>JARHVA010005712.1:187500-627500 GCA_037957365.1 Torreya grandis
TGCATCATTAGGCTTGTTAGTGACTAGTTAACGTGTATGACCAGTTTAGAAAATTTGAGGGATAAATACTATGTATAAAACATCATGGAAAAAGACTAAAAGTATAAAATTTTATCCTTCATCAATTTAGAAACTTTGACTTGGTTAGCTTTGACTACTATAATAGATCTTTGAGAAACAAAGCCTTTACTATAGGTTCCACTTACTTGCCTGGAAAACCAATCACACTTGGAGTTGCCTAGGAGATTTTAATACAAAAAAAATAACATAAATATCCATAAAAATCCATTATAATAGCTTATTTTATATCAGGTCACTATTAGGGTTCAATGAGGGTTTCAATCATCTTCCAGTATTAATGATCATTCATAAAGATTATCCAGTTATTTGCAAAACCAATGCCTAAGAATTTGAGATATGACCCTTACCAATATACCATGAATATATTGGGTTATAATTTAGAGGTTACATGTGCCAATTAACACTTCAAATTCCTTATTGGGTTGGTAACCCTTCATTCTATGCACTTGAGACCTCAAAACCATTTTCATGACTTTTCTCACAAAATTTGACCTAAAACCTGGTAGAAATACTTTTAAAAAAATGAAAAACTTTTTTAAATTCTCACATACTCACACTTTCCTTTGAAATTGATCTTGATACCCCATTAGGCCATACTCTCTCTCTCTCTCTTTGCTTGCTTAGGCCCTGACCTATAAACCACATTAAGCCTTGAAACTAGCCTTGAATCTTATTTCCACGAGTTTTCCACCTCATTTTGAAACTCAATAAACAAATTTAATTCTCAAATTATGATTGACATCCTTCATATACCTTGACAACACTTTATGGCACCTCATTAGGTCAGACAGAGTATATAACTAGTCTACTTATAGACTTGGACTTAGGTTATTACCCCTATAAGTTCAAATAAAAAATCTCATGAGTACTCTAATGAATCATATTCATGATAAATAAAATTTTTATATATTATTATGCCTTTGGGAATCCATCTCACTAGACCACCATGATCAAACCTTCTTACTGGGACTTTACAAGTTATAACTAGTGCCATGACTAGGCTTCTTAAGCACTTATAAATTGAGAAGTGAACTTGAAAACACTCTTTGATTCTTATACACTTTGATCACATGCCTTAAATTCTCCTAAAAAAATTTCATAACTATATACATACCCCTTCATCATCACCATGTACATGATTAAGATATGACTATGCTTGTTATGACTAGGCTTCTTAAAACAACTTATAGATTGAACACTAGTACTCAAAACATGCTTTCATTGACATGAATATTGACATCCGCCTCATAAGAATCATTAGGTTGCCTTAAAATTATCTCTTATCACATGGATCATATCTCAGAGACCACTCACTATGTATATTCACTAGATGCATTTTAACATCAATGGCATCAACATTGACATCAAATGACATCAACCTTGACATCAATGACAAAACTTCTCAATAAAATCCCCATTTATCATTGATATAAAAACATTATTCAATCTGAATACTCTTATCTCCCTTATTGAACTATGTCCCCCTTTTACATTAATGACAAAGCTCTTCCATATCTTCCATTTAGAAACATACCTTCTTTGCAATATGATTTCAAAACACAGAATATGAAACAATAATGGAACATGTTCCCCTTATTCCATTCATACCTCCTTCAAATGAACTCAGATTACAAGACTAGTACGCAACACATATCAAGCTCAATCAACAACCTAAATATATCCCCATCAAACCACTAATACACCATGATTCTACTAACTTGAAGTGTCTCTCCATTAAGCATAATGGATTCACCCATTTCCATAGGGTACTAAAACAACACAAGTTTAGGAAACTACTAGATCTCCATTCTCTCACAAGACTTAATATCCTTTAGTATCCTTTTAGGCTTAGTTTGGACTATAAGATTTACCTCTTCACTAACCATTTGATCATCAATATGAGCTGACAATAGACATTCTTGAATTGATTTCATCTGTAAAGTATTTTCTATCATAATAAATAGTCTACTTGAGATTATATACTAATCACAACTCATATTTACTATCTTTGGTTTTTATACAATCATTTTCCTTATTTCTTGCACTCTAGGGGCTTCAAACCTCCTATTTTGACTTGAAAACCTTCTAGCTGTGTTAAGATATAAACGTTTAATGTGTCCTACATTATGATAGCTATAACAAACCACCTTATATATACCACTTTATTGATTTGAACTATTAATCTTTGTATAGTCCCATGAGTACTCATTCTTGGAAGATCTTCTACACTCTTCTTCTCTATGACCAAACTGATTACATATAAAATAGTAACCATTGAATTAACTAACATACCTCATAGAATTAGGTTATTTGATAGGTATTTTAATATTGACCTTCTTGCCTTCAATATCCTTTTCCTTGACTTGAGCTACCTCATTTTGGTCTTCATTGAAAGCAAGAGCTATCTTGTTGCTTGTAAAATTTTGAGTACACAAGATGTCATCTAGATCCTTAGTGGTTTTTTCAAACTTCACAAAGGTATTTACCTTGATATATGTTTGATCCAACTCAAATTTTAAGGATTCCACTTTAGTTTAATACATTATTCATTCTTCCTATTTCGCCTTTAGGTTTGCATTAACAATCTCCATTTGTGCTTCAATTTGATTGATGATCTCATCATACTCCTTGAAAGTGTTACTCAGACTCTCCTCAAACAAGCCATAGTTTGTGATTCTTTTTTCTTTGGAACTTCAACTCTTGTAGAGCACTTAGAAATTTTGACTCAAGGTTCACTTCAACTTCTTCTTCATCTAATTCTATATCAATCATAGGGCCTTTCCCATTTGATCAACCCTTATTCTCTGATTCTATGACCATGAATAAGGTTTTATTATTGTCATGTTTAGGTTCATTACTACCAACATCAATATCAGATGTACTTGAGTCATTTAAATTAGATAGTTTATCTTATTTTATGTAGAAACTTCTCTTGTTATTAAAATATCCTTTCATAGATTTATACTTAAACTCCTTGTTTTTTTCAGGTTTATAGGACTTCTTATCATCTCCATGATGTTCATTATGTTATTCATCATGCTTAGTCTTATCCTTTTTAGGACACTTGGATGCAATGTGACCACTATTACCATAGTTAAAACATTTGAAGGACAACTTACCCTTGTAATTATCAGAGCCAAACTTCAATTTTCTTGCAAACATGGTTATTAGTTGATCATCATCAATATCTAAATATTCCTCATCCTTGACCTTCTTGGCTTTTGACTTATTGTAAAATTTGAAATTTGATGCCTTATTGGGAAGTATTTCTTCATTTGTTCTCATCTCATAGGTAGTCAAGATTCCATGAATCCCATCTATTTATAGCTTGTCCAAATCTTTCATCTCTTATACTACAAATACCGAAGAATTAAACATGGGAGTTAGTGGTTTTTAAAAATTTTGAACAACTGTAGATTCTTTAAATTCTTATCTTAATCATATAATAATGTTGACTAATTCATCAACCTTCAACATCTAATATGTAATTGTTTCATCTTCACTCATCTTCAAACTTTGAAAATATCTCTGATGGATCTATAATTTGGCCATCTTCACCTTGGTGTCTCCTTTATAGATGGTCTTTAATTTTTCTCATATATCTTGGGTTGATACATAGTTCATAAAATTTATTATATCTACCTCTGATAGTCCATAAATAATGACATTAATTGCCTTGGAGTTTTTTCACTAGCTTTCTTACCTACTGCATCAATTGGTGGAATAGGATAAGCACTATATAGCCATCCATAAATTACTACCATATATCATGACCTTGAGACATAAAATATATCTTAATATTTATGTTTTAAAATTAATAACTATATCCATTGAATAATGGATCCTTAATGGTAGAGGAACCACCTTGAGTTTATTGACTAGCTATCCTTGTTTTTAGGATCTCCTTTAGGATATTAGACTTGCTTTAAAGGACCAATATCTGATATAAATTATTGGAATAAAAATGATTAGGGGATTAATCAATATTAAAACACTTTTTTAAAAATCTTACTTAAGAAATCATGAAACATTCAACCAAGCATATATATATTGAAAGCATAGACATCTATCTGTATAAGCATGAAATATAAGAGAACATCATATATGTGGGAATACATCAAGGGGAAGAAAACCCACTGATATATATAAATTTACTATAGTACTATAATTCAAACACCAAATTTATTGAAACACCCACTTCACATGGAGAACTAACTCAATTAGGCTTTAGCAAACACCAACTTGCAAGGAGGAACCAACCCCTTAGATGACCCAACATCAGATCATCCACCTATAAAATTTTATCAAATTTATAATACCTTATTTATCATAAAATAGATGATGATCTATTTCTTCAGTTCTTCACACACTTATATACCTCTCAAACTGCCTTATAGGCTTCTTCACTCAACTAGCCCTCTTATTAACTTGATTAGGTCATATGAGCTTAATCCTCATACACAACCTCTATAAAACACTATTAATATGGTATAAAATACCTCATCCTAATCTTCAATATTTTATTTTATTTACTTACACTCTACACATTATAGGCCTAAAATTTCCTTGTATTTATACGAGTCTCTTATTCATATCCTTATTAGTCAGCCAAAAACACCCTTAAACTCTTAATTAGGACATGAAATGGATATTAGGACATGTAATAGACATGTATAAAATGTTATTTTATTCCATTTATGTCTGAACTATCTTAATTTGACCTTATCTCATCTTTAGGTCTCATGGAGACCTAATCCCATTAGGTTTGTTCTAGGGCACATTACAATTTGTCTTCTTTGGAACACATTAAAAAACATTACATAATAGGATAATATTATATTAAATTAAATTATAAACTTGATAAGATAATATATGATCCATAACACCTTTAAATTCCATTCACTACTTGAAGCACACCATTAGTATTGTTCATAATTAAGCATGTGCATACCCAAAAAGTCTATCTTAAACTACTGAAGATATAACACAATTTTGACAAAAAACCATAGAAATAAATAACATATATAGAATATTTATGAACTCAATGTCATCACCATGTTATTTATACTTCAAAATTTAGGTCAAAATGACTCAAAACCTTCTCTATAAATATCCTAATCAGAATTACCAATAAGCTGCAAAACACAGTCATAAAAACTTGAACTTCTAACACTTGAAAAAACTAAAAAAAGAACTTAAATTTAATTAATATTATATTAAAAAATCATAAAAACAACATAACACAAATATATGATAATCTCTATATAAACTAGTAGTCTTGTAGACTAATTTGTTGACATTTTCTTTCTCAGACCTTACTCAACCAGACAAGCCATTTTGGTTTCAACATTTTCACTTCTTTTACTAAGTATCATACTTTACAAAATGAATGGATATAAAATAAAAGTATAAAATATAAACACAATTTATATTATATGTTTCCAATTAGGGAATAGAGCTTGAAACTCATTTCTATATCTTGTTTACCCAAAACTATCAGTTTCCCTTGAAGTACAGTCATGGTGAAAATGACCTTCAACACTTGTATGATCACTTTCAGATACTTGGAAAGAATTTATTTTATATTATGATATTATTATAAAAATTATATTTATAAATATAACATGGTCAAATGGAAATATTAGTCTTGTAGACTAATCTCACAACTTTGTATCTCATTATCTCATTTGAACTAGACAGGTCAACTTATGAGCAACACATTCATCATATTCAATGACCTCTAAAACTTTTATCCATTATGAACATGTAATAAAGGTATTAAAAAAATTTCCTACACTTGGATTCATCCTTAATCCATGATAACAAATCCCTAATCAGCTTCTCACTTCTACTTAGGTTTCTCATTATTTGCATCATTAGGCCTGTTAGTGACTGGTTAACTTGTATGACCGATTTAACATACCTAAGGGATAAAACCTATCTATAAACCATCATGGAAAAAAACTAAAAGTTTAAAAATTTCTCATTCATCAATTTAGTAAATTTGACTTTGTCAACTCTGATTATGATATTAAATATCTAACAAACAAGGCTTTTCCTATAGGGTCCACTCACTCACCTAATAAACCAATCACACCTAGAAGTGGCTAAGAAAGTTGAATACAAAATCCAATCACTTAAATAGCCATACCAATCCATTATTATAACTTTATAATAACTTATTTCATATTGGGTCACTATTAGGGTTCTTTCAGGGTTTAACCCATCTTCTAATCTTAACCATCATTCATAAAGATTAACTTCTTATTACAAAAACCAATAGTTATAACTTTTAGCTAGGACCCTTCCACATACACCATGAATTATTAGGTTCTCATGTATAGGTTACACATGCCATTGAAAACTTTAAATTCCTTATTCAATTGAGAACCCTTCATTATGTACACTCAAGAGACCTTACAACCACTTTTCATGCCTTTTCTTGCAAAATTTGACCTAAAAATTAGTCAACATACTTTAAAAACATGACACACTTATATTAATGCTCACATACTCATGATTTCTTTGGAAACTAATCCTAATACTCCATTATACCATACTCTCTCTCTCTCTCTCTCTCTCTCTCTCTCTCTCTCTCTCTCTCTCTCTCTCTCTCTCTCTCTCTCTCTCTCTCTCTCTCTCTCTCTACTTGTTTAGACCTTGACTTATAAACCACATTAGGTCTTGAAACTTACCTTCAAGATTATTTCCATGTATTATCCACCTAATTATCAAATTTAATCATATTTTCTCATTATCAAAGACTACCTTACATCCTTCATAGACCTTGACAACACTTCATTACACCTCATTAGGTTAGGCAGGATCTAGAATTAGTATAGTTAAAAACTTAGACTTAAGGTCTTACCCTTATAGGTTCACCTTGAAAATATCTTGAGTACTAAAATAACTCATATACATTCTCAATAAACCTTCTATATATTACTATGCCTTTGTGCATCCATTTCACCAAACCACCATCCTCAAAGCTTCTTACTAGGACTTTATAAGCTATGACTAGCTCCATGACTAGGCTTTTCAAGAACTTGAAACTTGGAAAAATAATATTAAAAACACTCTTTGATGTTTCTACACTTTTATCACATGATTTACATGCTCCTTAAATAATGTCATATCTCTTTACATACCTCTTCATGCTCACCATGCAAATTCTCATGATATGTCTAGGCTTCTCAAGACAAATTGTAGCTTGAAGATTAGTAATGAAAACATGCTTACCTTGACCTAAATATTAACATCAACCTAAAAATAATCATTAAGTTGACTTCAAATTCCCTCTTGTCACATGGCTCATATCTCACAGACCATTCACCATGCATCTTCACTAGATTCTCCTTAACATCAATGACTCAACCTTGACATTAATGACAATACTTCTCAATAATTTTTATTTTTTTACTAGATAAAACTTGATTTACTTCACTTGAAATTTCTAAACCCTATGCTGGTCCATATAGGCCTGTGTAATATGAGAAGGATAAAAAATGTCTAAATTGAGTTATAGTCAAATTAAATCTCTTTAAACACTTAAATAATGTCTGTCTCAAGCTTATTCAACTTATATATTCATTAAAAGTTTATGAACAATCACTAAAGACCTCAAACTTATAGATACATAGAATTTTGTGTGTGTCTTGAGGACTCTGTGACACTTTCTTCAGTTTACTACATTTATACTTAGGAATTGAATATTCTAAAGGAATATTATACTATTTTAGGGTATGTAATAACCTAACTCAACCTTTAAATTAGTTACTTGTCTGTGAACAACCTCAAAATGATTCTTACATGCACTTATATAAAATTTTGTAGGCTTGTGAATGACTATATTAAGATTTCATTATAATCTTGTACCTCTAATAGAATTCTATGTCTCCAAGTGAATCAATCTAATAAAATACAAAATTAATAATAGAATTACGCTTTAGACACTACAAAAACCCTTAAACCACCAGCAACCATGTTAATCTACTTGTCATTTAGGAGTGTAGAAACACATAAATACCTTTTATCTTGGATTGTGTGTAGATTACCATATTACTAAATGAGTAATGATTATAATGACTCAATATAATCATGCACAATATAAAAAAAAACATCACTTACATTCATGATAAACCCAAAGATTCAATACTTGTTCTTGAAAGACTATTATTTGTTCAACTTTATTTGACATAAGCACAAACTATGTACATAATTCACAAAGGATACAAAGCTCACATAATTTTTGATATTTTTGAGAACCATCCATCAATATTCATCAACATTTTACTCTCATATCACACCTAATCTATGCACACAGTAGATTTTACAAGTATTTAATGATTTTTATTCTAATAAACATGCAAACAAACCTCTTATTATTTCCATCCCATGTTGAAGGCAAATTACATTTTATTGCTTTCTTGATTTATATTATTTTATTTATGAATTGTAAATTGAATTACCTATTTCACACATTATATTCCTTTATAGGATATGTTGATTAATTTTACCCCTTGGTCAAATTAGGTTAACCCCATTACAAGTTCAAAATTTTATAAGTGTCTCCTAGGGTAAAAAGTGGTCCATCATGGTCATAAATGAGGTCCCATACTATCTTTCATCTTTATCACACTTTTTCATTTGTCCTTAATGTCATTTTATGTCCTTGTGGGCCATTTCAAAGAAATTATATGATTTTACATGAAATTAAAAGTGTCTCAAAGAGTTTTATAATGTATATAATGTTAGGGAACTGTTAGAGTTAGTTTTAAAATTGACATGATACATGTTCAACATATAAAGGATTTATTTGAAAATAAATGGGGTTTCATTTATTATACAGGATGCACAATATTGTTTTCATGCATGACTACTTCAAGGAAGCATATTAATATCCCCATAGTCCATTTCTAGGCTCTAATGTCTCTAATAAATCCAAAAATGGTGAAAATTAGTCTCTCTCTCTCATTACTCTCTTGGGTAAGTTAAGTCAAATGGTTTGTAGTTAGTATGGATAGGATAAGTAGAGTTAAGGTGAATGATTTTTGTTGATCAAAATAGTCCTTATGACATTAAATTTCATGGTAATGGTTTCTATATTGGTGGACTATGCTTCATGAACAATCACTACAATTTTTAACATCTCAAAACTACATACATAACCCCAATTACTTCAATTTTCCCATTTGATTGCAGTTTTTTGTGTGAATCAAGTGGTGTGAATAGCCTTTCAAATCATGTTACTTTATCCCATGTGGTTTTAAAAATATTTTTCATGTGTGGTCATGGAAAGTAAGTAGGATCATTTCCTTGTACTAGAGGTTGACATCATGGTCTGTAGAATACTTTTCTATCAATTGCAATGTTTGGTCCTCATGTGAGTGATTTATAATCAAGTCTAATATGTTATTTTCAATCCCTCATAGCATAGTGATCATTTTTCCACTAGAGGTTTAGTATCAAGAGTGTTATTTATAGAATTTTATAACTAAAACATAAACATAGTCAAGTAATCCCAAATAGATAGTCATCTATAAGAATATGTAAAAGTGCCTAGACAATGGGTTGATGTGAGATTTGGTCTCCAAAATAGAGAATATATCAAGTTTTGAAGATTGGATTGAAGGTATATAAACCTTAAATACATATAAGCACATTCAAGGCTAGTTTAATTAATATATAAAACTATAGGGTTCAATAAAGTGAAAAAGGAGACAACTTACATTAATTTCTCTAAATAAGGTTTTTGCTCCATATATGCCATTTTTTTGGTGAAGATCTATGAGATATATATAGGTCTGATGGATCCTTTATTGTATACTAGACCTAGATGTCACACTTGAACATGAAAAGGAAGTGGTCAAGTCAAGAGAGAGTGATTGTAAGTGATCTTTAAAACTAGTCAAGTTTCTACTAAAGATATTTAGTGAACTACAATGCAATTGAGACCAAATAGACCTACAAATTACAATGTAATAGTGGTACTAGTATATTTTTGATAGATATATGATAGCATAGTATGAAATAATAAGATGAACATGTCTAAGTGTGAGTTGACATTATTGACCTCAGAGGAAAACTAAAAGAGTGAAGTAGTGCCTAATCAAATATATTCACCTATAAGGTCTCATATCCCCTAAACAACATCTATAGTTTGACTACATACCTATAGTGCATTGATAGTAGTGAGTTAGAGCATGGTTATAAGGCCTAAGTTAAGTTAATTAAAGAATAAATATTATACAATGACTTCAAGAGTAATTCTTAAGTTGTGTAACATAATGCTCAAACATATATAATCACCTACAGGAAAACTCTTCACTTCTATAATGCACACCTATAGTCTAACCTACAGACCAACCTAGGTTATAAGAAAATATAGATTAGAAGGTGGCAGAGGTATAAGGAATATAATCATGTGATTAAATCATAAAATTGATGATATCACTTTAATAATATCATTATAGGTAGGAAATAGATCATAATTTGATCTAAACTAGGTTTCTAACTCAATGGCTGGTCAAACTAAATTCTACATGCAGTCTGTAGACCTAAAAACTAGTTGTGAGAATTTGAGGTGTTGAAGGACATTGAATCATGAAAAAGCCTTGAATTGTTTTTATATTTTATATATGATTAATTCATGCTCTTAACAGTCTTAATTTTGTCAAACAAGTAGAGGAGATGCTCTTTATTATGTCATAGACATGAGGAACCCCAATAACAACATAACCTACAAACATAGTATGTAAATGAATACATTATGAAGGAAAGAGTTTTTAATGATTTTTGGAATATGTAATAAGTTATAATGAAGATAAAAAATGGTTTGGAAATAACTAAAATAATTGAAAAACTTTAGTGGTGGTCAAATGCACAGTAACACAGTCTTGGCCTATTAGGCATAAAAATCAACATGAACCCTAATAGTTATTAACTTAAATTTTATGACTACATTACCTTTATAATATATGGGAGATAATTTAAGGGATATTTTATGACATATTAGACTCATTTTTTCTCAAATATCAACACAAGAGTGGTCATTTTGACATATTTCTCTCTCAGGCCTACTCTGAATGCATAGAAGGAGCTTGAGAGGCCAACTTCCTTCACTCACATATGTATGAATAAGGTGAATTTGAAATAAATAAGATAGGGATAATTTAGGTGGGTCTTATACTACAAATTTATTGAATTAGTTCAGGGATTTTACATCTAACCTTTATGAATCATCTTTAAGAAAAAACATCCAAAAACCCTCTTAAAATGCTCTGAAAAACTTGATGGATAGTAAATGAATGGGGATGAATATAAAAGGGGTAATT
Organism: Torreya grandis; assembly: GCA_037957365.1. Lineage (NCBI taxonomy): Eukaryota > Viridiplantae > Streptophyta > Pinopsida > Cupressales > Taxaceae > Torreya > Torreya grandis. The sequence continues at coordinate 198,915 of JARHVA010005712.1, forward strand.
TTGAATTTAAAGTGTTTTTAAATTTATTAGGACTCTACCAAGCTCCTTGACAACTAATTAATCTATATTCTCACTTTTACAGACATACCTAATTATGCATTTTCTATAAGTTTTGATGTGTTTCATAGGTGTAGGATGGGATTGATGAATAAAGATAATTGTATAAGGTGTTTAGATAATTGTATTAAATAATTATACTTATTTATAACATTTTTTATGCATGAAAAATCTTCTATTAATTAATTCATTGTAGGTAGTCTGAATAAGCATAGTGAGAAGATAATGCGACTATCAAGGTTGATAGTGAGAAGTGTTATTTGAGTTTCATTGAGGTCTATTTGAAAGACCAAAGGAAAAATAAAATATAAGTGAAATTCATAAAATATCTTCAATTAACCTTCATGAGTAACTACAAGTCACCTAGTAATAAGTGTGAAGATTGAATCCTAGATTGTTAATGAGTGACTGCAGATAGTGAACAATAAATGTTCATGAGGAGTTCATCAGTTGAGGGCTATATGATGAATATCAAAATCAAGATTCCACCTTAGTAGGTTAATTAATATGTTTCAAATACTCTTAAGGTGGTTTAAAACATTCAAGTGAACTCATCACCAAGAAGGAACTTTCAATATGGATAGTAAAGGGTCTTTATGCCAACTTGAGGGATAATGATGAATTTAAGGTGGACACTAGTCTAAGACAAATTCATATCTTATTTTTCACTTTATTATCCTACATTATAACTAGTTTCCATGTCTTGACACTTGATCTTTTTAATCTTAAACTTATATTTTTCTCTCTCCTCTTCTATGCTTTATATATACAAGCCATTTTAACATTTGTATCTAGTACATAGCTATTATGGAAAAGCCCTACTATTTTAACATCATGTTTTGCCTTAGAATAAAGTTATGAATTTGATTTTATCTCTGTAACTCTTTCTTGAGTATTTTAAGTATGTATTTATATCAAAAGTGATGAATATTATTTGTCTTTGATTCTATTCTTCTCTTGTATGCATTGTGTTAGTATTATCTCTTCTAACTAGTCTCATGAAGTGTATGTGTTTGTGATGTGTGTTTTGTAGTGTGAGACATACTATTTATGTCTAATATTAAACATTTTTTCATCCACGTCTGAATATGCATATAAATATCCCTCTATGAGAACCACTTATGCTAGAATAACATTGAGTTGAGGTCAGTTTTAGTAGTCTTCTTTCTTATTCCAAATGCAAATATGTTTTTGGACTTATATTTGGTGTATCACCTCATTATCATAGGTTAATTTCAGTTTCCTTCTTCCCTTTTCTCCCAAAATAATGATTGGTTTATCCTATTATGGGACAATAAGAGAAAGATCATGGGAGATAACCCATAACCTAGTTATTTACCTCTATTATAGGCAACCCACAAGCCTAAAGGTAATCTTATGTTAGCCAAATATTGAAAAGGCCTAAAAAACCTCCTCTAAGGATGAAATATTTGGATATAATAGTTATATCATGTGTATTGGGATTAAGGTCCAAAAAATTAGAAGGATTTTTGGTGTGTTCTTCCTATTATCAACTTTTGGAAGCATTCAAGCAAACACCAATGGTGACTCTAAATGTAATCATCTAGTTTTGAGCAACCAAAGTAATTTTAAAATATTTGATCAACTATTATGTTTCATTTGAATAATGAAGTTGATATGTTTGGATATGTTGATATATATTACTAAAAACCTCCCTATCAACCTTGGCATGACCCATACTATGTTCCTCAATAACCCTATCAAGGTTGTTATCAGTCCTATGAGCCATAAAAACCCTATGGTTAACCTATTCCTTCTCCATATGTTAATGAAGTTTTTGAGTAGCCTTGTGAATAAGCCTATGAATAATGATATTAATAATATAAGCCTTAATTATCTTTAAGAATAATTATATATCTATAGAGGAATATTCTTGAGGTCAGTCTTCCCCAGTAATCCTATCTATCCTATCAGACTCCTATATAGCCTTTTCAAGGTCAATACCAAAAATATTATTCCTATCCTCCTCCTACTTAAATTATACCTCAAGGTAAATAATTTTTTGTACTCGTGATATATTTCATAAAATTAGAAAGGTTGATGAAGAAATGGGATAAAGATCTTGATGTGATCCCTATTCATTTTATAGATAATATGAGAAAAGTAGTTTAATTCCTTATGAATAAGTGGATATTGGTTGAGGGGTATATAAATATGACATTAATTAATATTTTAATTAAATGAGATGATATATGTAATGGTAGTTTGATAGGTTTGAATGGTGGGAAAACTAGGAAATTGAGAATCAACATCCATCTATTGAAGGGCCTCAAGAAGGCTATGAAGAAGGTGAAGATTTGTTTGAAGAAAAAGTCTCTCCCTTGACCATTAAGAGTCTTCATATGTTACAAATCAGTTTTATCATTCCATTATCCTCATGAAATAATTCATAATTCTCAATAAGATCCTCTAAAATAGCCTAATAGCCTCAAATTTCCAACTTGGAACCAAGTAGTGATGTCTTGGGAAAAGAGAGATGAATATAGTGAAGATAAAGAGGTTGATGTCAATGAATAAAACCTTGTATGTGTTTAATATCCATTACCTTATCTTTAATAACCTACCTCTTTTCCATCTGAGAGGTCTATCTAATAAGATCTTCAACATGAAAAAGAGGCCTCAGCTGAGAAGGATGAGATGGTAGTTTTAGAAAATTAAGTGTTTATAACTTAGCATAACCTTATCTCTATCCAAAAATTATTTAAAGTGTCTCATTTCATCCCCATGACCATTAATGAACCAAAAAAATCACATTATAATCCCTCTCCAACCCATGAAATTATTCATAACCCTCCTACCTCATCCACTCTTAAAGGATAACCCATCCTATGGGGGGAAAGCAAAGAAGAGCAAGCTGAGTTTATAGCTGATCAAGAAGATGACACAAGTGTATATGAAGAATAGATCACTATAGGTACTCCCCTTAGCGATTAAAATCATTATTAAACCTTATTTATTTAATAAATATAATATATATATTATGTTACATATGTTCATAAAGAACTTGATCAAGGTATGTGGCAGACCTATTTACACATGTTCCATGAATATGAAGGTCTTGTGCATCTATTTATTGAAGGAGAGCAAAATGATATTGTTGAAGAGGAATGTAAGTTTATTATTTAAAAAACATGTCTTTAGGAACATAAAGGAGTAATATATGACTACTGTTAAATTCATTAGCATGGTCAAGAGGATGAGTTTGATAAGGTTGTGTTTCTTGAGGAAAGAGAGGGCAAAGATGATTGGCAGCAATAGATTGAGATTCTCCAAGAAATTGAAGATATTTTCAAGGTTTAAGGTAAATTGAAAATAAATAAATAATAAGATGTTCTTATGGATGAAAATTATGAAGACTAGATTGACTATACGAAGCTCCTTGAAGATCTTGAAGAACTTGTAGCTAGTAATAAATCTGATCCCATTCAAAATACCATGGAAGTCAAGGAAATATGCTTTGTTGAATCATCATTAGAATTTTTATTTGAGTAATCTCATGATAAGATTGATATTTTTTAATTTAAAGAGGAATTCACATTCAAAGTTGATATGTTTTTAGTTGTTATGGTTGCATTAAATATCATGGCAAGGAGATTGACAAACATGAAAAAATTGAAGACATCAAGGCCAAAACTCAAAGGGAAGATTGCATCAAATATTCATTCATATTATAAAGAAATATATGGTGTAAAATACCCCTTTGACCCATGAGAATAAATTTGCTTCAAGTTAGTCTTTACATAGTTTACTTTTCTTGAGTTATTTGTGTGTTTTCCCTAAGTGTTCATGATAACATATGTGTGTTTATTCTATTGTCTTATCCTATGTTTTTATTTCATTTTTTTGTGTGGAGTGACTTTATGGTTTGTTAAAATTCATTTAAATGTGAAATATAGTGTATAGGTGACTTCATTTCCCAAGGATAAGAGAAGGCAACTGGTCCTTGGAATAAAAAGCTTGCTACCCTAGGAAATCACCAAAATGTTAACTAATTTAACCCCTAGGTTAAACTAAGTCAAGTCCCCTACAAGTTAAAACTTTCATAAGGGTATCCTAGGTTGGAAATTGGTCCATCATGGTCACAAATGAGGTCACATACCATTTTTCATCTTGGTCACAATTGTTCATTTGTCCTTAATGTCATTTTGTCTTTTTGGCTCATTTTAATGAGATTGTCTGGTATTACATGAAGTTACAAGTGTTTCAAGGATTTGGATAATGTGTAAGATGTTAGTAATGTTTCAGAGTTATTTTTGAAACTAACATGACGCAAGTTCAATGTATAAAGAAGTTTATCTAAAATGAAATGGAGTTTTGATTGTTGTATAGACTACATAATAGTTTTAATACATGTGATTACTTCAAGAAAGTATATTGAGATCCAAAAAATCCATTTATTGGCTCATGTGGCTTTAATAACTCTAAAAATGGTTAAATTGACATCTCTCTTTCATCGCTCTCTTAGGTAGGTCAAATAAATTAAATAGTTTGTAGTTAGTATATTTAGGAGAAGTAGAGTTAAGGTGAATGATTTTGATGGATTAAAATAGTCATTATGTCCTTCCATTTCATGGTCATGGTTTTAATACTTGTGTACTATGATTCATCATCAATCACTACGATTTTTAACATCTCAAAACTATCTACATAACCCCAATGACCTTAGTTTTCCCATCTAAGTATAGTTGTCTATGTAAAGCAAGTGGTGTTCATAGTATTTAAGAGAATTTCCCATTATTCTATGTGTTTTTAAAAATATTTTTCACATGTTTTCATTGGAAAGTAGGAGGGATCATCTCCTTGTAATAAAGGTTGACATCATGGTCTACATAACAATGTTCTATCAATTGTAATGTTTTGTCCTCCTATGATTGATTTCAAGTCAAGGCTAATATATCATTTTCAATCCATCATAGCATGGTTATAAATTATATATTAAATGTTTAGTCTCAATAGTTTCATTGATGGAGTGCTAAATCAAGTAATCCCAAACAAATAGTCATCTACAAGACTATGTAGAAGTGCCTAGCTAGTGGGTTGATGTGAGATTTGGTCTCCAAGACAGAGCCTTTGTCAAAATTTCAAGATTGGATTAAATTTATAGAAACATTAAATATAACCAAGTACATTACATAATAATTCAAGAAATATCTACAACTATAGGGTTCAATAAAGTTATAAATGAGACAACTTACCTTGATTTCTCAAAAGAAGGTTTTTCCTCCATATATGTCATTATGTTGGTAAAGATATATGAGGTATAGATAGGTTTGATGGAAATATTATTGAAGCCTAGACCTATATGTCATGATTGAACATGAAAAGGAAGTGTTCAGGTTAAGAGATATTGATGGTAAGTGAGATCTCAAAGTAGTCAAGTTTCTACTAAAGATATTCAGTGAACTACAATGTAATTGAGACCAAATAGACCTACAACATATAATGAGATAGTGGTACTAGTATGTTCATGATAAAGAGAAGAGAGCATAGTATTCAAGAATAAGATAAATATGTAAAAGTGTGAGATGGCCTTATTGACCTCAGAGGAAAACTAAAAGAGTGAAGCAATGCTCAATCAAATATCTTCACCTACAAGGTCTCATATCCCATAAACAACATCTATAGTCTGACTACAGTCCTATAGTGCTTTGATAGTAGTGAGTGAGAGGATGGTTCGAAGGAATTATTTAAGTTAATTCAAGTTTAAATATTAAATATTGACCTTAATAGGAATATTAATTAGTGTAACATAATGCTCATACATATATAACCACCTATAGGAAAACACTTCACTTCTTTAATGCACACCTATAGTTTAACCTGTAGACTAAGCTAGGCTATAGGAAGATATAGTTTGGAAGGGTATAATAATGTGAATACATCATCATATTTATTATATCACTTTAATAATATCCTTAGAGGTAATAAATAGAGCATAGTTTGATCTAAACTATGTTTCTAACTCCATACCCAATCAAACTAAATTATACATGCAATCTGTAGATCAAAGAACTAGTTTTGATAATTTGAGGTGTTGAAGGATATTAAAGCACTACCAAGACTTGAATTTTTTTTTTATATTATCCTCATGATTAATTAAATATATTAAAGGTTTTACTTTGGTAAGAAAATTAGAGGAGATGATCTTTGTTCTATCATAGACATGAAGAACTCCATTATCAACATAACCTACATACATAGTATGTGAATGAAGAAAGGATGAAGGAAAGAGATTTGAATTATTGTTGGAATATGTAAATTTATTTAATTAATATAAAAAAATTCTTGGAAACACTTAAAATCATCAGAAAACTTTAGTGGTGGTCATATGCACAATAACACAGTTTAGGCCTATTAGGCCTAAAACTGAACATGAACCTTAATGGTGCTTAGATTATATTATATGACTACATGAAATTTATAAAACATGATAGATAATTAATGGGAGAGTTTAGTAAAAATTAAAATCATTTTTTTGCAAATATTAACACAAGAGTGGTCATTTTGACCTATTTCTCTCTAAGACCTACTCAAAATTCATAGAAGGAGCTCGAGAGGATAACTTCCTTCCCTCACATATGTATATATGAGTGGAATGATACCTCAAGTAGATATGGATATTTAAGGGGGGTTCTTATAATCTAACTTTATATAATTATTTTATAGTTTGAATGTCTAATATTTTTGAATCATCATCAACAAACAAAATGTCCAAAAACCCTCCCAAAACCCTCTCAAGAACTTGATGGAGAAGAAAGGAATGGAAATGAATATATAAGTGGTAAATTTGACTTTAAAGTGTTTTTAACTTTTTTAGGACTCCCCTAGGCTCCTTGAAACCCAATTGATCCATATTGTTACTTATATGAATATACCTAATTCTAGGTGTTTTACAAGTTTTGATGTGTTTCATAGGTGAAAGAGGGGATTGATGAATGAAGATAATTGTAAAAGGTTTCTATAGAATATTCATAACTTCTTATAATCAAATATCATATTGGTTTTGCATGAAAATCCATCTACTAATACATTCATTGTAGGTAGTCTAAATAAGCACAATGAGAAGATAATGTGACAGTCAAGGTTGATAGTGAGAAGTATTATTTGAGGTTCATTGAGGTATATTTGATGGAATAGAGGAAAAATAAGGTCTAAGTGAGTTTTAAGTGAGTTTCCTAACATATCTTTAATGAACCTCAATGAGTAATTGTAAGTCACTTAATGACAAGTGTCAAGATTAAAGCCTAGAGGGTTAATGAGTGATTGTAGATAGTGAACAACAAATGTACATGAAGATTTCATCAGTTTAGGGGTATATGGTGACTATAAAAATTAGGATTCTAAAATTTCAAGTTAGTACATATGTTTTAAATACTCCTAAGGTGGTTTAAAATACTCAAGTGAACTCATCACCAAGAATTAAGTTTTAATAAGGATGGTGAAGTGTCTCTATCCCAACTTGAGGGAGAATAATGAACTTCAGATGGACACTTGTATAAAAAAAATTCATATAATATTTCAAAATTCATTCTATTACATTTTAAATTGTTTTCAAATCTTGAAACTTGGCCTTGTGACTCTTGAACTTCTCTTTTTCTCTCTCCTCTCCTATGCTATATATATGCAAGCCATTTTGGCATTTGTATGTAGTACACAACTAGTATGATGAATCCCTTTTGGTTTAGCATCTTATTTTTCCTTAGAATAAATTTATGAAGTTTATTTTATCTTTAAAACTCTTGCTTGATTATTTCAAGTAGTGAATTTGGATGACAAGTGATGAAGATTATTTCTCCTTGCTTTTATTCTTCTCTTGTATGCATTATGTGATTAGTATCTATTATATTAGGTATCATGAAGTGTATGTGTTGGTTAAGTGTATTTTATAGTGTGATAAAGACTAGTAGTGTCTAATATTAGACCTTTTCACTCACCACTGAATATGCATATAAATCTACCTCTATGAGAAACACTTATGCTAGAAGAATATTGAGTTAAGGATAGTTTTAGTAGTCTACTTTCTTAGTGTAAATGCAAGTATGTTTATGGAATTATATTTAAGGTATCACCTCATTATCATAGGTTACTTTCATTTTCCTTATTACATTTTCACCCACAATAGTTATTATTTTAGTGTAGTGTGTGAACCTAATAGAAAGATCAAGGGATCTAGCCCATAACCTTGAGGTTTACCTCTACTATAGGTAACCCATAGGCCTAGAGTTAATCCCATGTTATCCAAATATTAGAGAGTCTTGAAAAACCTCATCCAAGGGTGAAATATTTGGCTATAAAAAGACCCATACAAAAATTCTCCAACCTTTATAATTTTTAAAACATCATTAAACACCATCTAAGGCTTAGGTGAGAATTCAAATTTTCAAATTGGGATTTTGGTGGGAAAATAAATAGGAGAAAGAAAAAAATATATAAAGACTTATAATGACTCAAACATCACCCAAGGATCCCTATAAGACAACTCACACACAAAACAAACTAGAAATGACTACCACGATATACTTAAATATACTGACATTCAACTACCTAATGATGATCTGCATCAAATATTTGGGATTTTATTGAAGATGGAATTTAATATCATGAGTATACTCTTAAAATTATTTTATTTCACCATAAAATTCACATTCTTTGTGGGGTTTCCTTAGAGTCAGAGATATTATGCTAACATAACGGTTAAGATTGATAAACTTGTTTTTAGTCATAACCATATTACAATCATTACAATTATTTTATTGAGAGATATAAAATGGTATTAAAATGGATTTTAATCATATTTTTTATTGTTAATCATAGACATAGTATTAGTATTATTGATGTGGAATCCTTTGAAAAAACTAAGTCTTAGTTAAAATGTATTTGATAACTGGTGTTTAAACATTAAATTTTATAAATGAAATGAAAAAAATTAATAATCCTAGTGGCAAATAAATTTGGCAAAAAAGGTGTGTTTTAAAAATTTAGAGAGCAAAAAATGTAGGAAAAGAAAACATGAAAATGTCCCAACATAACATTGGGGTAAGATTAAATTCAAGTTCGTCATAGTTTATGTTTGGAGAATATGATCAATAATATCAAATTTCTCTAATATAAGAAAATAGAGAAAACCATACTCGATCAAACATACATACCATATGTCACTACACAAAGTGGGGTGGGAACTATAAAAAATCATTGTTTGTAAAAGTGATATCAAATATATAATTAGGAAGTCTATTCAAATAAATAAATAAAAAATAGTCACCTATATATGAGATGTAAAAGGGGTAAGCTAAACAAGTATAAATTATATTTGGTGGTAACGAAGAGGTATCTAAACTAATTAGTGTCAACATGAAGTATCTAGCTAGGGACTGTAAAGCAAGAAAATCAACACATACTAAAAAGCATATACTAATATAAGAAGGAAATATAACAACATACAAATATATCGTATACACAAATAAATAAATAAATAATTTATCAAACTAAAAATTGAAATATTATATGGATAAAGATACCTAACTTACGAAGACATGTTTTCACATCAATCTCCCCCTTGACCCAAGTGGTACTTTGTGAGATATTAATACTATAAAGACCTATATATACTTATATGGGGACATAAAAGTGTATTTGTACCTTAATAGTTCAAATTCTCTTCTTATGAACTTCAAATACCTTTTGAAAACTAAATATGCAAGTGTAAGCTCCTACACTATAATTAATCTTATTTGTATTAGGGGTGGAATTATGATTATGAACATAGTATATTAGATGTGTTTATTTTTAAAAATTATATTTTCAAACCCTATATATGGATCAAATCCATAAAAGTTAATTATCTCAAAATCTCATGGACTTGGCCCAACCAATCCTATAGAAATGAAAATAGATAGAAAAAATACAACATTGGTCTAGATGATGTTTATGAAAATGTATGATAGACATAAGACTAAATAAATGGAAAAAAATAGTTATTAAATAAATTAAAAACTATATAATTAAGTAGATAATATTGAATTGGTATGAAAAAGGGTTTCCTAGATGAATATGAGGAGGAAAATAAAGGAAAGGAAACAAATGTATGCTATATTGATTATATGACATGATAATGAATATATTAAGATAAAAAAATATAACCATTGCGTTAACTCTCAAATATCACCATGAATAGGCCCACCTCACTCTTGGCATAATCCTTATAACAAAAATTATCAATAAGTGAGAAAATAACTATATACACAATAATATTATGTGTCTCATTGGTATATCACATCTTTATACTCTCATATGTTTACATTGGGATATGTCACATTTACCTCCATCACTATTATTTTTATTATGTCATATGTCTTTCCATTTAGGGTATGATGCACCCATGTATCTATTGATACTACATTTTTAATATCATGATAGGATTTTCCACCCAATATCCTTCATACATATTAGTTAAATTGAAATCAATATGTTTAGAAAATTTAATTTTATATCATGTTAAAATTGAGAATATTTTTATAGTGAGGCATATCACTTGTCCCAATATGGGGTACTATTAGGCATATAATGTTTCCATCCCTTTCCCTTCACAGTCTTACATTTTAATCTTTGCTTGTATCCTAATTATAATGGATTATATATTATTATTTATCTTTACATGATCACATAGTTTAATGGTTCCCCAAACACACAAACTTTATTTTAATTATTATAACAATTTTTTAGCATTTGAATTACATGTAGTGCATATAATAATTTTATTTTGAGTTATTTGATATATAGTAACATCCATCACATAAAAAGGAGGGAATATATATAGTTTATTCTATCTTCAATTACATATTCCTAGTTATTATTGGTTAAAACTTATAAGTACCATATTTTTTATTATTAGGTGAATAAGTATATTTTCCAATGGCTTAAGAACCATATTTCAATTTATATTTTTAAATTCTTTTATCTAGATTAGGGATATGGCAAATAGAATATCATTTTCATTTTCCAATTTTAGATTATTTATCACCAAATTAGGAAATGGATTTTTTGTAGGTGTTCATTTTTTAAATTCATTATAACCATATTTTGTAAATTTAGTTTCAATTTAATTTCAATTTTTTATAGGTGACAACATTATTTTCATTCTACCAGCTATAATTTTTTTATGTTTCCTTTTTTCAATTTCATTGATTTCATTTGGTTACCTTAATACCAATTTATTGATAATTAAATATACTTATATGCATTATCATTTTATTGTATTTAAGTTTGAGTTATTGACATTGAAGCATGGGTGATTCTTTCACAAGTAATTCATATTTTATTAAAACACTCTCAAGTATACACTTGCTTTGTTTTAATTTAATATATATGCACATAGGCACACCAAAGAGGGGAATTAATTTAGACACATATTGGTATAATTCATGTATGATTTTTGTATTTTTTATTCCTAGGTAAATTTCATTTACTTTATTAAATTGGGATATATTTTGTATATTTTCCATTCATATTGGACCATTAATAGTCTCTCATCATCCACATTTATTCATGAACATATTCAAATTTAATATGTATTGTTACAATTACCTATGCTTTATAATATGAATCATCACAACATTTTTTTTGAACTCAAACCAAATTAGCCAACTATCATTCATATAGTGAAGGTATATAAGACCATAATTAAGTTGGTTTTCATGATTAATTTAATGTACCATCTTACATATTATGTTGATAATTATATGTTTAGTTATATAGTAACAACAAATCCATTATCAAAGGTAATTAAACTAATATAATTATAAATTCTAGATACAACATCCCTATCAGGTCTCATGTGGTGTAATGTTCTAATAATACTTAATAGTGAAAATAATCTCATCTGAAAGTAAAATATGGTAAAATAATGAATACACAAGTATGTCATCAACCTTAGTTAAAAACATAGTAAAATACATCAATTACATAATAATATAGTTGAGAATGTATAAAACAACTCCTAAAAGTAGTTTTGTAGACATGAGTAATCATAATAAATTGGTTTAAATCAAATATAATTAGGGATAAAATCATTTGGGTTCATTTCATCCAATCATAAACAAATAATCCATTACACACCACCCCACTAATATTTGACCATTCCCCAAGGGTAGATAATTATGATTCAATCATCTAAAACCATCCAATAAAAGGTTAAATTATAATCTGTATTACATGAAGCTAATTATAAATACCCTAGGTATACCTCTATCTATTATGACTTCAAGTAATCATGTAAACTATAAAGTATAGTGGAAAGATAATGTATATGGATATAACATCACTTTAGTGAAATCATTTTATAGAATTTATATATTTTAAAAGAATATAGGGAGTTATGCACATATGCATTACTCTCTACTATAACAACTAGTCATTGATACCATTATTTTCTAGATGATGATGACTGACCTATAAGTAGGATTTATGTATGTCACCCATCATCCTTTAGTAAGTAAGAATGACCTCTAAGATTAAAAATATTAATTAGAGGTTATTTATAATTATATCATATATAATAGTCCAATTTATTAAATATAAACCATAAAAATAATGGTAAACATAATTTGATATTGGGGTCTTATTCACACAAGTACCACAATACTATTCTATACAATTCAACCACTCAAAAATATTTACTTGCAACTGCAACATTCATGACCATGTATCATATAGTGTAATTTTAAAATAAAAAATATAATAGTTAACTATTATCCTTAATGATAATATGCTAAAATATGTATTGAAACCAATTAGATATCAATTTTCATCATGATAACGATCATATATCCCTATGATCACAATATTTTATCAGTAAAATCAACCTATAGTAGTAACATGTTTTATGTTAATAGATAATTATTTTGGTTATGTATTTTTCCATTATGCAACCATTCACAAGAGCATCCCAACACACACTATAAGCCTATAGTTAGTTGTATTAACCTCCTACATGTCTATATTTAGATAATAATACACTTAGTCTATTTATATTTACCTAGTATATTTATGTTATCCAATAATACTTAGTTGTACTTTAACTAGCTTAATCAAGGACAAAATAGCTTATATTTAATAGACATACATTTCATTACTGTAAAGTTATATATTATTACAAAAAAATCACACTCTAATAACATAGGGTTTGTAATTTGACCAATGACCATATTTCTTTAGGGATTCATGGATTTAACACTAAATTTAGAGAGATGAAATGAAAGTATTTAAGTTTATATAATCATTCACCCTTATATTATTGTGGGTGAGAGTGAAGTCACACCCTTAGGTTTATAAGAAGGGAAAGATTTTTGAAACCAAAACCGAATATATAAATTTGTTAATAACATATATACAATAACAAAGCAAATAAATACATATTAAATTCAAGGATAATTAATGATGAAACCATATGGATTTAAATAAACTACAACCACCATGGATTCAACCATTCATAAATAATACTATCATTATTTAAACAAAAAAAATTAGAGATAATAAAACTACTAACATTTTGTAGGGAAATCCCAACACCCTATAGTTCCTCAAAATAACCATTTAATTTAGTAGAGTAGGCTACATCCCCGTGGGCTGAAAAAATCTAAAATAATTTTACAAGTATGCTACAACCATTTAGCTTAAAATAATAATCCAAGTATGCTATGTTTTCTAGGATAAAAAGAAAATCAAATATGTTACAACCACTTAGGGGTCAAAACATAAATAAATATGATACAAATTTTTAGGGTAAAAAAAAACAAAATATGATACAACAATTTAGGGTCAAAACAATAATAATATGGTATAGTTGTTTAAGGTATAACAAAAAACAATATGTTGCAACCATTTAAGGGAAAAATAATAAAAATATACTCCAGTCATTTAGGTTAAAACAACAATAATATTTATAGAAAATTTAATGACTAATAAAAATAATTTATTGAATAACTCTTATAGTATACAAGTTATAATAACTTATAATTGGAGATTAATTACATGTCTAGACTTGTATTTAAGTAGAGGTTCACTAAAAAAGACCATACACTTTTAATTTATTCTCCATCTTTCTCATATTCTTATTATTTTTCTCATTCAACATCCTATTATTATGGGTTTTATGTACACCCTAGAATTTAATGAGATTACCTATAAAATTCTAGGATCTCAATGAAGATAAACTCCACTCCATGGCATGATTTTCATCTATGGGTTAAAAAATTAGGAGGTGTAATAACATGTTGAGTATGTAGGTTATTAACTAGGTTGTTCATGTAGATAAATGAATCTTAAAATAAATCAAACCTAAGTGGGTGGATGGATGGGTAGAATATAATATAAAATTGGGTAGATCTCAAAATAAACTCAAAAAGAGGTAAGGGTAGAGTATAAAATAAGGTTCAATCCCTAAGTTTATTTCTAATATGGATGAGTGTTTCCATAACTGGTGTTTACTACTTGCATCTATCACACACTTACAATCAAACATAATTAAAGAGTCTGGTAATAAATCATAGCAAACTTAATGATTTAAACTAAAGTTTGATCCTTTTAGAGATGTTACACACTTGTATTTAAGGGATTATGGCTTGAATCAATAAGGCATCTACGTCATTTGTAACACACACTTAGATGACTATACTAGGAATAAAAAACTCTTACACCTCATAATATTAACACAAATTTAACTAATTACTTTGATAAATGAAAAATTATAAAATTGAATAGTTTTTGCACATCTAGAATTAGCATATATCAATGATAATAATTAGAATTATTTGTATCTTATGCACATTTTAAATTATTGAGTTAACACAACCAAGGAAACAAAACCTTAATAACACAAAGATGGAAAGAAAGAGCATTGACATAGTTTCATGAAAATCAAAACTAATTTCTTCGTGTATTGATATGAACTTTTTCAAACCCATTGTAATAAGGGTAATGCATTTGTAAATAGATTTGGGGATTGGTTACCTCATCCTCTAAGTTCATGCAAACTTAGTTAAATTGTGAAATTAGAACCTTAGTTCTAATTTTAGTCTCAAAATTGCATGTATGCATGTGTATAGTTAACTGTCACCGTGTCTAAACACAATTCAACTTTTAGATTTAAATATAACATTTTTATGCTTGCAGTTAGTCTAAGAAAATTTCACATTCTAGTGCTAAATATAAGTAAACTATTAGTATAAGAGTTAGAAATTTTTCCAAGTATATATACAAAATTAGCCTTCAACTCAAGGCTGACTAGATGTTTAATGACACTATTGACTATTAGAGGTGTTGAAGTGGATGATAGGATTGAACTAGAAGTTAAAGTGTTAACTTTATTCTTTTACTTCTAAAATTTGAAAATTATTCACCATGAGGTCATGCTAATTCCAAATAATATCCATATTTAACAATTGAGTTTTATGCAACCTTTTTACTTTTTCTAAGAGCCTTGCATGCTCAAATTTTGTATTTATAAAGTTCATTCAAAAAAAATCCACATTCATCACTATTTTCCTTACATAAATTATCTCAACCTAAATCTCTTCCAATGAAATTCCCTAAAGTTTTTTCTTAAAGTTGATGAAATTCTACTGAAGAAGTTGATCAAAATTTATACTAATTATAAGCCTACCTATTGAGTCTCTTACTTTTGAGAACTTCAATTCTTCCATGATCTGCAAAATGAGAGTTTCATGTTTGGTGTATTTAGGAATTGCTACCTTACTTGCCACTATCCACTCCCTTTCTTATTGATTCATGATGACTACCAATTTGAGATAATTTGAAGCCTCTAATGGTAACATTAGATCAAGGTGGTTGCATTCCTTATTAGTTGTACAAAGGATAAGAAATTTCATCTTATTCTCATCCTAATTCAAATAATTAAATAATTTTTGAGACTCAACCAAAAGAGGGGTAAAATATTCCCTTATTACAACAATATCATCAAGAATGTTATTCAAATTAGAAAAAACATTCTAGACCTTAGTTTTAATTTTGAGAGGAACATAAACTGTTTGTTATTATTCCTTTATCTATTTCAAAGCTTGAAAATGTTGTACCTTTACTTACTATAATTCATGATATATCTATTTCCTATCCATTTATATTCCTTCATATAATTTCATCAATGCATATCTATGTGTCTCAAGATAGGACTTGTAGTCCTCTATGTATGGGTATTGTCCCAATTTCCTATTCTTTCTCTTTGATAAGGTAGAGATCTCTTATCTCTCTTTTATGATGATTCCTCTTCCAATTTAATATTCTACTTTTCTCTTTCTTACCCTTTATACACTCTTGATAAATCCATCAAATAGAGAACTCATTGTGGGTAGCTCTATGATTATGAGATATAGCTTCTAATAAGCCTTTGACCCTAAATTGGCCACCCATTGTGGGATAACAAATTAGATTGGGCTTATTAGTTGAGTATCCTTGGTTATAGTCTCAATCAATGTATCTTATGATGTTTATTTCAAATCCTCTTCAAGTACATGGTTAGGAAGGGAAGGTGGAATTATCTTAGTCTAATTCACTTCCTCATGTTGAGGTGGTGGGTGGATTGTGTATACTAGTTTATTATTTCCTATCTTTCTCTAAAGATGTCATAGTGGTGTATTGAGAAGAGATAAAATAAGGTATTGACGAGTATACTTGATTTAATGATACACTAAGTTGGTAACTTGATAATTCCCCCTTGATTTTTTTGGAGGCCTTTATTTTAGCTTTAGGGGGTTTTAGGGTAGTGGTAGAAGTATATACATAAGTAGTGGAAGAAATTGAGGATGTGAATACAACTAGTGGAGTGGAATCAATTGGGAAAGAAGAGACAACAAGGATAGAGGAGACATCATCTATATTTGGAGTAACTAAAGGTGTGTATGAAATTAGAAATGCATCGTGTCTATAACTCAATCTTGGCTTGGAGAAGATAGAGCATACCCACACTTTCGATTGGAGATATATTTGTTAAGTAGGGGCATGACCAATATGGGATCTACTAGAATATATTAGGGGATCAATTATCACAATAACCATTATAGGAAGGGTTCCAAATCCTATAGTATAACACAATCATGCAACAACCCTAAAAGAGTCTTGTATTTAATGTTCACTCTATTTTAATAACAATAAAGTAAATCTAATCTAATACACACCAAAGCTTGGGGCATAACTTGAGGGTTAGTAAAGCAATCAAAACATGTATAAGATAATATAAATAAGTATGTGTAATACCATAATATATGGAATATGAAGAGTAATATTATTTGAGCCAATACTTATGTTACATCTATCTACTAAAATAGAGGAAAACAAAGTTAGAATGTACTTACTTGGATGTGAACCTGTTGAGAATCAATCTATCCCTAGGCCAAAGGGGATTTATAAAAGGTTTTTTTGGTTTTTAAGGATAATGAATAAAGGGCAAAGAACTTAAGACTTATCCAAAATACTATATTCTCTAAGAAGAAACCCTAAGATAATACTCCTCAACTTGAATGGTGGAAGAGCAGATTGTAAAGAAGCATGAGTGAATAATAACTCTTGATTGCGTATTAAAATAATGACAAAATTATCTTGTATTTATAAGTGGATATTTCCCTAGATCCTCTTATAATTTTTGGTTATACAAGGTTGACCTAGTCAACCCTATATTTTTTTAGGGACAATTCACTAAGTCTAAGCTAGGTTAGCTAAAGGGCTAACAAACTCAAAGAGTGAAAAATACCCCTAGACTGTATAGGGTCGACCTAGTCAACCTAGTATAGCCAACTATCCAAAAGGGAATTAAGGCAAGAAAAGGAGAATGGAAAGAGTAAAAAGACTAGAGGAGTGCATAAGGGAGGAGTAACAGCTTAGGGAATGTTTTTAGGTACTAGTTGGATTGGTAATAATTCTATAATAAGGAAACCAATCTTGAAAAGCACCAAAGGTACACCCACCCCTTTCCTAGTATACCCCTTAAGGCATGTACTCAGAGAGATTGAGTCTCAATGGCTTTTTTCAAGATGTAAAGCATCATATTTGATAAAAGTTGAAAATATTATGTGTATACATATGCCCCATTTGAATCTCATCATTTGTCACAAAGTTTTAATAGGGGATGATGCTTCAAGAAATAACATAAAGACACACAACACTGATGCTAAAAAAAGTTGTAGTATTTTAAAACAAAAAATAATTGAAAAGAAAATAACTAAAAAGTAAATGTAATGCATACCTAGACTTACCTTTATCACTGAATACTTGTCTACTATGTTATTATATTTGATTGTGTAGGGTATAGAGACTACTTTTGACAAAACCAAGAATACAAAATTAAAGAGTAAAAATAAATAAATGTAGGAAAAGCCAAGATAGATGGTGCTATGAGGATAGGATGTACTTGGGAAATTTGGAAAGATGTTGAGAAAAGTGTTATGTTAGACTAAATGATCAAGTAAAAAAATATTAAATCAGGTAACTAAAAATCTAAGGCTACTAAAGATCAAAAAACACAAATAAGTAAACCTTAAGTACGAAAGGCAAACTCACCAACTCAAACCAAGGATACATGTAAAAAAGATGCTAATCAAACATTAAATGTAAAAGTAGAAATGAAATGGTAAAACAACATTGATGAGTGAGTATTAACAATACTTATCTCACTAAAAAATGGAAAAATGTGTATAAAAGGGGAAAATAACATTGTCGAGTCAGATGTAACTAGCCAATGTCACTCAACAATGGAAAAATGGGTATGAACTTAGGTGTCTATAACAATAGGATAGTAAAATTATGAAAAATGGTAAAATTAAAATAAAGTAAATCTAGAAATGTAAATCATGGTATAAAAAAGGTAAGTAATCCATAGTTTTTCAAACATGTTTTGTTCTAAAGATAGATAAAACT
The DNA here is from genome assembly GCA_037957365.1 of Torreya grandis. NCBI lineage: Eukaryota > Viridiplantae > Streptophyta > Pinopsida > Cupressales > Taxaceae > Torreya > Torreya grandis. The sequence goes on from JARHVA010005712.1 coordinate 217,914, forward strand.
AAAACAAAGTAGTGCTAGCATGTTTTTAAGAGGTGAATAAGAAAGAATTAAAGAAGGGAATCTATATTTAGAATAAAAATTTACCTATGAAGGGGTGAAATGAAATGGGTGGAGGGGATAGTGAATTAAAAACCAAGGTAGAGGAACTATTTATCGAAGTCAAGACACTCAAATCAGGTTTGTCAAAATAAGAGGACTTTCAACCTTAAGAACTCTGAAGAAATTCTCTTAACAACACATGTCTTAAGGTAAAAAATTATGTATATATATCATCCCATTAAATATATATTCATGAAAATTAAAATGTACCTACCAGCCCACAACATGTTACCCATTCCTTAGAACCCCTTATAGAGCCATCGGTCTACTGCAAAGTATGGGTACTTGCATGGAAAGTAGGTAATACTATTTTTTTTAATTCTCCTATTTCAATCTAATATCCTACCACACCCAAAACGACCTTTGGATCTACTATGAGACTAACTATGGAGTATGATATTTAACCAGAAGAAGGAGATGTGCTTTGAATCACATCTTTTAGTGTGATTTAACTTTTAAGATTTGTATGTTACCTTTTAGATATCATGCCTTTTAATTCAAATGATTTGAATTTTGAATTTATTAATATATTTTTATATTCCTCCTCCATAAATATTTGGAAAACCGAAAATGGGTTCTAAAGATGAATTTCATTGAAATACTTTGGACTTGGTTTCTAAGAGAGAAAACTTCAAAGAGAATGGGGTCTAAGAGTCTCATAAATTTAGGTGAAATAAAAGTGCTATCCTGACTTCTACCTTATTTTATCTAATGTGGAGTGAAAGTAAAGGGGAAATAAAGAGAAATGACACATGGAACAATTTGAATTACTTCAAATCTCAAAAAAAATGTGACAGGGAAAAAAGGGATATAATGATAGTAAAGTGTGATTCTTTATCATAAGAATGAGGGAAATGGATGAAAACATGCTAACATATATTGTTTGTAAAAATTCCATCTAATAAAAGAAGAATAACTTAAATTTTTAGAAAAAGGATCATAAGATGAAAATATGGTAATTTTATAAGGAGGGTTGGATCCTATCCATGGTCTTACACTGTAACTTCATAAAATAGAAACCCAAGGGGTGCTAACAAGCAAATGAAAGATAAAGTGAGGTAATAAAAAATATGGTGGTTTTGTGAGGAATTATAGGTCATATCCATGGTATTACAAATCAAATCATAAAATAAAAACCCAAGTGGTGTCAAAAAGATAAAATGCAAGAAGATAAAGAAGACTATGGTACATCAAGAAACCAAAAGACCAAAATGGAGGACTAAAGTTTTGTGAAAAGAGGGAACTTTCTATAGAGGGAGAGACCCATTGAATTAACCCAAAAAAAGTGTTACATATATGTAGATAGAAATCATGAAAATAAGGAAATGGTTAAACAAAGTACCTTTTAAGGAATTGTGGAGTGGTGGGATCTTTGAAAACATGCCCTTCATTAGTTTGAGGGTGGTAGGTGCTTAGACTAAGAATATATTTGACTAAATATGGGCCCGACCATTTTTGGGTGTATTTATCTTATTTGTCATAAGTTTAGTCTAATTTAAATATAATATCACCAACATTAAATGTGTAAACTTTAACACATTTGTTATGCTATCTGGCAATGTGAGCCTTATATTAGTGATTATGTTGTAAGGCAAAAAGATGAAGCTCATCAAGTAAATAAATGGGATGAAGATGATATTCACATAATTATTCATTAAGAATAATACCATGAAGAGATATACAAATAAAGGGAAGCTCAACTTCTAATGGAAGAACTGACTTAGAACCATAGCCTAGTGAAAATGGAGTTGTCCTAGTGGTAGTGTGTATGATAGTTTGATAGGCCCAAAGTACAAGGTAAAGATGAAGGTACCAATCCATGCAAGTTTCAAAAAATTTATTTTAGATATTTTTCTTTATAATTTTATAATTGGACTCATCTTGACCATTTTATTATGGATGATAAGGCATGGAAAATTTGTGATTGATCTTGAATTTGTTGAAAATTTGTTTAACATGTTTGTTTTTTAATTTACCACCATTATGAGAAATGATAGTTTGGGAACACCAAAGAAGAAAAATATTTGATTAGGAATAAATTTGGAAATGGTAGGACTAGCGACATTAATGAGGGGCGTAGATTCTACCCATTTGGTAAAATATTTGATAACAGTGATGATAAAAACATGCCCATCTTAAGAGTGAGGTAGTTTACCAATGAGATCAAATCCCCATGAGGAAAATGGATAAGGAAATTTGATAGTTTGAATTTAAACTAGAGGTGAATGGACTAGATTATCATGAAGCTTACAACTATTACACTTTTTATCATATTTGATTGCATCTTTTTCAAGAGTAGGCCAAAAGTAACACATACATAGGAATTCATGGGATATAGCATGTTTTCTATAGTGGCCACTACAAATGCCCTAATGTGTTTATTCAAGAAGAGGTAGGACCTTATATTGCATAACACAACAGAGCAAGGTACCTTCAACATTGTGATAATAAAGGATGTTGTGTTAAAATACATATTTGAAATCTTATTTAAGAATGCATGTATTTTCATGAGATTCTAAATCAAGAGGATAAGTTTGATGTTCCAAGAATTGAATGATGTCTTTGTACCAAGGGCTTTGTTGAATGGTAATAGCCTCAATATGATAGATAAGCAAATCTCATGGTTGAGTTGAGGATGGAGATTTTCTTATTTGTATAAAAATAGTAAGATCAGAAAGAACTTGGTGTGGATGAAAGAGAGATGTTGAAGAAGCAAGAGAATCAACAATAGAATTTTGATCTTTAGGAATAGCCTCAATAGTGAAAGATATGAAATATTTAGTAAGAGAGGTTGTAATTTGATGATATGTGATTAGGTTTTCACTTTTGCAATTATAATCACCACTAACTTGGTGGAAAATAAGATAAGAATCACCTGAATCATGAAGGTATTCAATGTATAAGTCAAGAATAGCTCTCATGCCTAAAATAAGAGCTTTGTACTCAGCCATATTGTTGGTGACATCAAAGGTGAAGAAAAAATCTAAAGGAATGATCTTGCCAAGAGTGCTTACGAGAATGTAACCTATTCTAGCTCTTTAAAGGCATTTAGCACCATCAAAGTGAAGGGTTCAAGTATCCTCATGTAATTCTACATTCATTTTAAGAATCTCCTCTATAACTACCTTTGGTTTATTAGTACCAGAGGGAGTACTAGATTCATCAAGATATTGTGTTCAAGAATAGTTGTAAAGTTATGAAAATAATCTTTGAGAGAAATATATTGATTAAAACCTTTCATGTAAAGGATATTGTCATCTGGGATATTATCTAGAAAAGAAGAAATAGTGGTTATGGGAGCAATGATAAGTTGATCATCTATAAATTTCCATTTGAAATTGTTTTGAGTGATGATGCAAAGATAAAATTCCATTAGGAGGACCATCTTTTTACAAATTATATCTATAGGAAGAAATGCTTTGGATAAGGAATGATGAAGGGGTTAAAAATGAACAATTACATAAGTAGTTTGGTAAAGCATATAATGGCAAAGATTTTTAGCTACAAAATAGATGGTGAGGCAATCATGCTCAATTTTGGTATAATGTGTCTCATAATAGATGAGGCCTCAACTAATGTGTTAGATAACATACTCTCTTCCTTTAACATCTTATTGGTAAAGTATTGCCCTAATTGAAATAGGTGTGGAATAAGCATATAATTAAGGGTTTATCATTAGATAGAGAATGAAGTGTAGGTGGATGAAGTAATGACTCTTTCATATTATCAAAGGCTATTTGACATGAATTTATCCATTCCAAAGTAGTACCTTTTTTAAGAAGTAAATTGATGAAGTGAATTGTATATGCCATTTTGGGGACAAATCATCTAATTGTCCCAAGTTTTCCTAAATAAGTATGAATGTCAAGAATAGAATGAGGAATAGGCATGTTGATAATAACACTAATGTTAGTAGGGTTAACATTAATACGATAGAGAGAGAGTACAAATCCTAACAATTTTTTAGATATGACTCTAAAGACACATTTGTAAGGACTAAGTCTAATTTTACATTTAAGGAGATGGTTAAAGATGATAATGAGATCAGAAAGATGATTTTTATGATGTAAAATTTAGAAATAAGATCATCCACATAGGTTTCAATAATTTTATGAATAAGATCATGAAATATGTGAGTCATCACTCATTGGTAAGTGGCTCCAGCATTTTGAAGGCCAACGGGAATTTTAACATAGTAATAGGTGCCCCATTCCTTGGTGAAAGCAGTCTTATGTTAGTCTTTAGGGACAATATGAATCTGATTATATCTTGAGAAGCCATCTATAAGAGATAACATTTCATAACTAGTCATAGAATCAACAATGGCATCTAGTGAAGGTAAAGGGAAGTTGTCCTTGGGAAAAGAAAGATTAATATTACGTAAATCAATGTAAATGCAAATGACCATAGTGACTTTTTTCCAAATGGGAACAATGATGGAGACCCATTCAAAATAATCCACTGATTTAATAAATTTAGCATCAAGTAATATGATTATTTCCTTATGACGTAAAGCTGAAACTTCAAGTGCAAATTTTATTTATTTTTGATTCATAGGCTTGGCATCAAGATAAGTAATGATGGTATGCACCATAATTCTAGGATCAATGTCAGGTATGTCCTTGTAGGACCAAGTGAAATCCTAATGATACTTATCAAATAATAATCTAAAAGTATCATGTTTAGTAGGTGGAAGCTATTGAAAACCTATAACTATTCAAGGATAAGATGGAGTACCATATTTGATGCAATTTATTTCATAAATAAGCATGACATTATCATATTGAAAGTGGTATGGTACATTAATTAAGGCATAAATTGGATTTGTTTTAGGATCAATGCTAGCAAAAAAAGTTTTTGAAGTAAGGAGTTTTGGTCTCAAAATTTCCAAGTTTATGATGCTACCAAGGAAGTTGAGGTTCTTGAGCATAACGTAACTAAAGGATAGGTTTGTCACTAGGCAAGGTAGGAAGAGGACCATAACACTCAACATATACTTTAAGATCTAAAATTTCATTACCATGGTGATCATATTCAGAATGTGTTTGGCAAACATTAGTTTCCTTGGAATTTAGTGTAATTTCAAGAGTAGAAGAAGTAGATGAAATAGAAGGGATTAGAATATTGGTGGGTTTAATGATGAAATAAATATCAGATGTAATGATTGGATCTATATGTGGTAAAATAGAAGTATAAATTTTTGGAGGGTCAGGAGTTATAATTTGCTCTACCACCTAAGGAGTATTGATAACAGTATAATTGGTAGGAGGCAGACGACCCTCAAGATCTAAGGTATGATCCACATAAATGGTATGAACATCCTAATTAAAAGCATGAATTTAGACTAGGTTTTATAATAATGTTTGAAATCCAAGTCTTTATATTGAGCTTGTTTCATGATATAGTTATCATCATCTATTGGAAAAAGTGTACATTCTTGAAAATTAGGGGCAGTTTTAGAGGGTGAAATATATATATTATTGAAATATGAGGAGATAGATGAGAGGTTATTGAAATAATTTGGCCACTCTAAAATCATTGCAATTGAAGGCATCTTCTAGTAAAGGAGGCTCTTAAGCATTACATGGAGGGGGAAAATTGGTAATCTCATTAATAAGAGGAATAGTACAGTCACTAGGTAAGAGAGAAGGATTAAACCATTGCAAAATGTAAGGAGGTAACTTGGTAGTGTTGCAAGTATGTTGTAAGTCATTAGGTTCATCATCATCAGAATATACAAGAGTAACTTGTAAATTTGGATACATGTTGTTGAACTTGGGTAAATGAGTACTATTGATTTTAGGAATGATAGGAATATGATATTGTGATTTAGGATTAGGAAGTTGAATGTTCCATGGGTTGGGATTAGCTTCATGCTTATACAATTTTCCATTATGTAATAATTTAATACATTAACTACCAGAAGAAGCAATGCCCTTCATTTGATTAGTCCATGGATGACCAAGGAGTATGTTATAAGATAAAGGAAGATCAAAGACCATAAGATTGGTTTAAATAGTCTTAATCCTAATGGTTAATGGAATATAAATACAACCAAGCAGCTTGTTATTAGTCTTATCAAAACCATGACAAGTAAGATGAGGTTGCTTGAGATGATCTTTGTTATAACCAAGTTATTGGATGAGCCATAAAGATGTTACATTAATACCAAAACCTTCATCACCTAGAACTTTTTGGATAAGAGTGATATTAATGTATTATTTAATGAAAATTGGTGGATCATTAACATGAAAGATAATTTCATCATTGATCATGTCCTATTAAATAAATTCAATAGAGGGGTTGGAAGGACACATAGTTTCAATGGTATTTACGTTGGCAAGTTGAGATTCAATAGAAAGTGGTTGTTCATCTATGGAAGATGTATATTCAATTTATTAGAGTTTTTTCATAAAGAACTTATGATGCTAGGGTGAAGTATGAACCAAATCCATAAGAGGAATCTTACAATGAATAGAGTTGATTTCTTCAAGAAAGTTCCAATGAGACTTAAAAGAACTAGTATGAGGTTTAGATGGTAAATTAAACTTTAGAGGAATAGATGTGGTTGGAGGATTGGAAGGAGGAGATGGTTCCTCTTGAGCTTCCAAAACAACATTAGTAGTTTTAGTATCTTTAAGAAGTTGTTACTCAGAACATGGCTTCTTATAATTGGTAACATGATCTTTATGAGCCAGTTTACTATTGTAATTGACCTTAACTGTATTGACATATTGAGAATTATTGAAATATTGGTCATAATAAGTGTCAATATCAAAAACATCCTTGGTATTTTTTTAATTATTTAAAGAAGATTTTTGGTTATTTAAAGTAGAAGCTTTGGAAACTTGTCATTTTTGAAAATCATCAATGTATTCTTAATGACAAAGATTGATAATAACTTCATGATTGAATGAATCACCAAGCATATAGAAGATAAAAATTTTAATTATCCCTCTACAAGATTCACGAGAATTCCCAATGTCATCATGGAACCAAAAAAATAGATTGGGTTCATACCACTTAGGAGGAGCATTTGCATAGATGAAAGGTTTTGAGGGTGGTAAAAATTGTTTCATTTGTTGAACTGAAAGAGGTGTATGAGAAGGTGAAAGAACATTGGTTTTGGTAAATCCTAGTTTAGTTTATAGAGTATTACTAGTGATATCATTTTATGTTTGGAAATATAATTTAATAATTTTAGGATTAGGTTTGAATTTCTTCATAAGAAAGTCTTGATGTTTATCTTGATCAAGAGATTCATTAAGTGTTTGAGGAGCAATGGTTCAAACCTTATATTGAAGAATGAGAGTTAAAGTGGTGATAAAGAGTTTGAATAAGTTATCATTAGTCATGTTATGGTCTGATTTATGGGATAAATATTTCCAAATTTTTATAAAATCATGATATAAATTTTTAGGAGATTACTTAGCATTAATGAAGTGGCTAAGACAATTTTTGAGAAGATCATTGTGTCGAAAATTTTTAACCAAAAGATTAACCAAATATTCAAGTTATGAAATAAAATGTTGGGGAAGTTGATTATACCATTATAGTACATTAGTAGTCAATTTTTTCACTATTATTCTAGTTGTGTCAAAGGTATTAGTTTAGATCCATTCCTTGTAAAGGTTGCTAAAGGATTTGAGAAATGAGGCAGGGTCTTTAGTCCCATAATATTTGATAGTTGGAGATATATTAACAATATAAATAGATACAATGAAGGGGGTAAAATGATAATTTTGAATGGTTTGAATCATCTTGTTATTCATTATGGTTTGAGTAATAACATTACCTGAGGCATCCCAAAGAGGTGGAAGAATGAAATTGGGATTAGCTTAAGGATGCATAGTTGGAGGTTGATTAGACACATTGATTAAATGTTATTGAAGTTGCATCATTTGGTTAGTGTTATAATTTTTCATTATGTTCATTTATTAGATAACTTAGGATAAAATTTGAGTTGTATTAGGAGGTGAGCTAGTGTTGGTAGGAACACTCCTTAAGTTGTTGTTAGGGGGAGGATTATTAGAAGAAGGATTACTAGTGGGATTTTTAAGTAAACATGTATCAATTGATCCCACATTATTTTGAAGATTTAGAAGATGAGAAGTTTATTGATAAGTTTAGAAAGGATTAGATCCATCAACTTCATCTTGAGGTGTTATTTTCACCATATTGCAAGTCATAGATTAAGAAGGAAAAGAATTTCCCTAAGAGTGATGGTGCACTTGGGATAAAAAGAGAGGAAGAAATGAACATCCCATATAGTATCTAAATGGATTCAAGATATCCAATTAGATTCTTATAGGACACTTCATTATAATTGAAGAGAGATGAAAAAAATGTAAAGAAGGAAACATAGAGAACTAGAGTGATAAAAAAGGAAGAAAAAAAATACTACAGGGTCAACTGGGTCAACCTAACACAAAAATAGGGTCTATAAACTATACAAGGTCGACTGGGTCGATCTAGTATAGTAAATAGAGACTAGAAAAGGAAAAATTAGAGTTTGTAAATAGTACAGGGTCAATTGGGTCAATCCAATATAGTGAATAGGGATGAAAAATATTAGGGTCAACTAGGTCAACCTAGTATAAAATATAGGGAAAGTTAAGTGGCTTGTAATAGGTTTTGAACTGAAATAAGATAAATTTTTGCAAGAAATATGAAAAGAAATGATAGTTTAGAAACAAATAGTCAATTGGATTAATTTTGACAAATCTAATTAAGTCACATACCACAAAACCTTGCACCAAAACTGGATAATGCAAGTTTTTGAAATACAAAATACATTTGAGCAAAGAGAAATTAATCAACTTGGAAAGTAAAGAGCTAAATAATTGATCAAATTGAATATTAATTAGATTATTAAGATATGATTTTGAATGTGATGGGAAGTTGGCTATAAGTAAGGAATTAGTGGAAGAAATTGAGGATGATAATACAATTAGTGGAGTGGAGACATTTGGGAAAGTAGAAATAATATGGAGAAAGGAGACATACTATACCTTGGGAGTAACCATGGGTGGTTGAGAAATGGGATCAAGAGGAATTGAATCAACTTTAGAAAGGGAAGAAAAAGAGAAAATTAGATTAGTAGAGATAAAATATGTCATCTCCTCACTTGATTGATGGTAATCTAGAGGTGTCTTTCCTTTAATGTCCTAGAGACTAAGGGTTTTTATTCTCTCTAACACTTCCTCTTCATCTATCTCTCTTTATTCATTGATAGACTTATTGTCATCAGAATGTTACTAAGATAAAGGATATCCTACTAGTTGTTCCCCAAAAGATAGATTTTTTGGAAGAGGATGACCACTTAGTTTGTTTTTATAACAAATTATTACCTTTTCAGTTGTGGGGGACGTTTATTAAATTAGTTAAAATGAAGCGTCCACACTTGTAAGTTATTATATGGGTGGAAGAGACATATGTATTGGGCCCTCTAAATATGAGTAGTCAAGGAAAATTATATCTCTATGAGCTTCTCCATGTCCATCTTCAACTATACCAGGGTCCTTCTTGATGGATTTCAATGTTTAGGGAGCTCCTTGAGAAGGCTCTCATTTTTATACTAATGGTTATGGATGTGCTTTTATCTATAAATCTAAGGTAACCCATCTAATTATGGGTAGGATCCTAAGTCATGCATCTATAATAGATATATAGGACTCTCCTTATGTAATTTTCAAATTTTCTTCTCTCAATTCTTCTATTTGTTCCCTTTGCAAGACTTGGGAATCATCCTTAGCATTCAAGAATAGAAAATCATGATCATAAGGCTCATTTTGGTATGTAATACAAAGGCCCTTGATATGCATTCAGATTTTCCCATGAGGATCCCAATCCTTATGAGGCAAGGTAGGAAATGAATAGTACCCTCTCATTTTGTCTACTTCTCCAAAGTGTCTCTAGAATGTGTAGCACATTTAACCTATCATGATATGAGAGCCAAATAATATGCTCTTCTTCTTATTTATAAAATCCTCATCTACACACCACCATAATTATAATGTTATCTATTATTCTTCCAGCTTATCTAGAATGCACATGGTAAGATGTAAGGGGTTGACCTTGTTTAATTTGACCATAATCACTATATAATTTAGATATAACCAATAGTCACTCTATGGTGCCAATGTATCTACAAATGATTTGGATACCCTAGATAATGAAGCTTCATGAATGGCCTATCATACATGGGGGTACACATCCTCTATTATACAAGTGATTTTCTTGGCAAATGTGTATATATGCATGAATTAATAATAATCACAAATTTAATTTTTGATGAAGTCTAGAGCTAGATCCCAAAGTGACACATAGTGCATATATACTATTCCCATCAAAATTTCTAAGAGTTATGACATCATATATAAGTGGACACTAACAAGATAATTATTCTTATGTAAGAAAAATTCCTGTAGCCTAACATTGATTATCTACCCTAAGTCAAAAGTTAAGTCATAGGTCATCATCATATCCATAAGTGAAACCCATTCTAGGTGAAGAAAATGGATGATTGGGAAACCATAAAATCTATTTAGGAGGGCCATCCCAATGTAAACATTGATCCTAAACTTGGTGATAAGTATGAGGTCCTTATCCTGTGGGATGATACTCTTCCTAATAATAATCACAAATTTAATTTTTGATGCAGTCTAGAGCTGGATCCTAGAGTGACACCTAGTGCATATATACTATTCCCATAAAAATGTCTAAGATTTAAGACATCATATATAAGTGGACACTAACAAGCTAATTATTCTTATTTAAAAAAAAATCTTTTATCCTAACATTGATTATATCCCCCAAGGCAAAAGTTAAGTCTTAGGTCATCATCATATCCATAAGTGAAATCCATTCTAGGTGAAGAAAATGGATGCTTGGGAAACCATACAGTCTATTAAGGAGGGCGATCCCAATGTAAACACCCATCCTAAACTTGGTGATAAGTATGAGGTCCTTATCCATTGGGATAATAATCTCCCTAGGGATCATCCACTTAATCAATGTTTTTTTGACAATTTTTTTTCTCTCCGTCCTACCACCTTGTGTAAATTTTAAGTAGCATCTACAACTATAAAATATAATTACCTTTGAAATACATCTCTTGAGATGCAGGCCATGATGGTCTTGTATTCTAGATGGTGTAAGTATTTGTCCCCCATTATCCTTCTAGTGAATAAAAGATCTTACATTAGGTCTATGCATGGCATCACTTGGAGATTGGTTGTCATGAAGTATAGTCCTTATCATTTGAGAGGAAGTAGGTCTATCATGAACTACATTTGTATTGGTGTTATGATCTCCTTCTGAGTGTGCACATCAGCTTGTCAATGGCATCCCATAAAGATGAATACTTGTATTAATCATTGAAAATGGTGGAGTAAAAAATAGTATTAGTATACTCAGTGGAGCCCTTGATTAAGAATTGGGATAGTGGTAAAACTCCTCTAAATGTTCTAGATGAAGAGGCCATTGTTAATTGACTAAAACTAGTTCTTATACTTTGATGGATTGGATTTACTAGATTCACTTTTATGATCAACACACATGTTTCTAGGGCTTATTTTTAAGGTGGTAATTTAGATCAAAGTCTATTTATGGTGAATGAACATGTAAATGGTATCCATTCATTGATATAAATTTTAGTATTCAATTCCAGTTTATGCACCATTAATGTCCAACATCTATGAAATCTCTTTACTTGTGTAGTTTAAATTGTAGCACTTTATTTTATGGGTATGACACATTATTATATTTTGATAATGTTGGTTAAGTCTTTTTCTTCTTATTTATTGGTTGTGAAAATTAGGATTTTAGTAGTTAGGGATTGGGTTTTGTGTTGGCATAAAACTAACTAATTTTCATGAATTGGGAATTTTGAACACAAATTTTGAAAAAAAATCTTGATGCCCACAATCATACCATGGGAAATACCCAATGATAACCTTTGATGCACTTTATTTGAACAAAAATACCAATGACCAAACTCATTTACACTAGAGTGTTGGTCACAAGTATTGATAAGAAAGATTGAACACTTTTACCAAAAAGGACCATTTTAGATAATCTAGACATATGCCTCCCATACTGGATAAGAGAAAATGTTAGAAAAAAATTAATTTTCATATACTCTATATATATTAAACTAGGATTATGGTAATAATTTAGATTTATTACCCACACATTGTAGTGGAGAGAATTTAAAATTAGAATTTTTGAAAATTTTGGATGATTTTATAATAGTTTTATTTAGACTTGGACTAGTTATAAGTCCAAATTATTTGAAATGGTCTCGTGAAGACAAAAATACCTAAAATCTAACAACTGACCACCAATTTTAAATCATAAATTATGATGTAATTTCTAAAGGGTAAACTCCCAAATGCAAATACTAAACATAAAAGCTTAGGACCAAATAATGAGTGGTAAAATCTACCAAGTAAATGTTGAATATAAAATTTGAAGACCAAATTTACAAAGAATAAGGAACTAAAAATATAAATAGAAAACAAAACATCCAAAGACAAAATACCTAATTGACAACTTGTTGAAGAACTAATTTTAGAGCACTTTTATAGAGCATCAAGTGAAATTGAATGATAAATATCAAATAATTTAATTGAAATACCTTCAAAGGATTGATCTAGAGACCAAACCATGAAGGCCAAAATGTAGGATTCCCTTAAATCCAAACCTATGAACAAAATTTCTAAATTCTTAGGATGAATATCAAATTGTGAAGACCAAAATCTGTATGTCCCAAGAAAACCTATGCAAATGCAAAACTTTTGAAACATATTAATAAGTTAGTTCAAAATGTAAAATTAATTTGCTTATATTTCCCATATGGAAACATTTATATGTAACATGTAATAGTTATTAGTATGAAGACCTCAAAAAAGGCTTAGACTTATAGAAGGAATTGTGGGTCCCTATTCAAAAAAGGAATGGGGCTATGTTGAGTCTAACACATCCAACATCTCGGTTTCAATCGATTTTTAATGTTATAAAAATACTTTATTTGTAAAAACAACCAATATAAAGTTTTATCACACCTAGAATCACACTTTTCACCTTTTTCCTCTAACAACCATACAATAGAAAATATATGGTAAATGTCATGTGAGCTTCCATCTAGGGATTTAATATTGACACTACAAGTTTCACCTCTATCTTTCCTCCATCTCAAGTGATTAATGGAATTACATGAAAAAGTGAAAATCCTAATCATACATTAACTATTTATTATGCCTATTGATCATAATATAGTGATTTTTATGTTATTAATAATTAATTAATTAAGTCAACCACTCATGGTGATTGAGAGTAATAATAATGAAACTAATTTTTCATCCAAAGATGAAAATAAAAACCATGTTATTTTTACCATCTAATGTGGATAAACAAATCAATATTATAATTATTCCCAATTAATGGAAAATTTATTAATAATAATTACCTCTTTTATCCTATGATGAATAGTTCATGTTATTATTACTGTAGTTGGAAACTAATAAATGACATATGCCACAATTCAAGTTATTAGTCTATGAACTATTAACTAGATTGCATGGTTTTATATCCAGGTTAAAATTTAAATAAAAGATGAAATCATGAATCAGTTGGGACCTTCATCACAATAGGTATTTATCCTCTCTTCTTAGAATTGGCTCGAATGACAACCATATCCTCTTTGAAGGAAATATTATTCCCATAATGAAAAATATCCCATTCAAATTTGAAGCTATATGGCTACACCACCCAAATATTCATCAAGACATAAAGACTTGGTGGAAGGAACCCTTTTTAAGAACTAAAATGTTTATCTTGGTTAAGAAACACAATCACCTAAAATATAAAATGAAAATTTGGAATAGGGAGGTTTTTGGTAATAGATTCACCTAAAATTAAAACAATTAAGAGCTCAAAAAGTTTGAGATCTACTCCTCTTTGTATGGTATTTTCAAATAATCTTATGCCTTGGAGAAATATATTATCATTTACTATCATAATATTGAAGCTAAAGAATAAGATTTTTGGAAATAAAAGTCAATATGTTTATGGCTAAAGGAGGGTGTTAGAAAAAAATTCCATGAACAAGCATCAAATAACATGAATAAGAAATTAATCTCTAAACTTCTCCAAGATGATGAGAGGAAATGTTTGAACCCATAGGATGTTGATGACCATATTATTCAATACTTATACAACTTGCTCAAATAAAGTAGTTCTTTAGAGCACCATTTATAGGAAAATAGGATTTTTAACATCCCAAGCCTTATATCTTAAGATTAAAACATAGTACTCCTGAAATATATCTTGACAAAATACATCAAGGCTATGATGTTTTACATGGAAGGGGGTAAGGCCTCGATCCTAGATGGATTCCATTTAATTATTTTTAGGAATGATGGGACATAATTTAATTAGAATTTGAAGCATCTATTTCAAAATTATTTAGAGAAGGTACAATTCTTAAATACTTGAGCAATACTTTCATCGTGCTTATTCTAAAAAATCCTAGATCAAATCAACTCAAATACTTTACACTGATAAGTTTATGTTCCATAGATTATAAAATTTGTTTGATAACATTGGTCAGAAGAATTCAACCCATCTTGTAAAGAATCATAGAACACTAAAGATCTTATTTCTCTAGTCCCCAAATAATAGATGGGGTAATCACTATCCATGAGGCTATCCACACCACTCAACTAAATAAAAATCATTGAATGTTCATTAAACTTAACATGAACAAATATTATGATAGAGTCTTGTATAATATTTTAGATAAATTTTGCTTTAACCCCTCATTTTGAAGCATCATTTGGAGTTGCATTTCCACCCTCAAGTTTTTAGTTCTCATTAATGAGGTCCCAAAAGGATTCTTTTCAAATATTTGAGGCCTAAGACAAGGGGACACTTTGTCCCCTTATCTTTTTATCATCCTTTTTGAATCGATGGGATGATCTATGAGTACAACTAGAAACAAATGCCTAATCAAAGGAATCAGAGTGATTCAAGGCACTAAACTGATCTCTTAGAACAATTTGTTGATGACACATTCATCATTGGGAAAGCTACAACAAAATAAGATAAATTCCTTAAAAGGATCTTCATAGACTACAAGAAAATGTCTAGTCAGAATACTAACTTCAATAAAATTGCAACTTTCTTCATTAACACCCAAGAAAGCCTTCAAAAGAAGCTAGCTAACATCCTTGGCTGTGAGATTGGGAAGCTCTCTTCCACTCACCTAGAACTTCCCCTTTTCACTATAAAACTAAAATATGAATATTGTAACCCTTTGGTGGAAATAATTAAAAATAAACTTGTTAGCTAGAAAAGTCATCTCCTAACTTAGGTTGGCAAGCTTTAATTACTTAATAGCACTATCTAGAGTATCCCAATATAATTCCTATCTCTTTTAAAAAATTTAAACAAAATTAGAGATAAAATTGAGTAGATTAAGTGTAATTTATTATGTAAATGGATGAAATAAAGGTTTAGGTTCCCACTAGTTCATTAAGATAAGGCTTGTCTCCCTAAATCTAATGGCAAATTAGGCTTACAAAAAATACGAGACATGAACAAATCTCTCCTTGCCAAAATTGGCTAGAAAATCTTGAAAAAGATTAAAAATGTAAATAAATCATTAAGTATAAATACGTATTGGTTACTAGCAAAGATAACTTTCTCTAGGAGGAAGGCTTGATAGATGGATCATCCTTCTGGAAAGTAATCTCTAGTGGCAAGAAGATCTTACAAAAATGATATAGGTGGAAAATAGGTAATGGGAAATTAGTGGATTTATGGGATAATCCTTGGTTATCCTAAACCCCCCTCAATTTAAAAAACCCATGGACCAATATTTATATATGCTTTAAATCTGAATGGGGCACAAAAGTTAAAGACCACTGGGATGTTTTCAATGGCTCTAATCAATGTAAATTTCTTAATCAGAATAATTTCATGAATGAGGAATCTCAAACTTTTGTTTATCTCAACTCTAAACTCTAGAAAATACACATCTCCCATTTACTAAGGATGATTATATTATTTGGTTCACATAAGAAAGTGGGTCTTACTCAATGAAGTCAATATTTTTGGTTGAGCTTGATCTGGAGGATCCATGGGATCTCTAGCACCCACTCTAAATCAAATATTTGATTCTAAAAATTAATATTTTTTTTAACTAGTAGGCCAAAATTAGATACTCACCCAAATAATATTATTAAATGGGGCATGACAATCCCAAATAAATTTTCACACTACTTTTATTTATTGATTCCATTTATCATTTGTTCATAGATTACCTCCTCAGTCTTTCGATGTTGCACCATTTGCTCAATCAATTCTTGGTTTCTTAGGTTTGTCCAAGCTCCATTCAAGATCTCATTAAGTGATGAAAACCCCCTTGATCGCTCTCATCTCATTATTTCATGTGGTTACTTTCCATCCCTCACTTTTACTAGGCTATATGGAAGGATAGGAATGATAATATTTTTAAAAATCAAAGTTCTTCCCCTGGTCAATATTCAAGCAACTATGTTCCTTTATCTTAGAGAATTTGAATGCTTTCAACCCCAAATACAAGGTCATGTGTTCCCCAATTTAATCCTCTATTATACACTCATGGAACATTTCTCAAGTGGTGGAAACACCATTCTCTATGGCATCTTATTGAACTACTAATTGGTTTATCCTCCTCCTGGCTAGGTCAAGCTCAATTTCAATGGCACTTAAAAATGCAATACAAGCCTAGTAGGGGTGGCATGATTTGGGATCATGATGGAATGGTTTTTACTACCTTTTTGGGTCCTCTAGGTCATCAAACTAACCATGTTACTAAGGCCATAGATGTTTTTTGGGGCATTCATCTTGTATCTTGACTATGCATCCCAAAACCTATTGTTGAAGGCAAATCCCTTAAATATCCTCCATGTTCTTGAAGGTAAAGTTACCCCTTCTCATTCTATCAAATCACTTATTAATGACACCCACATCATTTTCCTCTCATTTGAGAAATTTTCTCTTGTCCATGTGTATTGGGAGGGTAACTTTGTAACTAATATCCTTGTTAATTTTAGAGTGGGTCATGAAAGGTTGGTCACATGGGATAATCCCAATCAAATCTAAACTCAAATTCTAAACACCCTTAATAATTATTGCAATTAATTGTCATAATGATTTAGATAGGCATGACCTGAAGGTAACATTAATGAAGATCATAAAAACTTGGTTGAGTAATGATTCTCACCCCAAATTTGATATTAACTCCATTGGTAATAACAATTGGTTTGAATTCTCTATAAACAAAAATATAGAGGCTAAGTTAATACGCAACAATTCTTGTATCAAGCTAACTATAGGGTTGATAGAGACCATATTGAACTAATCTCATGCTCAGAAGTCTAGAATAAGAATAAATTGTGGATGAAAATATGTAAGGGATTCTATCTTCTTTCATGAAATGCATTATAGGCCATGAAAAAAAACCTCTCAAAGCATTTTATTCTCACTTAGACTAAGCAAATGATCAAAATGAGGGGATATAGAATAGTGTTCTTAGAGGAAAGCATTGGTGAGGTGATGGGTATGTCTTGTAATGAGATGAAGGCCTTTAAATACATCACCCAAAATTTTGAATTAATGAAAAAATTATTCAAAATCGATGAGGCTATGAAGATAGACAAGAAGTGTTTCCCTAGGCTTGAACTTCCCAAGTGATGAAATATCTTACTTTAGAAGATAAGTTCACTATTATTTTATCTCATCACTTAATTATCCTTAACCATTTCAAATTTTATAAAATTACTTTTCCTTTCTATTTGTTTAAATACTTGGAAAGCACCACCTTGGCCTACTAGGTGAGTAATGAAAATGACATAATTTACCATGGTCGGATATATCTATTGTTTTAAAAATGTGAGCCTCTACCAACTAAAACTATCTCCCTTATTGAAGACCTTCTTTTTGATTCCCCTATGTTACTTCATTCCCTCAACTAGCTTGTACAAAACCCATACTAAATGCATGTTAGCCCCTTCTCTTCCATCACCAAAAGATGGAAAACTAGTTCCACCCCTACTAAGGAGGCAACCAGTCATAAGGTCACACTAATCCTCTCCTTAGAGGACTCTATTGGCTAGTACAATAGGTAAAATGGAATTTTTTTGGGTAAGCTTAAGAATTTTAGGATGTCCATGTTGGATCTTATCACTAACTAGAATCATTTAAGCAACAACAATTGTGAGGCTTAAGAATGATTTGGACAAGGTGTTGAAGATGCAAGACATCTTGCTAGAAAAGATGATTAAACAAGTAGTAATCTCAAAAGATACTCATATTACCCAAAATACTCCTCAACCTAAAGGTACCCCTTACTAAACTTAGGAAAATACCATCCACATATTTACTAAAGGCCTTTATAAAAGCACTAGGGGTAGAATTAATAAGGTGTTGTTGAAAGAAACTAGTCAGGACATGAAGCAGGAGGCTACACAAGATAAAAATAAATTTGAGGAGATATTTAATTCTAACTAAGGAATTGGTTGTGGTCCTTTTGTTTTTTTCATAATTTTTTTGGGATATCATTAAGTTCTTGCTCACCTGAAGACCTCTTAATTGCAACCAATTTTCTCCCATTTTTATAATCATACTTCAAATTCATCTCAAAGGTTTAGAACTTACATAGTTGGGTTTATGTATTTTTTATATTAATTTGTTGAAATAATAGTTTCTAGATTAAAAATTTACACCAAGTCAATTTCAAAGTATTTTAAGTGTAAGTAAGTTTCTTGTGTAATGTAAAATATATTTTACTATCAACTAGTAATTTAGTAGTATGATTTTTCAATTATAATAACAAATTAAATTTTTAATAATAGTAATTGATATGAATTCAGACCTTATTTAGTTATCCCAAGATCAAACATTTATTATTACTCCCAACTTAGGCCAACCAAACTATTTTTTGATCATACATTTGAATTATCATTTTGGCACAAGCTTATTTATTCAAATTTAAACCATCATTCATTCCTAAGACAAAAATTACAACTAATAAAATAAAAATATTATATTAAGTAGAAAAAAACCTAACTATGAAATCAATAAATAAATTTGAATAAGAAAATCAAAATGTAACACACTTAAAGAAACTAATATAAGTACCTATGTATCTTACTCCTAAACTATGATTTACATTAATTATAGTGTAGTTTGTGAATTTTCAATGGAGATGTAATTAGTCAAGTATTTCTCATTCATGGAGACGGCCAAATCATTTACTTGTAGTTATTTCAATACAAAAGGATTATTTTTTAGTATTTATGCAATTTTATATGTACCAATCCATACATCCAAAAATTTATCATGTTTCCCTTTATTCTCATGTGCTTTATCCCATGATAGAATCAAATATGAAATTCCCAAGGTTTTGAAGTTTTTATCTCTTATCAAACAATCTCTTAACTATGTCTTGATGCTTTCTAGATGTGTGAAGAGATTTTTCATGTGATTCTTCTATTTAAATAATATTCAACAATGTAGATTGAAAATTTTCAATATCTTCCATGTATTCCCACATGAAATAATAAGTGGTAAATTTGAGAATTACTAGTAATATTTATTCTTTCCCATATACTAACAAAAATGGGGATGCCTTTAGAGCTTTCTTATATTAACTCCATATCTACCCATAGTGAAAGTTTTCGTAAAGAGTTCCTTTCTTTAGGTTTATTATCTGTAGACTTATTTATTACATCAATCAAATTTTTATTTTTAGATTTTGATACACCATTACCTTATGGGTAATAGTTAGAATAAGACTTAACTATACTCTTATTTTCATCATCCCATTATATAAATTATACCAATTGGAAATCATGACCTTTATCACATATCAATAAAATGGGTGTACCAAACGTTGTAACAACAATTTACTCAAGGAACTTCATGATATATTTTCCTCTAAATTCATTCATAGAAACAAATTTAGTCCATTTGATGCAATATTCAATTATTTTTAATACAAATTTATTCCCTTTAGATGAATCGGGATGATGACACCAACAAAATTCAATCCTCATTGTGAAAAAGTGATACCTTAAATAATTTGTTTAAGAACCATATATGAATGTATATCTTTATTGTAAAATGTCCAACATTTGTGCATGTCCTCAAAAAATATGAGCGAATGTTAACCATATCTCATAATATTGTTCACTATTGCATTTTAAAAAGTTTTCCCACTTCTCAATATTTCATGTGAATGATTTAAAATATATTGAGATTTTTCTTTAGATATTCACATGAGATAGATTACATCAAAATTATTTGTGTTTAGTGCTCCATTATATATCATGAAATGAAATTATTTAAACCTAATAGCTCCTCTTTGTTATTTATTCATTTGTGAAGGATAATTCTCATATAATAGATAATGTATGATGTTATCATACTAATCATTATTTGAGATTTTATATTGATAATACTATATCATAATAATTCCAAGATATGCTTATTTTATTGAATGAATTAGACCTTGACCTTGTACCATAGTTTTTATCTTGAATTTAAGATCATATTATTATAACTTTGTCATTTATTTCCCCTACATTGACCTATCTCATGTTTCCCAAGAATGGGTTTCATTATTAGATCTGGGATGATTCCATAAATACTTTTACATATTGCATGAATTTATTGTCTAATTTAATCCAAACATTTTATTATTTATTAATAATGGAATAATTTAGTTTCTCATCCTTAAGATTTATGATCATAAATGGTATTGGGTGTTCATGCTCATCTAATTTATAAGTGAGGATTTCTAAAATGGTGTGTTCAAATACAACTCATAAATGAATAAATCCTTTGTAAAATCAATGATGATTAGAATTTGAGCACGAGCAATGATGTCCTTTGGGTCTTGATATAATTTTTTGCCTCTAATGTCCATTCAACTTTAGCATCCTATTTCAACATAGAATACAAAGGTCTAAAATTTTGAGTAAATCTAGAGATAAATTTAAGTAGAAAATGGATTTTACCAAAGGAATATTTTAGTTCCTTATTTATATTAGGACATAGAACTTTAGAAATAAAATTGACTTTAACTAGTTTAGTAGAAATACCTTATTTAATGACTATATGACCAAGTAAGTTATCTTATATAACTTTAAAATCATTTTTATTTAGATTCAAATAAATTAAATACCTTCTGAATTGATCAAAACAAATTTAAAATGATCTACATGTTAACACCCTCCCTTTGAGAAAATAGTTATATCATCCATATAAATGATGATGAACTCACCTATCAATCCTTTAAAAAAGCAAAATTTCATTAAATCTAGACATATTTCTAAGAATATATACTTCTAATATCACCTTTAGATTAGATTTAATATACACTGTATTATAGTTTAATTATTTTATATCTAATTTTGAAAATATGTAAATTGTAATCCAATAATATCAAAATTAAGTTATACTAGTGATAATATTAAACAATAATTTTTCAATTTTTAATTTGAATTCAAATATATCTAAATTTAATGAAATGATGATTAAAAATGAAATACTTGACACATTGGAATGTTGTACTTGATATAATGAGACACAAATTAATCCTTTTATATGTAAAATTTCCCCATTTAGTAGTGAAAGTAGTTTTAATTATATCATATTTATCAACTAAGCCCTGATTATAACATGAAAATCCATCCTAGAAAGATATCATCTTAGATCCATTAATTATTTTAATCAACTCATCCAGTGAAGGTAAAAGATAATTATCATTTTAGATGCTTTTTTATAGTTTTTAAAATAAACATAGTCTTATATCACCATTTTTATTATGTATATGGAATAAATTTGTAACCAAAGTTGAATGGATGATAGGGAAAATGATTCTAGATGTAAGGAAATTTTATAATTCCTTGAAAATTAATGGATGTATGATTAGGTTGATTAATATTTACCTTTTCCTAAAAGGATTGTGATCCTATATAAGTGGTACAATATATGTTATAAATCTATGATAAAATAAAACTTAGATAATCATTTGACCAAGCAAATACATCCTTACATTTTCATAGAAAATTTTCTAGATTCTCTTTTCAGAATTAGAACATCTCAATCCAATATTCACATGTTAAGGGGATTATTATATTCCAAATTTAGTTGGGAAGAACCCATGTTTATAATTTTTTGTGGTATTTGATATCCTACACATGTGTCATGGTAAAATAATTACAATGACACCATAAATTTTGGGATTCAATTCTCTTTGAGATTGAAAATATCATCATTTCTTATTCCCTCTTTAATAATTAGGCCTACATATTATTCATAAAATATTTATGATTTGAAGACCCATAAATTATTGATAAATTGTATGATCTATTGATCATCATCAAATGATTATATAAAATCCTAGGCCATGTGTTCATATTTCCTCATATGATATAGTTTGCATTGAAATTTACTCAAGACTTGGTTTATTACTATTTCATAATCATCATAAATTATAATCTCTTTAACATTATGTTTGATGGAAAATCAAAAGCCTAGAAGCAAATCTTCATACTCAACAATATTTTTATTGTATGGGAATTAAAACCTATAAAAAATAAGGTATTATTTTTTATGTTGTTCAATTAAAACAATGCCTACATTGTTCCCTATTTTGAATGTGTTCCATCAAAATGGCCTAAAGTCCTAAAACGTAAAAAAAAAAACTCTTTATTGGGAACACCTATTATGGATAGATTATAAATACTAATGTTAAATGAGATAAAATTTACCTTTACATATAAATAATTATACTATGTAATCCTTATTTCATTCTAGGTTTTGTATGTATTCTAATTTCATTGGAAATCCCTCTCCAAGGTAATATATTTAAAAATAAATAAATAGCCATATATCCTTTGAGAGTTTTAGAATAATTACAACTTAAGAGCATGCCATAATCTTTAGGGATGTCAACTACCTACATGTCTATATATATTTTTTACTCTATTTATTATGGCCATTTACATGTGGACATTGAGTATTTTTCATACAACATGGACCTTTGTTTTCTCTAATTGGAGAAAAATTGTTCATATTTCAATGTAGTCAAACCCATTTTTTTCATATTTTCATAGGCATAACATTGGTTAAGGATACTAAATCTACTATAAAATTCTTCAAAATATTCATAATAATTTCCATGATAAATAAGAAAGGAGGAAATTTAGTTTTTTTTCTTTTGGATTTTTATGTTTGTGTGAGTTGATTTTTGTTTACCTGAAGCAAGTTTCTCAGTCAGTGATTTTTTTAATAACTCATATTTTTTTATAATTTGGTGTAACTCAATAAAATTATGCTTTATTTAATTTTATTCATGTCTTCTACTATGTTCTATCCACATTTTACAAGATTAATAAGTTTATGTTTATAAGGATGTTGACCATTTCCATTTTGAAGAGGTGGGTTATTATCAACTTTTGGATTTGGTGGTGTAGCATCATTGTTTGGAGGAGTGGAGGTCATAAGAGGATCTTATTATGTCTTAATATTTAAGTCATACTTATTCCTTTTGTATTGATAAAAACATTGAATTCACTATCATTTTCCTCAAGTTCATTATCCTCTTGTTATGGTAAATAATAAGTCGTAAACATCATAAATGTTCTTGGTACATTGGATATGTTGTCAACATTAGAGTGATTTTTACTACATCGCACCATTCCTTTTAATTTTAGAATATTTAAATATAATTACATAGTTTAATATAGTCTTATTCACCATGTCAATATTTTAAATGCACCTTACACCATTTAGGCAAAGCTAAGTCAAAAATATTGATTTTAGGAAAATTGTTTGGTGAAGGCTTAGGGTTATTTTATGATCCCTTGAAAGGCCTATTTTACATATAAAATGTTTAACTAATATTTTTAAATTAATTTAATATATTATAAATATAGTTTTTGAGATTCAAAAAATCACTGCTCAATTTCTAAAGCATGCATTGGATGGCATCAAGTTATCCCTTTGAAGAATTTGAGGTAGTATTTTTGTTGACTGGAATAAGAATTTATTTGGATTATGTTGATTGGTATCATTAATTGGATTATTGAGGATCCATATATTTTGATTTTCAGATACATAACTCAAAGGAACTTATTTAACACATGGTTAGGGTTATTTATATGAATATTTTGATTAGCATTAGCAAATGGATTTAGATATAGGAGATTATGACTGAAATATATAATATACAAGTCTGATACCCTTAGGATTAAATTTTTTATCTACCTTTAATGATTATTTTTAAGATTTTAAAATATTCTAAATATTAAAGACCCTAAAAAATAAAATAAAGGTTATATATTATAGTTTTTTTTGTATATTTGAAGTGTTAATCCAACATCAGGTCAATATGGTGGGATAACCTTGATATATGCCTTATATAACTTTCTATTAAAAACTATGATTATCTCAATAGGTCATCCCCTTAGGAAATAAAATATATATTATATCAAACATGGATGAAGAAAATGTCTAAATTGAGCTATAAATGTATATTTCTAATTATGGCCAACTTGTTATTGAATCATTTGGGAGGTTGAGAAAAACATCATATGTGGAATTTTATAATTAAAAAAGAAAATTATGCATTCCACGTCCTCGTGGATGAAATTAAGAAGTCTAAAATAATAATTTAAAGAATTTAAATTTTCTCTAATTATTCAAACTCTAGTATGAGTTAACAAAGGAAGATACTTATCAATATTTATTATTAAATCATGGACAACTTTAGAAACATTCATAACTAATCCTACAAGCTAGGAAATTTATCTATACTAAAAAATATTAAAATTAGAAGGTTATATTAAATGTGTTCTTCATCATATTGGTATTCATTTATCTAATGTGTCTTTGGTGGACTTATATAGGTGGTAGTAATAACAAACCAAACTCAAATTTGGACTTAGTAGGTCTCTGTGGCAAATGCAATATGGTTATGACTTAGATGACTATGCTTGTTCACTAAAATATTGAGGGAGTCCATCATTATAGGACCAAATTTTATATTTGTTGATTCATATTTTTCACACCTACTATGATAGTTTTGTGGGATAAATATCTCTCATTTTATGATTAGTGGTCACCCAATCCAAGGCATAAGTTGCATGTTATGACTCTCTTATGTATTCATGGTGGAATAACAACTTGAGAAAGGTAGTTATTAGTTTACCAATAAATTATAAGACATAACTTTTGTATATGTAAAATTAACTACCTATAAAAATTATATGGACATATTCCCATATAAAAATATAATAGAGTGGCTTAGATCTAATAAAAAAATTGAAAAAGGAAGGTAAGCTAGGGCATAAAATAATGGTTTATTATGTCAACAAGAATTATAAATTTTGAGGAGATTGACTCAGTGAGATTAATCCCATAATAAAATCGATGTTTAACTTGATTTAGTGACACATTTTAAGAAAATGAGACATGATGAATATTTAATGGGTAATTATTTGTAAGTAAATCCTATAACATTGACTTAGAAGATATCTTATTTATATAAAATTTCTAACATGTACATTTGTTGTCACAATTTTTGAAAATGGAAAAAAATGGTGAAATTTTCAATTTTTTAAAAATGGCTATTTTTTTTTGGAATTTTACCCAAAAATTCTAGAAATTTTGAATAATTCAAAATTTAAAATTTATGGATTTTTCCTTTTTTATCTTGAAGTGTTTTAAAAACTCAATTGAACCTGCTCTGCAAAAGCTACCAACATTCCCTATAATTTACAAAAAAAAATTTACTTTTTATGTGTTGTTTAAGCACACTTTCCTTTTTCACAAGTTGTGAAAATTTCTAAAACTTTTTTGGTCTCTGTGCAATTTGAAAAATATTTTTCAATTCTCATGAATGTTGAAATAAGTTTTTAGTTCCTATACAAATTGGAAAAAAAATTCAATTTCCCCTAGCCTTTAAAATAAGCTTTCCACTTTCTCGATCATGAAATTTTTAATTTTATCTCTTCACTCCCATGTAACTATTATGATTATTTCCATAGCCATGTAAGTGAGACTTAGTCTTCCTAAAAGCTTCATATTGAAAACAAGATTATAAATATGTATATCAAGTGTGGTGGTTTCATAAATGGTCATGAAATTTTTGATGAAATGACATAGTAGGTCAACTTCTTGTGGAATGTGATGATTGTATATTATTGAAGACATGGGTGACCTCACCAAGTTTTAACAATATTTCATCAAAATGAAATGAATGGGTGTCCAAATTGATCACTTTAACTTTGCCAGTGCACTTTCAGTGTGCACCAAGATAAAATCTTTAGAATAAAGTATTGATATTCATGTAAGCATAATGGAAAGTGGATTTTTGTCAAACGTTTTAATTGTAAGTGCTCAGATAGATATGTATATATAATGTGGAAGCATCCACAAGGCACTTCAAGTGTTTGACCAAATGCCCAAGCCATATTTTATCCTATGGAATACAATAATATTTTTAAGTGTTCTGAGTAATATTTTCATATGTTTCGATGGTGAATCCTTTCCATTACATACATTTTTTTAAATCATCAATGGATTTGGATGAACATTATATACTAAAGGATATTTAAGGATGTTTTATGATGGAAAGATATATAAATTTATAACTGAGGCTATCTATAAAATGTATCAACTCAAATATCACATAATGATATACAAGAAAGATCTAGTGG
This sequence comes from Torreya grandis, assembly GCA_037957365.1. Classification (NCBI taxonomy): domain Eukaryota; kingdom Viridiplantae; phylum Streptophyta; class Pinopsida; order Cupressales; family Taxaceae; genus Torreya; species Torreya grandis. Next base: position 244,790 of record JARHVA010005712.1, read on the forward strand.
TAATTGTCCATGAAATTGCAATGATAAAAGTTACATGCATCTTGATATGGTCACTCATGTTACAGTCCCCATAGTAGACTTATTTATGACTTATATGGGCATGAAGTCTATCTAGCATATCATAGCATGACATATCATATATATATATATATGTTGGTTGTGCATGAATGAAATGAAATGATAAGAATAGTTGACCCTAACATTAGTCCCTAGATGTTTAGTCTGTAGATATATATCCTAAGCATGCCTTATAAATATCTACTCTATAGAGAGGCCCCTATGCCTTATGCCCTAGTATAAGACTATTGTCTAGTCTATATAGCCTAGTTGCCCCTAATCTATATATCCATTTGCGATAATGACTATTTATTTCTATCTTTTCTATAGTTAGTGTAGCTAATCAAGTACGTACTCATCTAACCATTTCCCTCATCCCCCTATATCATAATTGGGTAGAACAGGAGGTAGTCTAGTTTGGCCCTCAACTATCACTATATCTTCAACCCCCATAATATAGCCTATATATCTATCCATAATATATAGTTTCATTGGTAACCTTATCTATATATAGATGCCCTATCTAAACTCAAACCCATATAGGGTTGGTTCATAGATATATAAGCTATATGGGATTTAAAATTAAACTAAATATATGGATGATGGATGAAGTGCTTTGGAGGCCCCCTTTTCTTTATAGAGGGATCTTAACTATATGGTATGGAGACCCTATCTATATAGAATAGATCATTCCCTTTTTTTCTATAGATAGTTTTCAATAGATCGAGGGCCTAGGGCCCCCTATCTATATGTAAACTTGACTTGATGGATATTATTATATCCATTAGTTGAATGTCTATTTATCTATATTCTATCTGTTTAAAATGGATGAGGCTATCTAAGTAGGATCTATAGGCCTTTGATGCATGGTGGGCATCAATTTGTTTGGAATAGATTATATTGATAGCCATATATAGGGTCTCTAAATTGCATGGATATACACAATATATATACATAACATGATTTTATTATCCCTCCCCTCCAAATAGATATATAGGGCCATCACCATCAAAGAAATATTAGCCCTCATATCTAATATATTCCATCTCCCCCTTCTCTTTATCTCTCTCCATCCCCTAGTTGGTTGATGAGCTATATATAATGGTCATTTGTCCCTATCTCCCTATCTATATATATGGTGGTGCTAGTCGAGTGTAGAGACTATCCAGAATCTACATCAAGACTCCCCCTTGAGGACCTTATCTATAGGGGTAGCTTAGTTGTGATGGTCACATAAAATTTTGATAAAAAAAGCCATTAGTGAGGCATTTTTGATCTCATATCAGTCTTATTAAAGGCTTGGATGTTAGTGCAAATGGATTACTCCACTACATGATTTCCAATAACCATTCGACAAAGATTTATGATGTGGTCAATTATGATATGATGGTAATGATCCATTTGACATTTTTTCTTAGCACTATTGAATGAGTTTTCAAGTAAGGAGGTGATAAAGAGAAGCTTACAATTAGTGACCAAAACTCACATGATATTTAGATATATAATGCACATGTTGGTAGCTTTAAACCTATCATTTCAAATAAAATCCATAGTGGACAATTAAAAATTATGAAGTATAACCATGCTTTTGACATGGTGATATTTTTAGATAATAAGGGGATCAAAGTATTGATACCTTGCACTCTCTAATTAAGTCTTTTACATTATTTATAGGGATTACATGATCATATGGGTGAAGTTAGAAGCTTCATGGTCATGTCTAGTTCTTAGACCTAAGAGGCATAAAGCAGTTTTTTAAACATGTGGTCACTTACGAGCAGTCATAGTGACTCTAAGAGCCTCTCAACACTTTATTCATCACAAATTTAACACTACACACACACACACACACACACACACACACACACACACACACACACACACACACACACACACACACACACACATACATATATATACATATATATATATATATATATATATATATATATATATATATACATACATACATATACATATACATATGTGTGTGTGTGTGTGTGTGTGTGTGTGTGTGTGTGTGTGTGTGTGTGTGTGTGTGTGTGTGTGTATGTATATATATATATATATATATATATATATATATATATATATATATATATATTCAAGGCTCTACCCTTCATATTTTCACCATCAATATATTAGGTCTATAAATTGTCTTACTTTGGGAGTGCCTCAACTCTAAGATAAAATAGTGAGAATTTCCACTATTATTTTGAGTAAAATGAGACCATGGAGGTATAATAAAATTCATGATGACACTTTTTATAAATTTTCAAATCCTAATCATAATTCTATATCCCTTAACCTTTCAAATTTTCAAGACTAGCTTCTAGGCTTGTGACTATGTGCATGGTTTTAATAGGGCTTAAGAATATTTAGCTATGACTATCTCTATTCATCCTTACATTTGGGGATCACATGAAATTATGATATTATAAATTTGATAGTGACTTTATCATGGTAATATTCATGTTACACCTCTTCCTACTATTTAAACATGTATCCATCATTTTCTTGAGGCTAATATGTCTCCTGAATCAGATAATACATGCTTCTTAGATAAGTTAAGAGGTTCCTATAGGTGATTATATGTGTTTGAGTACTATTTTTCACACCTTAAATTTCTAATGAGGTTAATAAGAACATTTCAAACATAAATGGGCTTATTTATGCCTTGAAACCATGCATCATCCCACTATCATTAGTACTATATGTGCTACTTGTAAATTATATTATTCCATGTTGATTTTGGCCTAATGGAATTATAGTTATCTGAGTATCTCCATCAATATTTTTATTGAGTTGAAATCCATTCAAACATCTTTATCCCTTAACCTAAAAACCTCATTTTATTGTAAAGTGTTACCTTTAGGTATAGGCTACAAGAATGAAGCTATTAGGCTTGCTTATACTTCATAGACATTCACCATAAGATGACACTATATGGAGAAAAATATCTTTTGGATAATTTAAGGTAAACCTTCCCATTTTTATAACATTATCCAACTTGACTAATTGTAGGTGTTGATTGATTCTCACAACCAATCTTTAATCTCTTTTAATAGCTTAGTCTTACTATTGTTACCTTGATAATCTTCTCATAACATTGGATCTCCTTGCTCTATCAATATGGTTGTTTAAAGCCTATTTCAAACTGACTACAAATGCTCTTTTTGAATAGTAAAATGCTCTCTACGTATTTGACTATGTTTTAATGCCTTTATCATATTAAAATTTATCCTCCCAATGGTTTTATAATGTTTTTGATAATATTTTGAGATCTTATGAGTTTTTTGAAGTTCTAAACTCATCAACATCCCTAATAAAGAACTCCTACATAGTCTTCTAGTTGACTTTCTACTAGGCATGTGAGTTCAATCTTCAACTTCACTTAGTTTCAAATGATTCAAGATTTCATTTCCATTGGTCCATTTAATTCTAATTAGACCATCACCATGCTTTGAAAGGTTTAAAATAAGTGTATTACCTTTGATATGAAGCTAATAATAGGCAAATGAACTCTACAACTACCAAAACATTATTCTTAGCTTTCACTAGTGTTTACTCTGAGAATAAGAGAGTGGTTATACTTATATTCCATTGTCACACATGAAAAATCAAGTTCATTCAACATTAAATGGTTAGATATGTTATGCAAGTCTACATACACTAATTGATTCACACAAACCAATCACTAAAGTGCAATTAGATGAGAAGAACTAAGCCATTAGGATTGCATAGGTAGTCTAGAGGCACTAACAATGATAAATGATTATTCATATAAAGAAAACCACCAATATTGAAACCATGACCATGAAATGGAAGCTCATAATTACTTAAAACATCACCCAATTTCACTCACTCCAATCTTCTTCTCCATTGCATACCAAATGAAAAACCATTGAAACATTTTTACCCATCCAAGAGAGAGATAATGGAGATAAACTAGTTTTTAACATTTTTTGGTCTATTAAAGCCTCTTTAGCCTAAAATGACCTATTTGATCTCAAGACACCTTCCTAAATCATTCACACATGCCAAATGAGTCGTCCTAGTCCATACAACCTCATGAAACTAACCTTTTACAAATAATCTTCTTTATCTTACTTTAATCCTATAAAATTTCAATTTCAAAGCCTTTTATCTAACATTATAAGACATGTGGTACACTATGCTTATTCTTAAAATTTTTCCTTTTGATGACATTCATGTACAATTCATTAAAATAACCAAAAGTGGCATAAAATGATATTACGATACATGGACAAGTATGATAAAAGCTAGAGCATATTATGTGGCCCTCAAAGTGTGACTTAGCCTCAATTAGGACCATGGTGACCATTCTAAAACCTAGAGGATATTATGAAAAAAAATTATACGTATGGGAGTTGACTTAATTTGACCTAAGGTGCAATTTGGTGAACATTTTGGTAATTTATAGGGGTATCATGCATGTTATGCTAAGGACTATTTTCCTTGAACTCCTATTGGGAAAAAGAGTCACCCATATACTAAAATTAACAATGATGACTCTAAAAACATTTTGAACTCATACTAACACACAATAAAAAGTAAACACACAACACATGACAATAAGACACACACAATGTGTTATCCAAGCATCTATGGAAAACACATAAGTAGCTCACACCAGACAAAGTTCCCAACTCTTATTGAAAACACACACCTATCCTAATTTATAAAAAACCTCAAAACATTTGAGGTGAAAGATAACTTCTTCATTTCTTCAAATAGGGTAAAAGATAATGCTTTTAGAATCACTACTTCTCCATGAAAACAAACCATCATAAAATGAATTCTTATCACTGAAAACTTAATTATGGAGATAATCAAATAGCTTACAATTATTGGAACTTATGATAAATATAAATGTACCTCTTGGATCTCTTATGAACACTCAATCTAGCTCCCTTAGAGTTTTGTTTGTCTTTTCATCTTGCTTGAACTTTATCATGTCTAGTTGGTAATCCTCAATCTAATCATTGGGAGTTAGGGAATCTTTACCAATTTCAAATGTGTTTGAATCATGGTATGCTTGTTATTTGGAGTCATCAAGATTGTTTTTTTTTCATCAAACACTTCATGGTCTACCAAATTTGTTTATCTCTTAGCAGAGACACCAAGCTCTTATTTGTGTTCATTAGGTATGTGATTAACCTTGTCATTGAGTTTTTATTCCTTTTAAAGAGTTGTAGACCTAGTTATCTCCTCAAACTCATGTACTATGGCAAATTAAATGCTCACTAGGACTATAATGTTTTGTTACAATTAGGATATAAACATCGTTATCCATGTGAATTAGATAACATCCCCATATAACTTGTTATAGAGTGTCATCATAATTTGACTCAAGAGATATATTAAATTCTTCATGGAAGATGTGTGTACTAGACTAGTTTCTTCAACATGCACATATGGATCAAATACATACTTCTCAACCCCCCATTCATCAAGGTATAAGTCAACTATGCCATCAAGAAGTGTTAAAGGTTCTTGATCACTAGGATGATCTTCTTCATCACTAATATTACAATTCATGTTGGATGTATAAGGCACATATGGTTATATATGAAAATTGGATAGAGGTTCAGATTTTATTAACCCTTTATCACCATATCTAGTATTAAATGCCATACAAGACAAATCTAAAGTCAAGTTTTCTCCAATTTTAGCAGTAAAATCTCTTGAAAAAATAAAGGTAAAATTGAGTAGGCACATCCACAACCACAAAATCTTGAGGAATAGTGAAATTAGGATAAGCATGAATAAGAAGTTATAAATCTTTGATTATGTCAAATGTATTAGTAGTTAACCCATCCTGTTATAGTACTCTATTGGAATGAGGTTCATACTTCAAGCTCAAATTATCATCTAATTGCTTGGGCATGACATAAGTAATTGATCCACTATAAATCAAAAAATATGAATTGAATAATTTCCAATGATGATAAATATATATAATGGAGAAGGTTTATCTACTTTCTCAACTTTATTTGATTGTACCTCACTATGTTTCAATGTGTTTGTCAAGGATGCCTCTTTCCCACTAGGCTGCTTGGTTGCCAAAGTGAATTTGGATAACTCTTCCTAGAGAAACTCTACTTATCTAGGTATTACTAGTGTATCCCACATTGATAAATTCACATGAGCCTTCTTCATTTTTTCTACAATGTTAGTGAAAGAGACAATAACCTTAGCTTGTCCACTAGTAGGAATAGTGTTGCCTACAACTTGAGAATTCTAAGGTGTGAAAGAAATATTTTCATTCAAAATACTATGATATACTTATACATTTGGTCCTGCATTGGACATACCTTCCCTTTAGCATGTTTGAAAACTCATTTATGAACCATTGCCAACCCCTTGAACCTCTTTAATTGCATTTCTCATTACCCTTATGTTTACAACTATAGGAATTGAATCTTTCTTGATTTCCCATGGTAATTCATAGCACATGATTAATATTTATACCAATTTAATAAATTTTATCATGATTGAGAAATATTACCATTGTTATCTCCTCCATTAGTTACCTCATCTTGAGTTGTGGCTGACATTGTTCCAAAATCTTCCATGAAATCTTGATTGAAAGACTCATTGACATATGTAGATGGATCATGAGGTTTATCCCATGAAGTTTGACCCTCATGTTCTTTAGCAAGGTCATTTTGAGTAGGAAATAATGATTTTTAGGTGGATGAGCATTGGTATTATAACCATTATTTTAATTTACTTGAAGTATTTTCCCTTGACCTTGAATATGACATTAAAAGGGTGGTTTATTGACTTGATAGTTAGGGTAGGATTGATTATACTGATAGTGGATTTATAAAGGTCTCACTTGATTTTTTTATATTATCCTCTTGAAACCCAATATCTCTTACTCAAGATCCTTCATTATTTATACCTCACAAAATTTACTCGATTGACTAAGAGAAACTAAATTATGTTTTGGTGTAGGAATGGGAACAACAATAGGGGTAATATTTTAAATTAAGAAATAGAGGCATAAGGAGACCTAGATCAATATTCCCAACCTAAAAAATATATTTATCAGCCCTAATTTCCACTTCATAGGCATTAGGCAATGTGTTTCCTCCCATAGATTGTACCATCATAGAAATATCACTATCAAAAGCCTTAAGATAGTAAAGGAAATCATGATGTGCATTAGGTCTTACCAAGATTAGGATCCTATCCCATATCTTTTGAAACCTTGTGTTTAAGTATTGAATAGATTATTTAGGTGTTATATTTATGTTGGTTAGATAATTATTCAATTATAAGTTATCAATCTTGTACTCAAACATTATCCTCAAAGCATCACCCAACTTATCACATGTGGTGATATATTTAGGGGCCAAAGTACCATACAAATCAAGATTTTCTATTTGAAAGAGACAACCAACATCATAATTTATATGTTCTCCTTAATTATATGATTTATATTTCATAATTTAGCATAGACATCCAATTACTACCATTATTGTGGTAAAATTGTCAATTTAAGCAATATTCTATGACAACACACAATTTGGGCCAAAATCACTAAAACTCTCTAAATGGTTCAAACTTCTCATATAAAAGTTCTTATTTAGGATAATATATCCCTAAATGGGGAAATTTATTTTATGTGATTATTATTTTTTCCCAAATCACTTTGGATAAATTGCAACCATGCAAAATGATGCTCTAAACCATTGAATTCTTCTCATTCAAAAGCACATGACGCATGCATGTGTTATATTTCATCCACGATGCTCTAAATAGGGTATTGATCTATACACAATTTAATACTTATTATAATTATACTACATTAAAATTATGACTCAATAACTTGACATTTTTACTATTTTGATTACATGAACAACCAATTTCCAAAAAAATGTAGAAAATTTAATTAAACACACTTATGCAAGTTAAACCAAATCAAGGGCTAAAGTGGAAAATCCATGGAAGTTATTTAAGATATTTTAATTAGAAATTCATTATTCAATTATTCATCACCCTATGACAACATCAGTGGGGTGGCATATATAATCCATAAATGGAATAAATATATGTTTTAAGCCCTCTCATGCTTCATTTATGCCCCATTATTCCAAATATTAATGGGGATATTTATAGATTAAGCCTCCAAAATTGAATTTATTCATGGACACACATCTTGATCTCAAAATGGATGGTCATGGTTGATTATAATAATTTCTAAAAATATATAAATATAAGGGTCCTAACTCATTCGTTTAATTTACTTTTGTGTAATGTTATTATGCAAAATTATCAATAGAATAGCTTCAACTATTATCACACATTAACCAAATTCATGAGCCTATTTAATTAGTGCATTGAGCAATGATGGAGGAGTATGCCACTCATCATTGACAAAAACTTGGAGCATCAAATTAGAGGAAAAACATGTTTTTGAGATACTTTTGGAAGAAGGACACTCTTGGGAAGTTGTGTTGTATTTCTTATTTCAATAGATCTTAAGTTTCATATACAAAACCCCATGAGGGAGTTGGATTAGTATGTTATGTCCTTTATGATTATTTTTAGATTTCATTACTAATATAGGGACTAACTTGCTTTGGATTTATACTCTACATTTTGGCATGCCCGATGGGACCATGAATCCCATACAAGCAAGGAGAATAATATGAAACTCTTAGATATTCTAATGATTGTTTAAAAGTATTTAAAAATCAAGTTTTATTTTCACTTTTCATGTATTTTTATCCTTTTAATGACACATATTTACATAGATAATAGCATCAATTATGTGTGACCAATGTTGACCCTTTGTAAACTAGCATTGATTTTTTTGTAAAGGGTAGAAAGTGGTAGAAACCATGATTTTTTGGTTTTTATTGAAAGTTCCTAGTGTTTATTCTATGTTTTGAATCTTGTGTATTAATTATTTAATACTTTTATTTCAAGATCTAGAGATTTTTTGGGTTTTTATCCTTTTTTACTAACAATATTTTTTTATGAAAACTATATTCTATCTTCCTATATTTTAACATAAACCAACATCAATTTAGTTTGACTGAAGATAATCCCTAGTAAACTGACATTAACATTTTACAAACCAAGCAACACTCATTTCTTGTAATAGGAATTGGTCCTAACATGTATTGATGTCGATCTCTATGAAAAAAATAGAGACTCGAGATCAATTTTTGAAATCTTGTTTTCTCATTTATATTTGGGCTTCTAAGTAGACATAAACCCTCTAAACATTGTAGGTCACAAGCTAGAAAAGGGCACAAGTTTGAAGATGTTTAGATCTTTAACATTTTATTCGGTGTTTAAAATGAATTTAGTGGTTTTATGCTTAGTTTTTTGTGAAATCTATTACAAGTTTTAAACTAAGGCATAGGGGAAAAATTTCAAAACCATGGACCAAAACACTCACAATTAGATTAGAAACTCTTAAGAGTGTTTTTTTATGATTGTTTTTCCAAAGTTATTTAATTTTGAAAAATAATTGATGTGTGTATATTCTCCCCTCATCCCCTTTAGGGAGATTGAGTGACAAAAAGAGCTATTTATTTTATTTGTTTATTTTAGTTAAAAAATCATGAAAATAAAATCATCAAGGCCCTCGCCAAATCCATATGAATTGGATGATTCAAACATGACCTTAAAGTCTTTTTACTTGTCATTTATTTTCATGCATTTTCTCGAATGGGAAAGATTTAATCACCTCCTCATGGGTTCTCTAAGTAAATGTTGACCCAATAATTCATATCCTGACATCATTTCAACCCCATTCCATGGTGGGGTATATAAATTGAGCTGATGAATTATTAGGATGGTAGTCTGAGTAGTTAAACTACCTATGTTAGTAATTATTTCCCTTGGATAGTATGATCAACTTGGACATCACACTACACTGAACAACTAATGGATGTAGTGTATGCGAAAAGGACAAGACCTTTTTACATCAATATTGTTGATGTAGATCTAATTGATGTCAAACATATCTAGTGTTACACACACTTGGGACCATATAAAAATGCACAAAAGTTTAGTTTTTAGAATAACCCCACTTGTTGTATACATCTGTTGATGTAGGACAAGTAGCCCAAAGTTCCATGTCACCATACAGTCTCTTGAGATAATGGGGGTGTAAAAATCCTACTTAGTCATGTAATTTTATTCTATGGATTAGAACTTAAAATACTCTCAAGAGCATTTATATAGATGGAATGTAATAGTACTCACCTTGTCAGTTTTAGGACTTTGGATGTTATACTTAGTTTCATTTTGTCATGTTACCCTTTAGTTACCTAGTCTTAGCAAGTATAAAACTTTTTTGAAAATCAAAACATGTCATAACCAAAATCATTTTTTATACACCATTGTATTTGAACCGTGAGGTATTACATTGATAAATTCAAAGTAACTTTTTGCCTTGTTTAAATCATCATTTTAAACATTGTGTTTGTCCTTTCTAAACAACATTATTGTGTTGCCCATTTGAGTCTAGGCCTTTTCCCACTTTTCAAAATCTCAAAGTCTTTCATTTTTTAATTCAAGTTCAAAATCTCACCTTTCTAAGTTCTATGCCAAGGTATTAATCAGTTTACAATTTATACTTGGTTTGAGTTAACTTGGGGATAATTTCTAATTTGGGTAAGTTTGTTATAAATAATCATCATCATAGTATTCTCATTTTGGAATCAAGTTATCTTTTATTCACTCACACTCTAAGTTCTTTGACCATTCTACATCCTATTACCATAGGGTGGCATTGTGCTACCGATTTGGTTTTATCTTTATACTCATGAGTTCTTGTGTTAATTCATGTTTTGGGCTTCTTAGTTTGCATTGTTATCTTCCTAATAAAAAATACCCTCTTCTAATTTTTTGGTCACAACATGTCATATTTATTTCTAGATTTAATGATATTGATGTATCTTTGACCTAAGTTTGTTGTGCTAGCTTGTACTTTAGGTTTCAAATCTATCATACCTTCTTCCAATTTGATGAATTCAACCCACCAAAATTGAGAAAAATCCTAACCATTTCTTCTAATTGTGTGGTACTATGACACTTATTTTATATCCTATATTTACCTTTACAATTATTTAAATACATAAAAAACACACCTTTTTAATGTTTTCAAAACACATTTCACATATTGACAAATGAGGAAAACAATATTTTAAGCATGACACAAAGGTAACTTGTAGTGGGGTCTCTTGTGACCCTAGTTATGAGGAAAAAAATTTTTATGATAGACATGAGAACTCCATTATGTTTTGGTATATTTACCTCTTTGGGCCTAGTTTGTAATTACCAAGCCAATCCATACCAATTTTCATACGCCCAACCTATTATCCTCCTTCAGTTTATATGAGAAACCAAGCTCTATAATGCTCAAAAGTTACCATTTTAGGTTATCCTCCTTTAAGTTTCATAAGTAACTAATCTATTTAGTTCTCAAAGATTACCATTTTAGGTTAACCTCCTTTGGCTTGCACAAACCATCAAGCTCTAGAACACTCAAAGGTTATCATTTTAGGTTATCTTCCTTTGTCTTGCAAGAGCCACCAAGCTCCACAATGCTCAAAGGTTACCATTTAAGGTTATCCTCCTTATTATGGGACCAATAAAACTATGTAATGCTTTAATTTTATTATTTTATGCCCTCTTCCTTTGGCTTGTGCTATCAACTAAACTTCACAATACCTAGTCATTACAATTCTAGGCCCATCACCAGTATTTATTAAACCTATTGTTAAGGAATGTCAACTTTATGAAATAATATTTATTGATACCTTCTTAATTATTCTAATTTTTGGAGAGCCCATTATTGAAAAATAAACCATTAATCATTGAGCCAATATTTGAGCCATAAAAAACCAACCATTACCTTTTCAAGAACCATCTTGTGAGGACCAAAATGTGTTCAAAGTTAATATTTTATAGCCAATTGTGAACTAAGGCCATGATGTTATTATTTAACCACTAATTTATGATTATTTAACTTATTATGAGTCACCTTCTGATCCTTTACCTATTATTGAGGAGTCTCACCTATATGAGCCAGTCTTTGCTGAGTATCTTCTTAATGATTATAATTGCCATTGGGAAAATCATTATCTTGACCATTGTCCTATTTTTAAAGAGCCTTTCCCATTTGATAAGCCAATATATGTAGAGTTTTCTCTTGATATTTTCCCCCTCATTATATATTCTCATTGTGATAATCCAGTCTTTGTGTTACCCCTTGAATTGTTCCCTCTTTTTGAGGGGATTCATCTAGATGAGCTAGTCTATATTGAACCCTTCCTAGATGAATCTATTTTTATAGATACCATTATTCCATATAAGCCCTTATTTTTCCTATACCAATCAGTCAAAAAAAAAACATCATTGTAACAAAATTCACACCAGATGAAGAATCAATCTTGAAATTATGTTCTATTTTTGAGCTGATATCAGATTTAACATCAGAAGCATAACCATCATAAGTGTCAAAATTAGAATTATAGTCTTTTGATTAATAATTAGCTTAAAAATAATAATACATTCATGGTTATTCCAAATTGGTTACACTTTCCTTATATATCAATTTGAATACATATGTGATCCTTTCATAGTTTTTGAGGATGAGTATTTCAACTTTGACACAAATTTTCCTAGTATCTTCTATTAGGATTGTGATAACTTTCATCATTCCATTATCACCACCCAAACTATCCATTATATTATAATTCCACCTCCCAAAAACATCTATTTGGAAAAAAAAATCACACTTTATTGAACTACATCCATGATAACATATAAGGTGTAGAATATCTAGAGGACCAAGACCACGTTCATGTAGAATAAAAATAATCTTCTAGTGAAACCTTTTATAAGGTGATATAATACAATCAAAGATAAAATTTAAAATTCCTTATTGAATATTTATTGGAGGTTTTATGAGATAATCAAGACAATTTCATCAGTGAAAACATCATTGAGGCACTAATAGCTAAACATAATAATTCTTCCCTACTTGATGAAGACACTATAAAAGATGAAATCAATGTAGCTTCCAATCTATATCATAATTAGATGGTAGATACTCTTAGTCCCAAATAATATAAAAATTTGGTGGTTCTATTGAGATAATATTTATAAGTCTTTGACCCCACCACAACAAAATTGTGTTGAATCTATAATCAACAAAATTGTGTTGAATCTGTAATCAACAAAATTGTGTGTGACTAAAAATCCCAATCTTCATTTATTTCCCAATTATTATATATTCCATTATCATTCACCTTTACTTTTTAAACTTAAAACATTTATCATGTTCTTAACATTATTTACCATCCCTATTTGCATTTTAATTTATAGAGGCTAAAAGGATATCTTGTCTCAATGTTTAAAGGAAATAGAATCAATGACCAACAAAGATCACAACAACATTCTTGGTGTCCAAAAATGAAATAGGTTATTTAAAATGAAACTATTATGAAAGGGTGTTGGATAATAATTTTTATGATTGATTATTTTTCTTGTCTCATATGTTTACCATGTCATGCATCTCCACATTAACATGAGTAGTATAATCATTTACCATTAGGTCCCATTCACCTTGCCCTTATGAACTACATTGACTTGAGGTCCTTTGGGACTATGTAGGTAGTGCTCAATTTTTATTGAGGTCGTATTCATTATATCAACCATGATCTCTCCATTTTTTGATTAATTTTTGAATTTGACAACTTTCACCATTTTACAAGCAAACTAAGCCCACACTCTCACCCTTTTATGAGCAATCATCACTTTATGAAACCCTTTTCCCATTATATCCAATTGTAAACTTATCATTTTATTTATGCCACATCTTATACCATTTGATTTTACCATACTCTTACTATTTCCCAAAAATTTTTTTAGTCATCTTACCAAACCCCATTTTGATCTTGGTTCCTTTGGTTCATCCCACACCTTATGCAAGGGGATTTTGATTCATTTGTAGTAGCTTTAATAATTTTGTGTTTAATTCGTAGTCTGTAAAAGTTGTGTGACTATGGATTTGACAAGTTATCTTTCATTTATATTTTACCTAGTGCCACTAATTATAACCACCTACAAGCAAATCAATATTTCATTTGTTGGCATTGCTTATAACCACCTATGGGAAAAGTGGTATCCTATCTTGTGTTACTAACTATAACCACATATGGGAAAATTAGGAAAAATGCCCTTTATCATGCATTACCACATCACCTGGCCATTACTATTATCATTTTCCTTACCATTGGCCTTTATTTGTGAACTTGTTGTGACCTAGTCAGTTTTTCACTACATTTTGTGTTTGTGAAACTACTGTAGCTTAAGGTCTTAATGGGGATATGAAGGTCATGTTCAGTATATATTAAGGTTAGCTCAGTCCCCCTTTTCCATATGATCTCACCATTTTATGAGATTGGACCATTACATCTATATATATCTATTATTGTACCTTATAGTTTTAGACATGCATCTCCTAGATTAGTTAGTTCTATATGCCAATTTTTATATTAACACACCATGTTATAGTTAGTTTATCTATTATTTGAATGCTTACTTGTGGAAGTGCATCTCTTTTGTTAGGTAGTTATTTGGTCTTTTTGTGAATATTTAATCTCTATTGTTTATCCCAAAAACATAAAAGTATTAGAAACTAATTGACCAAATAAACAAAAAACATTATCTTGTACTTTTGTTTATTCTGATCCCATGCTCTTATCATTTTACAATCCTATTTCCTTATTTCCTCTACAACATCATTCATTTTTTCTTATCATCACATTTACTCTATCCCATTTCTAGGTTGAACTAAATTTGGCCTAAACTTCATGTTGGATCTCACATCCATATAATTATGTAGGAAGCATCCACTTATCTCTTACATCTAGAGTTAGCTTAGCCACTCCCATTTTGTTTTGTGTTATTTACCTCTCATTTTGGGGAAATTTTTTCTCTTTTGTTCTTGTTTATTTGTGTCATTATTATTATTTATTAGCTTAGGGTCCATCCTATCATAAAGAGTAACACCTCTTTTGCACTTACATAAACCATTCACCATTTTCTTTGCTTTCACTAACATTGTGACTAACTCTTGTTTGTGTGTGTTTATTTGATTATTATTGGTTTTTTGTTGTGCTTTATGGTCTCTCCATTTATTTTGTTAATATTTATTCTTTTGTTATTTATTATTGGTTTTTTTTTATGTTATTCTTTTTTGTTACTACTTTGTCTTATATTGTATTATTTTGTTCTTTTGAGTTTAAATACATTATATAACCCCTTTTGGTCTAATTTTCAATTAGGCTTAATTTTTATAGAGTTATACTTAACTTGTTTTGATATTTTATTTTCTAAGTACATCTTGTTAATACACATGGATCTTGACCATTCATATCTTTCTTTCAAGTTGTTTATTAGTTTGTTCTCTCTTTACTTTTATAGATTATTATTCATGCTTAAGTCTTGATTATTCATATCTTGATTTTAAGTTGGGTTACATTTATGTTTTGTTTTTATGTTTTTTTAAAAATATAAATCATTGTAACTTTGATTTTGGTAAATATAGTATCATTAATATTAGTTATAAGTATTCACATTTGAACAGACCCATCACAATGAAAATGCAAGGTTATTATAAGTTACTCATACTTATGATGCATACGTTCACTTTTGATAAAGTAAGCACCAAGTTATTTGGATTCCATGTCCAAAATTAAATGATAATATGAAGACCATTTATCAAATTCACCATACCTAACACGATACTCTATGAAATATGTGCATATCTTTGCATACACTATGAGTCTGGTTGACTATTTCTATAATTAGATAATTTATATTCTTATATTATTTATTCCTCATTTTATTTTCTCTCACTTCTTGGATAACTACACTAACTTGAGGTCCATCTAGACTATGTAGGTAATGATTAGAGACATGACATATCTTGTGTCATCTGAATCACCTTATTATTTTGATAGTCTCTTTCATCACTTTATGCATCCTTTTATGTCTAGGTTTTTATGACTACTTTAGTCCTTAGACCCTTGCATATATATTTGTGCTTGTTCATATTTAATCTATGTAGTAAATTATATCCTTCAGTTATGCTTAATAATTTTCCCTGCTATAGCACCCTATTTAAGACCAATCACTAATCCAATCCACCCTACTAGGGAAAAATTAATTATAAACAATCAAAATCAGCCCTAATGGGGTAAAAATAGGTTATCAACTAATCACACCCACTCTATTGGGGTACATTATTAATTTATTAAACTCCTTTCTATAGGGAAATGCTCTAATTTTGTCTTTTAATTCCCATCTCTATGGTATTTGACTTCATTCTGGTAATTACAAAGTATGAAACTTGTCTTGGGATTGATCATTCCTTAAGACTATATATTTCACCCTCTTTTTGGTGTGTCAAAGTGTGTCACTTATATTTTTTGATTGCATCCTTCCCACTACCCCCTAGCTTGGGGCCCATTATATTCCATTCAATTTTTTATCATTGAAATTAAACTTGTGAAATCATTAGATCATATGGATATACTCTCATTCATGGGTTATTTTCACTCCTCTCTTTTTTAAGAGTCCATCTATCTCTTTTATCCTTGCATATCCTCTTGATGGGGCATTGTGGGTCATTACCTTCTGAATTATTCTTCATAAATATTTCATTATTTGAAAATATGTTACTTCAATAAAATTTATCACCACACCTTCTAAAATAAGGGAAAAATGTAGACATCCAATTCCTATGACTATTGTGCTAAAATTATCAATTTAAGCAATATTTTGTGACAATACACAAATTGGGGCAAAATCACTAAAATGATCTAAATGGTTCAAAATTGTCATATACAAGTGTAGATTTCAGCTAATGTATTCCTAAATGGGGAATGAATTTTATGTGATTATTAGTTTTTCCTAAATCACTTCAAGTCAAATTTTGACCACACAAAATGATGCTATGGACCAGTAAACTATTATGATTGAGAAGCACACAACACATGCATGTGTTATTTGACATCCATGAATATCTAAATAGATTATTGCTTTATACATAAATGACACCTTATTCTAATTATACTCTAGTCAGATTATGACTCAATAACTTAACATTTTGACTAGTTTGATTAAATGAACAACCAATTTCCAAAGAATTGTAGAAAAATTAATTAAACCTACTTAATAAAATTAAACCAAATCAAGGGTTTAAGTGTAAATCCATGGAATTTATTGAAGATATTTTAATTAGAAATTCATTATTTAATTTTGCATCATCATGTGACATCATCAATGGGGTGGTATCCATAATCCATAAATAGAACAAATATATGGTTTAATCCCTCCCATGCATCATTAATGCCCCTTTATTCTAAATATTAATGGGGATATTTATGGATTGAGATTACAAAATATAATTGATCTTTGGCCACACATATTGATATCAAGATGGATAGTCATGGTTGATTCTGATCATTTCCAAAAATCTATAAATATAAGGGTCCTCACTCATTATTCTAAGCTATTTTTGTGTAATGTTATTATGCATAATTATAAATAAAATAGCTTCAATTATTATCACACATTGAAATAATTCATGATCCTAGTTCACTGGTGCATTGAGATATGATGGAGGAGCAATCCATTCATATGTTATGTATTTTATGCTTATTCTGAGTTGTCATTACTAATGCATAGACTAACTTAATTTGGATTCCTACTCTATAGTTAACAGTGTATCTAATGTGTTTAATAGGCATAGTGATAGTCTCACTTGTGTATGAGGGAACACTTTTGACGGTAAATATGGGAATCTCATCATAATGGTAAAGCCTTATAGGAATAACCATTAAAATCAATAAAAGGTAAGTTCCTTTCCATGATATCTTTAAGATTTTATAAGATTTGGCAAATCAAATAATTTCTTATAGGTCTATGAGCAAGGTATGATATCTTTGGGTAAGGATGGGAGTTATAAAATCTATATGATTTAACTGAATAATAAAGAAGCTCTTAGAAATCAAAAATAATACCTTTATTATGAGATCTTATACTTATATTAGGAATAAAATAATGCACAAGTTTGCCATTAATTATCAATTTTTGGAGTTGCCAGATACTACAGGAAGTAGACTGTTATAGCCAATTATTATCAAGACTAGAATCCACCTTGAACAACCTTCTTAGACTTCATTCCCCACTAGGCATGCTAGAATTATTATATCCCAAATCTTCACCCTAGAGAAGATAATTAGACCTTCTCAAATTTGTTGGGGGATCAATCCAATAATAGATTACAATTGTGATAGCAATAAACGTGGAATTAAACCAGATTGACAAGTAATTAGAATGATAATAGCAAGAACAAGAGATACAAGAAAACACCCTGAAAACTTGTATTAACAAACTCTTTACAAAAGGAATACAATTGAAGAAAGTTTCTTTCTTCCACACCTCTCCTAGATGTATAGATCTCTCACTAGATCTCTATTCCTCAAGAGCTCTCTCTCTCAAGAACAATCAACTCCAATAAGCCTGGATTGATTCAATTCTATACTATTCTTCTCACACAATGAATTACAATAATTCACCCAACTACAATAATCCACTAAAAACTACTACAAAGCTAAGAAGATCTAATTCTACATATAGAATTAGGAGACTTGAGCATGTACACCCAACAAGCAGTTAAGCCACTTGAACAAGGGCTCTAAAAATAGTAATGCCAATAATAGAGATGCAAGCTTGAGACTTCAACTCAAACTTATCATGCAAACACTCGCTTCTATCCATGGAAATAGGTTTCTGGACATGCAGGTAACCGACGTCAGTTCCTGCTGCTTGTTTGTGACCGCCATCGGCCGACCTTCTATCGACGTCAGTGCCTCTGTAACTGCCTGTGACCGATGTTAGTCACTCCTGACCAACGCTGGTGTCTGTGTAGACCTGAACCTGATAATGAATGCTCCTTGGTGAAGCTTTTGGCTCCACACCCTAACAATCTCCCACTTGGAGATAAACAGCTGCACTAGTCCCTATACAGCAACATCTTCTAGCTCCTCCATCTTTAACTCAATCATGAAGACCAATAGAAGTTGAATGAAGATTCAACTTCTCCTTTGTAACTGGCTTGTTTAACATATCAGCAGGATTCCTATCTGTATGGATCTTCTCCAGCTTCAACTCACCATCTTCCAATCCCTGTCGTATGAAGTGATACCTTAGCTGTATGTGCTTTGTTCTTGAATGAAAGGCTGAATTCTTAGCCAAATGGATTGCACTCTGACTATCACTATACAATCTGTAACTCTCATGCTCCCTACCAAGCTCATCCATGAACCGTGTCATCCATATCATCTCCTTGCTAGCTTTTGTGGCTGCAATATACTCTGCTTTTGTAGTTGACAAGGCAACAACCTTCTGCAACTTAGATATCCAGCTAACTGCCATTCCACCTACAGTGAAAACATAACCTGTAGTGCTCCTCCTACCATCCAAATCACCTACCATATCTGAATCTACACAGCCATGTAGAGAAGTATCTGAACCTCCGTAACACAAGTGCCTACTGCTAGTTCCTCTCAGATATCTAAGGATCCACTGAACTACTTTCAAATGTTCCTTACCTGGATTGGCCATATACTTACTTACCACTCCCACTGCTTGGGCAATATCCGATCTAGTACACACCATTGCATACATCAAACTCCCTACTGCGGAAGAATATGGAACCTTACTCATGTACTCTACCTCATCATATGAATTAGGACATTGTTCTTTACTCAACTTAAAATTTCCAGCTAAAGGTGTGCTTACTGGTTTAACATCCTGCATATTGAACCGTTTCAACACCTTGTCCACATAATCTTCATGAGACAATATCAACCTATGATTTTTCTTGTCTCTCTTAATGCTCATGCCAAGGATTTTCTTTGCTGCTCCCAAATCCTTCATAGCAAATGTTTGAGCTAATTTTACCTTAAGCTCTAAGATATCTTGCATGTGAGACCCTGCAACCAACATGTCGTCTACATACAACAATAGAATAATATATCTACCATTATCAAATCTCTTGAAATACACACAATGGTCTGATTGACACCTACTGTAGCCATGCTCAGTCATAAATCTATCAAATTTTAAGTACCATTGCCTAGGAGTTTGCTTGAGGCCATACAAGCTTTTCTTCAATCTGCACACAAACTTCTCCTTACCCTTGACCTCAAATCCTTCTGGCCGTTCCATATAAATTTCCTCATCCAAGTCTCCATGAAGAAACACTGTCTTAATATCTAGTTGCTCAAGATGCAAATCCTCAAAAGCAACTAAAGACAATACAACCCTTATAGAAGTCATTTTAACAACATGAGAAAAAATCTCACCAAAGTCGATCCCTGGCTTTTATGCAAATCCTTTCACCACTAATCTGGCCTTGTATCTCATCTATCCATTCTCACCTTCCTTCAACCTGTAGGTCCATCTGTTCTTAAGTGTTCTCTTACCAGCTGGCAATTCAACCAAATCCCATGTTTGGTTCTCTCTTAAGGACTCCAACTCCTCAACCATGTCACGCTCCCACTCACTCTTGGACTCCACCTGTATTGCTTCTTCAAAACTCTCTAGCTCTCCACCATTAGTTACCAATAAATAAAATAAAGAAGGAGAATATCTAATTGGAGGCTTGCTCACCCTTTCTGACCTCTTGATGGGTGTCTGAGACTCGTCCACAACACGCTGTCCACCCAAATTATCTGATAGTGACCGACCTCGGTCACCTGTAGACCTGTTATTGGCTGACGTCGATTCTACTTGACCGACCTCGGTACCTGTATGGCCAACGTCGGTCTTTGTATGGCTGACACCAGTTTCTGTCTTGTCGATGCCATTTTTTACCCTGCCCATGTCAGTCTCTGTGTTTTCATATAAGTGATTATTTCTTTTTTCCACGAGCTCATCTTGGACTTTCACCTCATCCAATTCACCATTACTCTGCTCAGATTGATTCAAATTCCTTAGCTGATCACAATACATCACTCTTTCATTGAAGACAACATCACGGCTCCTGATTACCTTGTTAGTTTCTAGATTCCACAATCTGTAACCAAAATCATCTGAGCCATAGCCAATAAACGTGCATCTCATAGACTTAGCATTAAGCTTCTTTCTATTTTCCTTATCTATATGCACAAAGGCTTCACAACCAAAAACTTTGAGATATGAGAGATCAACCTTTTTACCTGTCCATGCCTCTTCTAGAATACCACCATCTAGAGCTATAGAGGGTCCTCTGTTAATCAGGTACACTGTAGTGTCAACAGCTTGTGCCCAAAACTGTAAGGGCAAACTGGCATGTAATCTCATACATCATACATGCTCCATTATTGTCCTATTAATCCTTTCAGCAATACCATTCTGCTGAGGTGTCCTTAGAACCATCCTTTGCCTATGGATTCCATGCATGTAACAATAATCTCTGAACTTATGACTGCAGAACTCACCGCCATTGTCTGATCTCAGACACTTTAATCTTTTACCTATTTCATTCTCAACCATAGCTTTCCAAACTTTAAAAGTCTCAAATACATCAGATTTCTTTCTAATACAATAGATCCATACCTTCCTTGTGGCATCATTTATGAAAGATACATAGTACTGTGATCCTCCAATGGAAGCAACCTGAGCTGGTCCCCACACGTCTGTGTGAACAAGCTCCAACTTGTGCCTCTTCTTAGTAGACCCAGTTTCGAGAACACTAACCCTTTTCTATTTTCCAAATACACAGTGCTCACAAAACTCTAGATCTATGCCTTTTAAATCTGAAAGCATACCTTTAGACTTAAGAATTGACATCCCCTTCTCACTCATGTGGCCAAGCCTTGAGTGCCACAATTTAGCGTCCACATCTGAAGTAGATAATACAGAAGGAGATTTGTTAGTAACACAATTACACAAATAGAGAGTACCTTCTCTCTTACCTCTGGCCATAACAAGTGCACCCTTGGTCACCTTCCAAGATTCTGCTGTGAGAGTTACTATACAACCCTCATCCCCTAACTTTCCTGTACAAATCAAATTTCTCTTCAAGATAGGAACATGCATCACA
Source organism: Torreya grandis (assembly GCA_037957365.1). Taxonomy (NCBI): domain Eukaryota; kingdom Viridiplantae; phylum Streptophyta; class Pinopsida; order Cupressales; family Taxaceae; genus Torreya; species Torreya grandis. The sequence continues at coordinate 267,006 of JARHVA010005712.1, forward strand.
TCTCTCAACACCCATGTGTTGCTATTCTGCATCTTCAGCTACACTTTACCTTTGCCAATTATTTTACAGGGCTCATCATCCCCTAGATACACTATTCCAAAATCTCCATGGATATAGTCACTGAAATATTCCCTATTAGGAGTAGCATGAAAAGATGCACCAAAATCTAATACCCAAGATTCTATATTATTATGCAGAGAGAAAATTAAAGCATCCTGTGCAATACCTACAATCTTGGCTTCTTCCTTTCCTTCGTGATGATTTTCCTCCTTGTGCTTTGACCAACAATCTCTACTTATGTGCACCATCTTTCCACAATTCCAGCATTGTGGCCTTCTGCCATTTCTAGATTTAGATCTGCCTTTCCCCTTTGACTTAGATCTTGATCTACCTTTCTTGTTCTTCTCTTTTTGCCTTCCCCTGCTATCAAAACTTAAAGCGTTCCCAGATGCCTCTTCTGTGCTTTTCCTACGTATTTCCTCATTCAAGATAACACTAACAACATCCTCTACTTTCAAAATATTTGATGTAGATGCAGTATTACTTACTGCCATTACTAAGCCATGCCAGCTTTCAGGCAAAGAACATAATATCAAAAGAGCTTTTATCTCATCATCAAACACTATATTCACTGAACTTAATTGATTCACAATACCATTGAAATCATTCAGATGAGTAGAAATAGATCCACCTTCATTCATATGCAAATTAAATAACTGCTTCATAAGATATACCTTATTGGAAGCTGAGGGTTTTTCATACAAATTTGCTAATGTAGTCATCAACTGTACCATAGACTTTGCCTGTGATAAATTGGATATCACAGTGGATGCTAGACTGAGTCTTATAGACCCTAGAGCCTTTCTGTCAAGAACTTCCCATTCTTCATCCTCCATGTCTTTGGGCTTCTTTGCAACACCTCCTAATGGTAAGTAGAGATCTTTCTGATACAGATAGTCCTCTATCTGCATTCTCCAGTGTTGGTAATTTTTGCCATTGAACTTTCCCATTCTCAATTTACTTTCATCTACCATTGCTTCTCCCACTCAAATAGAAATCTTTGCAGAAACTCCTGTGAGAACCTGTAATCAATACACACTACACAAATCTGAACCACCTATTAGTGAACCTAAACTTTGATACCAATTATCAAGCTCTGAACCTGTAACCAAGGCTCTGATACTACTTGTTGGGGGATCAATCCAACAATAGATTACAATTGTGATAGCAATAAACATGGAATTAAACTAGATTGACAAGTAATTAGAATGATAATAGCAAGAACAAGAGATACAAGAAAACACCCTAAAAACTTGTATTAACAAACTCTTTACAAAAGGAATACAATTGAAGAAAGCTTCTTTCTTCCACACCTCTCCTAGATGTATAGATCTCTCACTAGATCTCTATTCCTCAAGAGCTCTCTCTCTCAAGAACAATCAACTCCAACAAGCCTGGATTGATTTAATTCTGTACTGTTCTTCTCACACAATGAATTACAATAATTCACCCAACTACAATAATCCACTAAAAACTACTACAAAGCTAAGAAGATCTAATTCTACATATAGAATTAGGAGACTTGAGCATGTACACCCAACAAGCAGTTAAGCCACTTGAAAAGGGCTCTAAAAATAGTAATGCCAATAATAGAGACGCGAGCTTGAGACTTCAACTTAAACTTATCATACAAACACTCGCTTCTATCCACGGAAATAGCTTTCTGGACATGCAGGTAACCAATGTCGGTTCCTGCTGCTTGTCTGTGACCACCATCGGCCGACCTTCTGCCGACGTTGGCACCTCTGTAACTGCTTGTGACCGACGTCGGTCACTCCTGACCGACACCGGTGTCTGTGTAGACCCGAACCTGATAATGAATGCTCCTTGGTGAAGCTTTTGGCTCCACACCCTAACAAAATTTGGGATAACATGAAACTATCTATCTTATCTATCTTAAACTAGAGGAGTCCACTTATCTATCTTGAGATAACTTAGAAGTCATTAACACATGTATACTTAGTTTATAAGGTGTAAAAATTCTTTTTTAAAGTCATATACACTTCTCCAACTGATGATGTTCCTCTTGCCACTTGTTGTTACTTCCTTATAGTCACTCATTAGCCTTCTAGTCCTAAATTCTCATAATTATAACTAGGAACACATACACATACTCAATATGGTTCATTGCATATATGTGAGACACATCATCAAAACCTATTTATACTCTGATCTATCAAATACACTTCAATGAAAAATCAAAATCACATTTATCATAATCAACTTGATAGTAACCTTGTTTCTCATTATTCTGTCTAAGACTACCTACAAAAAATAGCTTAGTAGAGGATTATTAACACATGAATCAATTAATAATGGGATATAAGGATTTATAATACATTCCCACACACCTTCTACCATGACTTTTTCTTATCTATTATCTTATGCACCTTTAAATCACCTCAAAACTTATAGAAAACAAAGAATTTAACCTATTCATACAAGTGATGGTACAAAACAATTGAGTGGTAGGGAGTATGAGAGATTCCAAAGTAGTTAAAATCACCTTCTAAGAAAATTGACTCATTTTTGATGCATTGATATTCATCTTTTTCTCATCAAGCTCTTGTGAGGGTTTTAAAAGGGTTTCATATTGTTTAAGTTCTTAACAATGATTCATAAAGGTTAATCCCTTAACCCTCAAACCAATTCCACTGGTATCAATTTAATGACCTCCATAAACTATCCATAAAGTGCTTAAAACCCCATGCATCTTATCTTTATATATGTGAGTGAAATAAGTTGGCTCTTGAGTTCTTACTATCCATTCTAGACACCCCTAAGATAAATTGCGGCCACAATGGCCAATCTGGGTTATTCTCTACAAACCAATATGTTTTATCATACCTCCACTCTCCCATGAATGATATTCAATTTATGGGTATATCACATGATCATATGAGTGAAATTATAAGCATGATGGTCATGTCTAGTTCTTAGGCCTAGTAAGCATAAACTGCTTTTTTAGCTTGTGGTCACTTATGAGTAGTCACAATGACTTTAAGAGGTAATAAAATATTTATTAATCTCCAAATAAACCTTAAATATCATCCTATATTCATTTAATTCTCTTTCATTCATATTTTCACCATCAATGTACTAGGTTTGTAGATTGTCTTACTTGTGGAACGCCTCAAGTCTCATACAAAATAGTGAGCACTTCCATTATTAGTTTGACCCAAATTATAACATGGATGTATATTCCAACTCATTATGAATTTTTTTTATCAATTTAAAAATATTTATCATTTTTATATATCCCTCAACCTTTTAACTTCTCAAGACTGGCTTCTAGGCCTATGACTATGTGCAAGGTTTTGATAGGGCTTAAGAATATCTAACTATGATTATCTCTATTCATCCTTAATTATTAGGAACACATGGAATTATTATATTATAAATTTTATATTTATTTATTAATATTTATATTCAACTTACACATATTCCTATCAAACAAACATATATCCTTCATTTGTTCGAGGTTAATATATCTCTTGAATGAGACTGTAAGTGTTCATTATTGAAGTTAAGAGATTATTATAGTGATGATATGTGTTTCAGTACTATTTGTTTAACCTTTACTTTCTCCTAAGGTCAATAAGACCATTTCACACCTAAATGGGCTCATTTATACCTTGAGACCATGCATCATCCCACTATCATCAATACACTATGTGCTAGTTGTAAGTTGCATTATTCTAGGTTGATTTTGGCCTAATAGGACTATAATTATCTAAGTATCTCCATTAATATTTTCACTAAGTTGAAATCCATTCAACCATCCTTCTCCCTTGACCAAATAACCTTATTTTGTGATAAGGTGTTACCTCTAGGTATAGGCTATAATAATAAAGCTATTAGGCTTTCTTGGATTTCATAGACATTCACCATAAGATGGCATTATATGGAGTAAAATTTATTTTGGATAAGTTAAGGTAAAGATTCCCATTCTTGTAACTTTATTGAAATTGACTAACTACAGGTGTTGATTGACTCTCAATAATAATCTAAAATATATCTTAATGGATTAATCTTACTATTGGTACCTTAATAATATTCTTAAAACCTTAGAACTCCTTGCTCCATCAATATTATTATTTAGAGTCTATTTCTAACTAGCTATAGATACTCATTTTAAATATTTGATTATGATCTAAGGATTTGACTATGATTTAAGGCATTTATCATAATAAACTTAAGCCTTTTAATGGTTTTATAATGTTTTTAGTGATGTATTTAGATCCTTTGAGTGTTTTTAAGTTCCAAACTCATTAACATCCCTGTCTAAGCACTCCTACATAGTCTTACAGGTCACTTTTTACTAGGCATGCTAGTTTAATCTTCAAATTCACTTAGTTTCAAATTATTTAAAATTTAATTTCCATTAGTGCATTTAATTATAATTAGACCACCACCATGATATTAAATTTTGGAAAAAAGTGTATTACCTTTTATCTAAATATAATTATAGGAGAATAAACTCTACAACTACCAAAACATTATTTTCAACTTTCACTAGTGTTCAATCCTAGCACAAGAGAGTGATTATGATTATATTCCATGGCCAAACATGCCAAACCAGGTTTAAGATAGTATTAATTGGATGTATATTCTCTTTAAGTCTAAATACACCATTTGGTTCACACAGACTAATTATCAAAGTGAAACTAGATGAAAAACCTGAGTCATTGGGATTGCATAGGTAGTTTAGATGCACTAACAATATTAATGATTATTCATAAAATAAAAACCACCAATATTTAAACCATGATCAAAAATTTAATCTCATAAGGATTTATAACATCCCTAAGTGTACTCACCTATAGTCTATACCAAAATAAAACTGTTGACACTTTTTTACCTATCTAAGAGAGTGATAGGAGAGAGAAACTAGTTTTTGATAATTTTAGATATGTTGAATCTACATGAGCATATAATTTACATATAGGTATTTTATTACACATTATTTAATAATTATTTGATGATATATGAGTCATCCTAGTTCATACAACCATCTAAAATTCACCTTTTGTAGATGATCTTCTTTCTTTTACATTAAACCTACAACATTTCAATTTAAAAGTCTTTCTTTGACATTCTCTGACATTTGGTGGATTAGAATACTTCTTAACATTTTTCATTTTTATGAGATTCATGTAAAACTCATTAAAATGACCAAAAGTGGCATAAAATGACATTAAGACAAATGGACAAGTATGTTAAAAGCTAGAACATATTATGTGACCCTCAAAGTATGACTTGACTTAACTTAGGACCATGGTGACTATTTCCAAACTTATAGGACCTTATGAAAAGTTTGTATATGTAGGGGGTTAACTTAATTTCACCTGGGGCGAAATTTTGGTCAACAATTACCATATCCACAAAGGAAGAACACTATGAGAAAGTCATCATTTTCAAAGATAAACTACTCAAAATAGGAAAAGTGAACACCAAGGAAAAGAAAGAAACCTTCATAGAGTTATGTAAAGAATTTATAGATAAATTTTATTAGGATTATCATGATTTGAATGGGTTTGAACCTATTTTATCTCATCATACCATATATTTGGAGGCAAATTCTAAGCCTATGAGACAAAAACAAAGATTGGTCAATGCTAATATTGAGATCTTTATGAAGAGAGAGTTGACCAATTTCATTGAATCCAACATTATATTCCCCATCAAACACTCTTCATGTGTGGCTAATCTTATCCTTGTGAGGAATAATAATGGGGATATAAGGTTATATGTAGACTTTAAAGATCTAAACAAGGTATCATTGAGAGACCACTACCCCTTACCATTCATGGATCAAATTTTTCAAAAGGTTATAGGTTCACAATGTTTCTCCTTGCTTGATGGATACTTAGGGTAAAATTAGTTGTTAGTGAAGGAGGAGGACCAACACAAGACTATATTCACAAACAAGTGAGTTACTTATGAATACATAAATATTCCCTTTGGGCTATCCAATATAGGAGCCACCTTCCAAAGGGAAATAGATGTATCCTTCCAAAGACTCATAAATGAGATGGTTCTCCTCTACCTTGATGACATCAAACTATTATCCAAACACCTCAAAAGGTAATTTGATACATTTGAGATTGGTGTTTAATGGGTGCAGGAAGTATGGGGCCTCTTTGAATCATAAAAAGTCTATTTTTGTAGTCTATGAGGGAAGACTTCTAGGACATGTTGTGTCAAAAGAAGGCACCTCTATATACCTTGAGAGGATAAGTTTAGTCCTTAATTTTTAATTACCTAAACACAAGAAGGGATTTTATATTTTTTTTATCGACTTTATCATAAGGTTCATACATAGATTTTCAAAATTGACAAAGACTTTAACCCTCATGCTCAATAGACAAAGAGTTTTCATGGACAAAGGAAGGGAAAAGAAGATTTGAATCTATCAAGTAGGATATTACCAAAGCTCCCACCATTCTCAACCCTTATTTTTCAAGTTAATTATTATTGTATGCCTTCTCACCTTATGATAATATTTCTTCAATGATTATATATCAAAACATTGAGTGTCTTGAGTAACCCATAGCCTTATTTAGCCAAGCATTGGAGGGGTATGAAAAGAGGTATAATATTTTTGAAAAACATGTACTTTTACTAGTTTAAAAATTTTCATTACTACAAGTAAATGTTTTTCAAAAAAAATTATAGAAGTGAATCAACTTCCATATAGTACAAGTATATGATTCAACTTCCATATATTACATGTAATAAGTGGATATTCACTTATATAAACTAATTAATAGGTGGGTGGAAGTAGTTTCACTTGAGGAGGCAAATGAGAACTCAGTTTTGGAGTTCTATTATACTCTAGTGACTAGATTTGGGTTCCCCTCCACTATCATATCAGCTAATACGCTAGCCTTAAATAGTAAAAGGGTAAGTGAATGGGCCATTAATCATGGAATGCACCTAATTTATTAATCAAATTATTATCCATATAGAAATGGACTTGTAGATTCCACCAACAAGAATCTGATTAGGATCATAAAGAGAAGTATGGAATACAACCAAAGGGAATGACATATTAAGCTAAGGACAATCTTATGGGTAGATAGGATTAATCCCAAGAGGTCTATTTTTCATTCACAAAGTCTTATTGTATATTTAAAAGAGGCAAGATTTATTATATAACTTGAAATTCCAACCTTAAAACTTGTACACTAACTTGAACTCATGGAGAGTGATGTAATGGAGGTAAGGATGAATGAGTTGAGGGAGATATAAGAGACAAGGGATGATGATATGCATGACATGTGGTCCTATTAATATCATGTGTAGAGATAATTTGACAAGATAGCTTATTGAAAGGCCTTATAACAAGGTGACATTTTTCTCAAGTGGGTTGAAGACCATGCCAAACTAAGTAAGCACTCAAAGTTTGATAGTCTTAAGAGTGGACCATATATTGTTACTAGCTACAAAGAGAACAATGCATTCTAATTATACAATATGGGTGGTGAGAAAATGCATATCCATATAAATGGGTTGTTACTGATGTATTATTACTAGGAATCACAAAACTATAATTATACATATAGTTTAGGTTTCCTTCCTCTAAGTGCCATATCACATCATTTTTGAGTTGCTTGTTTGATTATGTTCTTATTGATTTATGTTGTCTATATTTGTTGTGTTTCCTATATATATTATTTTTTTTCTTTGTGAGGATTTTTTAAATACTTAATTTCTACATGATATTGTTAATTAGGTGTCAATTTAGTCAAGATTCCTTCATATATAACATGATTTATATACAAAATATCTTGGGTCCTCCTGACTAGTAGGCAGGTCAGGCCTTTAGAGTTACCAGTAATGCTGAATTATTTCTATGATTAGGCCTATAAATGAGTTAAATTATGCTATTAATACCCAATATCACCTATGATCACCCTTCTCATATATCTTGAAGTGTCAAGGCATTCCAAAAAGGGATCATTGATCGTCATGTTAAGGCAACAAGTTCAAGTGTTTTTTCATGTCAAGGATTACCATGGTGTCCATATACTCATCCTTATAGAGCTTGTGTGAAGTTACCTTTATATTTTAGTTATGTATAAGGGTATATAAAAAGTATTGGATTGGCCCTAATGGTCTAACCTTGCTATTATTGAAGATGGCAAAATGTTATAGCTCATGACCTATCACGAATCCATCTAGTATGTTGAAATCTTGAAAGATAGGTCAAGATCATAGGGTTAAATATGTTATAAAGAGTATGTGTTAACCTATATTATGTTATTAAAATGTTTTAAGGTCCTTTGGATAGATGCTAAGGTATATTATTTTTATACTTTCATTTGAAACCATATGTATTGCCTTCAAAAGGGGTGTTTAACCATAAAATGATGCTAGTTTGACCCAAAAACACCACTAAGACCATATATAATACCTTAAAATGCCTCCATGATTACCATGAAACAATGATAAAATATTTTTATATGTAAAATAGATGCATTTTAATAATTCAAATACCTTATTAAGCACTAAAGGGGCCCACAAATGGGAAGCAATGGCTCTTTGACTTCCCCATCTGTGCTTCATTTTTTGAAATGAAATTTGACCCCTAATTTTTATCCTCCTACCCACCAATAAGGTTTCAAGGTATAAATAACTAATAAATGTAATAAACCATTGTTTTGTATGTGTTTTCAAGAAAGTATGGATCTGTATAGTACAAACATGGTAAAAAAAATTAAGGATCTATAGAGGGGATTCAATATAGACATTAGGTGAGAGAATATAGGAGTTTAAATCCAATAAAGATAAATAAATAACATCTCCTTCTCATCATACTCCTTGGTAGCCATGAATAAATCCTCAAGTTCTTGCTCAATAGGGATATGATAGAGAAGATGGAGACTTAAGATCTTGGATAGAGGAAGGGGTATAATAGAATTATGATCCTTGGAATTATTTTGCATAATGGTGACATGTGATTAATGATGAATCTTTAATAAATTGAGGTATTCAAATTGGTCTTATACATCAACATAGGGTCAAGATTAGTTTTAATGTGTTCCTATCTTCATTAAATAAAATTGAAGTTATGTGTGTTTTATAGAAGTCCTAAAGGTTTTTCCATTTTATTATCCACCCTTCATTCACATGTGTGAGTCTATGGGATAAGAAACCTCTAGGTTATCACTAGGTATAGACTATAGATAAGGATCCCTTGATGTGAAAGTATATTCAATGTAAATACATTGAGAACATTAGTTATAGGATGAATGATGGTTTCTTGAGATCATTAAGGTCTTATTTTCTCCTTAAAAAACTTATGGTCAAATTATGCAATACCTTGCATCCAAATGGGATTACCTGGATATTTGAAATTCATTATAAATGTGAATTGAGTGTGCATGGTGATGGTTTTATAAGGTCACTAGATAACAATAGAGGAAATCGAGGTATCATATATTCATGTAGAAGAGTCTCTCTCTCTCACATCAATATCACACCACATTATGGACCTCATATGCAATAAACCATCAACTAACTTCCTAACACCTTCATATACTCATTTATAAGAGTTTAAGGTTTATTATCATAAGTAAAGGTTTTCATAGAATCTTAGGTTTCGAATACTCACTTCATATATCTGAGTAATCAAATCAAAATTTCTTTCCCTATTGAGTATGTGAGTAGGGATACTTAGGGTCTTCATAGATATTCTTGAGTATGAATCAACATGTCCATATTAAAATCTCAAGAAAACTTTACTATTTAATGGTCTCATCAAACAAATACACCTCATAATACGCTCTGAGTTCTAAGTTAAAACTCCATAAATCCATATGACTACAACCTATAGGTTCAAGCCTTTCTGACCAAGCCTAAAACATGAAAACTAGATCAAATGTTCCATAAAGATATGAAGAGACTTTTAAACTATGATAAAATGGAAATATTTAGGTGTAAGTCCTATTGAGAAAGCATAATCAATTTTAGTAGGTCAACTCAAGCCAACCTTTAAAGGGTTTTAAAACAATCATGTACAGCTCAGTCTCAAAAATACAAAAAGGGTCATAGAATTTGAGGATGTATATATTAAAGGAGTGTGATTTGGATTCAAGGTATGCCATTGGGGTCTCAAGAATAACATGGAAGCACTAATTTTTCTCATGATCCTTCCTAAATCCTCTTGATGTTTAACATGCCTAGATCACTACCTATAAGACTATAGGTTGTCTATCACCAACATTGAACATGAAATGATATATGCATAGAGGGAGAGCTTAGACTGAGATGGTGGTCAAGACATAATGGTCATGTTATTGAAATATAAAGAAGCTTGAAAAGGTGAGTGAAATTATCTTACTAAAGCATGTTTAGGTATATTCAAATATACTTAGCTAGATATGAAAACTAAGTGATGCAACTATAATAGAAACTAGTGATCAAATCACCCAATTTTTTATGATGTTCATATTACTCATTAATCCAAATGGTGTGATCAATCCAAGAAGCTACCTAGTCTAGGTTAAACACTCAAGATATATATGCCTATGAATGATTGTATAGGTGAGATTTGATAGTAGAGTTAGGGAGGCCAAGCCTTAAAGGCTATGTTTAGATCTTGAGAATATGTTACATGACCCCTAACTATATCACTATAGATAACTAAAAAAACTACTTATATCTCCATCAACAATTATTTCAAGTAGTTGCATTTAACTATGATTTTTAGAGTAGACGTACATGAGAGAAAGATAAAGATGGTGGTCTAGTCAAATGAGGTCAAGAACAAAGGGTGAGAATTAGATGGAGAAAGATGTTAATATAAAATTTAGGTAAAAAACACACCTATAGGTGGCTTAAGGTTCTAAAACTAAGTCTAAGTCTATAATTCCTAAATCCACCCTTCACTCTCAAGACCTCATATTCACCTCAGTGGTAGATCTAAAACCCTAAACAAACTTAAAGTCATGAGAAGGTGTATGATTTTTTATAGGTCTTCATGGAGGTATTTTAAAACATAGGAACACAAGGAAATATTAAAATTTGGTCTGAACACCCCTCTCCAACTCCACTACCCTAATCAACCATGGCTAACTACCAATTCAAGCACTCATATCTCACATGACATGATGATTCAAGACTAGTGAAAATATGGGAGTTAGGGACCCATATGAACTAAATTTACATGGAAGAAAGACTGGGATTTAGGAGATAAAATCTATAAACAATCCATAAGACTATTAACCCACCCAAAATACTTACTAAGATCGTGAAGGTCACTAACTTTCACTCAGCACTCACTGTATAGTATACATGGGGCCACCATATATTTAGGATATTTTAAGGGATCTATGGGATAAACATCAATGGAAATAGGTTTTGGTTTTGGGTCTTATACTCTATGAACCATCTTTAAAATGTTAGGCCACTAAAACCCTCTCAAAACCTTGATTAAGACCTAAAGAGTAAATTAAACCCTTAAACACCTAAAAATGAGGAAGTTGAACCTTGAAATAGTCCTGACGGTCTCCCCAAATTACATGGTCACCCAAATAGTATACTATTTGGCACGTGCAAGATTTTGCAGTGTATGGATCATGTCTAAAAGAGTTATTTCAATCTTATCTAGAAGAGTGGGGAAAAGACTAGCACATATTTATGTTTATAAGGATGTATATAGATACATAGGTCTCAAAGAGTTAAATAATGACCACATATAAGGGCCTCCATGTATAATAATAATGGCCACATACAAGGGCCTCCATATCTAATAATCATTTATAGCCATGCCTAGGTTCATAGGTAGAGGATTGTGTGTACACAAAGAAGAGGTAAATGGCTTAATCAATCCAAGAAAATGATTTAAAGGTCCTAAAATATGGATTTCACACTAGAATGGATGTTCACGTACCCTCACCATTCCATTTTAAAGACAAAACTCAAAAAATCTAGCTTTAGGCCTATTGGTTTAACACGTCTCTTAAGGCATTTCAACTTGAAGACTAAAATAGAGGAAAAAAGAGAGTTAAATAACACCTTATACCATCATAGATATGTTTCCACAAGATTTTTAGATGTGTAATTAATATTGGTTTCCAAAGGAAAGTTCAAATTTGGTCACTTTGGCCTAAAAATGCCTTGAGACTACATAAAATGCACAATTGTCACACGTAGAGCAACTTGATGATCTCATAGATGTATAAAATAGTTACATGGGGATATAATCACTTTGCAAAAATTTAGGGGCATTATATAGAAGAAACTAGTGACATTATTTCATAGGTTATGGGCCTAACATTTATGAACCATTGCTACGAACCCAAACCCCCTTAAACCTCCCTAAATCCCTAATAGTGACAAAATGGAGAATATATTGAATAATATTTATATAAATTCATTGGGATTAATTAGGAGACACTTAAAACTCATATTAAACTTAGAGGAAATCCCATCCATGGCATTGGTCTATACAAAAATTTATACAGACCCATCTAAAACATTATTTTTGTAAAGTTTAATGATATTTTCAAGGTGAAGAGTGACATTAGGAGTTTTAGATCATGGAATAATGTAGTGTGAGGTATATTTAAACTTCTAAAATCATAAAACTCTCACAATTATTCATAAAAAATACCTTATAAGTTTGTACGCAGGGCGCAGTCTAGGAATGATTATAAAGGGTAACCTATTCACCTTGACAAAGAGGAATTATAGGTGTGCACCATTGGAAAGGAATAATTAATATTATAATATAATTATATAGATCTATAAAATTATTATTCACTTATTCTTAATATTCTATTCAGGTCTCATCTTCTTCCAAATAGTTAACATCAGGTCATTATGCCTAATTTCCTAATAAGCCTATATGGTAAACAAGGAAGGATGAATATTTGTGTAGAGAGATACAAGAGAAGTTATTTAAAGTCATGAAACATTTATAATTGCCTCATATATGTGAAAAATCCCATTTACTATCCACTATGAAAGATGAGGTAGTTTTTCAAGTCATATTGGTATGCAAAGAGGAGGCTACTAAATTCTTCATGGAGGGACCTAATTAAGCCACTTTGATGATTTGTAACTATCAAATTTAAAGGTAATTGACCAATTTGGTGTGATCATCCTATGTATGGGGTCAACCTTGGCCAAAAATAGACATCAAAACCCCAAAAGACTGATTCAAGGCTAGTCATCACCAAGGTAATGCATAGAGAGGGGTGGAGGCTAGTTGTAGATATTAATTAAAAATATTATCATCATTCATCACCTCTTAATTCCATTTCCATTTTATATTATCTTTTCCCTCTTTTTCATTCTGTAGACACTCAAAAAATGTATAGTTTTATATCTCAAAACACCTTCGAATCCTACCTAACACTAGAGTTGGTTGACCACCTAGTTGACATATCCTACTAATTTAAACCCCTTAGAATAACTCCTCTAAATTAACTTTTTAATCCAACCCATTTTAAAATTATTTCCCCCTAGAACCTCAATCATTTACAGTCATCCTAACCATTAATGGTTAGCTTGACTATCAATGTTCAGGTCATCCAAGCCTACTTTAAAAGCATTACCAGCTATATGAGATAAACATGGATAAATTTGGCAAATTTCCTTATACGATGTTAACAATATTTAAAGCATCATAAATAAGAACTTTATCCTCCATCACAATTAATAACTTCTTCCTACACATTTAGTAACTTCATCTTATAAATGGAGAGAATTAAGAGATGAAATGGGTCCAAAAATCTAGCCATCCATGTCCAAGCTATATTATATACATGTACCCAACATCCCTTAAAGAAATAAATAGCATCAACATAGACCTAAACTTCAATTACAATCACTTTCAAAGTCCAAATTACTGTCACTTTAGCCAAATTACTTTAGCATTTCCGCCATTAAGTTACATGTATTTCACGCTTGTTTTCTTTGAACTATTTCATTTCTAACCTCCCTAGCCTATCCATACCTAAATTTATATTATTTTACATCCATAATATCCCTCTGTTTGACCAATTATCCAACCTACCATTACTTTTCTAAACATTTCCAAAATTTCACAAGCAACCATCAATGGTTAGCCCAACCACTGATGGTCACCTCAACCATCAATGGTCACCCAATCACCAATGATTAGCCTAACTACTAATGGTCTACCCAATCATTGATGATAACTATGGTATTAAATAAAAACTAGTTATTTTCACCCTGTTGACCCCAACCAAACCCTATTTTTTGTGTTCCTACTTATTCACAAAGACTTTTCTAATTTTATATACCTAACCCAAACTATCTTAACATGAGTATTGACCTACTTTTTCTATATTTAGTCATTTTGTTTCAAAACCAATTTACTTTCATCTCATCTTACATGCATTTAATTTCTAGTTATTAAATGCAAGTTCTCTTTCATTTTATTTATATCAACTTAATTGTTATAAATATTGGATTGACAACCTCCTATCAAGCATACACTTCTTGGATCTAGCTCACACTAGGAAGTCCACTTAACCATCTATATAAAAACACATTTTTCTAGTCTTTTTCTTATCTACAAGTTATTCCTTTGAAGACAAAGAGGAGTTCCCATCATCATCTAGATCATGCATGCACTTTATCAAGTATCCATTTACACACCCTACTACTAGTTTCATTACTTGCTTCCAAATTAAAAAATGAGTGGAAAATAATCTAGAACATTTTGGCATGCCCAATCGGATCTTCATGCCTTTTTATTCCTTTATTGTATGCTCATCTAATAAAATCTGAAATTTCTTTTGGGTTTAAAATAATTTTTTTCATACATTGATTGTTTGCATGTTTTATTTCATTTAGTAACTCAAAGGCAAAGTAATTAATCATATGTTTCACTCTTATTATCACACACCTTTACCAAAACACATAAATAATCAACACATCAAAAACATACTTGAGACAAGACCCAACTAGGATTTCATCACCTAGAGGTAAACCTTACCCTTTCCTAGCAATCTTATTTGGAGATCTTGACAAAGGGGAGAACCAACTCAGTTCTTTAGTTGAGTATAAAATATAAAATTAATTATATTTTGGCTAAGCACCCAATACCCCTATCACTGTGTGTGTGAAGTGAGGGGGTAGGCCTTAATACCAAGACACATACTAAAGTTCAACACAAATTTCTCTCTTGATCACCTAAATAGAACTTGAAAGCAACCTTAGATTTCTTCTTTAGACCTGATCTACAAATCAAATTTCCTCTTCACACTCTCTAACGCATAATCCAAAAGAGATTTAAAAATAACCCTAGGTTATTAAATTCACTTTAGTGTATGTTTGATTTCCTTGATTTATTTCCTTTACTTGCTCTTTATTTGAGGTGTGAGCTTCATCATTTTATCTCCTATTTCCTCTCATGGTATTTACTACACAAAAGTTGAGGAATAAAACCAACCAGTAACTAGTTTCTTCTTCTTATATGGAGTATACCTCTGATGCTAAGGGTTCTCCTCATTTTTCTCCCCCTCTTAATAGGACTCTAATTATTTCTGAGGGTGATCCAGATTTTGCCACCTTCCATAATAACAACCCCATGAATCTTTAACATTACCTAAACACCTTATCTAACTATATCCCTTTTGCTTCAGTTCCTCTTATAGATCCTCCTTATGGTATCCATTCCCATATTCTTGTGGTTACCACCTCAATCCAGCCTATGCTCTCCCAAGCCTCTTGTTCTTCCAATATCCCACCTACTACCACTCCCCAAATTCCATCCAACATCTCAACCAATCACCAAATACCTACTACCCCAATTATTACCTCCAACATTAGATCAACCTTACCTCTTGTTACTTATACTCCTTCTACTGTGGGGTTGTCTTCTACCACTATTTCTACCATTACCCTTAGTTTAACTAACCCACCAACTGCTACCCCACTTTAGATTTTGGTACTTTCCCTACCTCAAACACTTCCACCTATTAAGACTTGAGTTACGACCCATCAAAAAGCAACTATCACTTTCATACCTCTAACCTAATCTACATACATAACACTATCCACTAACCTCTAAACTAACCCATTTTATCCCCCCAATAAGTACCCATGACATCTTACAAATATGCTTGTAACCCACAAGGATACATAACAACTTCTACCCAACCATTTTTATCAATCAACCCTTATGGGGCATTATCCCAACCTCCTATGACCATATACCAATATGTGGCTTTGCACCTTCTACCACTTATCCACACATTATTTCCACCTAACCTCAACAAATTTTATCTCCTAATTATGTATATTCTAAACCATAAATGGATCAATTCAATATGTTAATAGACAAAATGACCAACCTGGAGTCGTATATCTCTAGGTCTCATAACCTTTTATCCTATGATCAAATTTTTAATGAACCCATACATCCATCTATTCCTATCCATGTTTATACTCCTCAATGGGAAATACCTGAGTTTTCCAAGTTCCAAGGTAAGGAGGACCCCCAACAACACTTAAGAGCATTCCATCATTCATGTTATTTAATCATGTATGATGATGATTTCCTCATCTATACCTTCCCCATGTCTTTATTTGGACCAAACCTTGATTGGTATAGTGCTATCACTAATCACTCAATCTTTTTATTCTGTCAACTTGCCCAAATCTTTTTAGAGCACTTCTTAGTAAATACATATAAAAAGGTTTCTATTACTAGCCTCTATTCTATTGGGTAATTTGATGATGAATCAATTAACGACTTCATAGCTAGATGGAGAGGTATCATTAAACAAATTTATTTCTCGTTACCCCAACCTGAGTTGATTAAACTCTTATCTCAAGGTTGTGCCAAACATATTTCCCCCATTATTCAAGTTTAAATATTCATAAATTTTGATGAGGCATTCACCATTGCATGAAAAACTAAAAACTAAGATACTGACAAAGGGAAATTGATACTATAGAATAAGAATTATAGAATTAAATCTAATGACCCTCCTTCCACCAAAAACACTAATCAATCCAACCATTCCAAGACCAAAAAAACTTGTCTACAAACTCAGTTATCCTAAAAATTTCTCCACCACCAACTATCAACCAATCCCATCAAACTAATTCCCTGACCCTTCCTACCAACAAAATTGAAACCAAAACTAAGCTCCTCTAAAACAATATACTCCTAAAGGGGAGTCTTATGCTTCAATTTTAGACAAATTTCTCAAAGATAACATCATCCAACTTCCACCTATCAAACCAACCCAACAATTTGATGCTTCTCACCCCGTGCCTAGTTGGTATAATGAGAATTACCATTGTTTCTTTCACCAAGTTATAAGACATGACATCAATAGATGTAATACGTTTAAAAGTCTGGTCTAAAGCTTAATTGATAGTGGATAACTTGTATTCAATAGTCCTAATGCACCTACTAATCAATCCCTTGACATCTTTTACAAAACTTTTCCTAGTCATAGTCCTTCCACCCATCACCTTAACAACAAACTAGAGTCGTCTCACTCTCATGAGTCACATACAATAAATGTTATTATTAGAGACCCCATTGTTGAGAAGACCACTACCAGAACTACTTCTTCCTCTATTTCACTCCTAGAAGTAGTGGACTTACCTTCCGTTATTTTGTATACCCAAATTAAGGAATCAACTACCTCTCTCTCTTCATTTAATTAAACCTTAGCTTTATCTACCTCTCCCTTGATGGAAACACCAAAGGAGACAACCTTTGATTTAACCATTTCTTCCACTCCACCCATTGAAGTGGTATAACTTCCCTCCATTATTTTGGACACCCAAACCAAAGAAGCAACCATGTAAATTCCTACACTTGAAGACATCATACCTACCTCCCCCATCATAGAACCATATATTCCCTCTTTGGAAACCATCTAACAAGAGAAGGTTACCTCATCCACCCAACCATAAATTTTAGAACCTCCCATCAAGAATAAGGATGGAGGAACCATTCCCTCTTCTCCACCTAGGGGCTTAATATTTGAAACCAATTACTAAATAACCTAACCCATATACAATCCCTTTTCAAGGCTAGTCTAAAGTTTAGAGTTCACTTCTCAACCCAACTTTGATAGAACCACCTTTTGGCATCATCTTGGGCTTCCTTACCAAAAAAAATCCAAATATTCAACCTCACTTAAAACCACCCTTAAACCCATTATTACCTCTTTATCAAATACCTCTTCTTCCAAATCCATAAGTGAACCATCCTAGCCACCTCCATCTAACATTGCTAAATATCCTTATGACTCTCTTCCCACACCTAGTCAAACTCACCCCTCTTTGAAATTGGACTTAACTCCATATAGTCCACAAAATAAATTAAAAACCAAGCCAATTAATAAGATAGAGTTGCCCAAGACTTTACCTTTAACGAGACCTATACCACCTCCTCCCCACTTACCCTCTATCTTAAGATCCTATCCTTCTACCATCCCAATTACCTATTCTTCTTCTAGTAAACCATCCCCATTTTCTCTACCTACACCAACCAAACCATCTAGTTCTCCATCATTCTTAACTAACCTATCCACCTCTACTTTCCCACCTATATCCAACCTTTCATCACCTAAATCTTCCACTTTTAAATAATTTACCCTGAAGCCAACCATAACTAAGCAATCCCGACCACTAACTAAAACCATTCCACCACCTACAACATCTAAGGTGAAAACTATTTTTAAGAAGGTTTTCATACCTAAAACTATAAACCCATCACCTCTAGCACATTTGAATGAATCCTATTCAACCATCTTGTAAAGGTTGTTGCAAACTTCTTCTATTAGCTTAACACTTATCAAACCATTATACCATTATAATACCAAAACCTCCTAGTTTAATGATAACTTGATCTATGCATACCATAGGGTAGTGAGACATGACATAAAGAACTACAAATCTCTCTAAGAACTTGTTCATAGCCTATATGATGAGGATGATATATTATTATATGAACCTATTTTACCTCCATTATCAATCAAACCATAAAATCAACCTATCCAAAATTTACCTACTCCCTCACTCTTACCCAAGAGTGATGAGGAGGAATCAAAGCAACCATCAAAACCAATAAATTCCCTAGTCCACACTATTCATATGGTTACCCGATCTCAGGTCCAATAAAAGGACAAGGGAAAAGCCAAAATCTCCATTCCTTGGACATACCATTCAACCCCTCAACCTTCTAACTAAACCCAAACACCTACGCCTTCACCTATCCCACCACCAAAACCCAAATTATCAATTTTGGGAGCCTCTCCCTCTAACCCTTTTGATTCCATCTAGTGTATCATGTTGAAACAACCTCACTAGAAACCAATGAAAATGAGCCTTTATGAACTAAACAACACCTCACCCACCATTTTTAGGCACTAATATAGGCTCTTAAATCTATATAGGTTCAACTAGATGTCTCACAACCTGTTGAACCCTTTATTGGCACCCTCTAACTTTCTTCCTTGATAACCTTTAAAGATTCTAAAATAACTCTTGTTCATTATGAGGATCCTAATCCTCCCCTCTTCATCACCATTTACATCAATTAAACCCACATAAAAAGGGTGATGATTGATTGTAGGGATAGAATCAACATTATCTCCTCCCATGCTTATGACAAACTTTAGCTACCCAAGAACATTATGTCAAAAAGCACAACAATATGTTTTTCCTTCAATGATACCATGCCCACTACCTTGGGGATAGTGGTCCTCCATATCCACTTGGGACCTCACACCATTCCCAAAATATTTTATGTTATAGAGGATGATTTATAATAAAATTTGTTACTCAAATTCCCTTGGATCCATGCCATGAGTTGTGCCCTTTCTACCTTACATCGATGTGTAAAATTTGAACACAAAGGTCAAGTTGTTACCATAAAATCTGACCCTAGTCCTTTTGACTCTTGCAATATGACATATCAGCCTAATGATGTTCTTATTACTCCTTCATCCACCTCACAATCAACTACTAACAATACTACCTCACCACCAACCAAAACCAACAACACTCCCACCCATAACAATGATGAAGCTTCACATAACTCATTAATCGCTTCTTCCTAGATCACCATAAAGGACCCCTTGGATTCTATATTCCAATGTCTCTTGCTTTGGGAGTATTATATTATAGCCTTATAAGATTTCCCTACTCCACAAGAGTATGGGAACATAAAACATGACCTTTCTTATAACCCCAACATCAAAACCATCATCCCTTTTAGGATCCTCAACAATCAAACAAATTTCATCTATGGGGACTAGATCAACCACTTCTCACTCCCACCACTATCTCATCCATCCAACCATTCACATTCAACTTCTCTTATGTCAAAAAATCAAACTTCTCCAAAGCTTACCTTTATAGGTATGCTTATAAGGGGTTTGGTCTTGGCCTTTATGAATATGAATCTCATGAGCTACCTATAATCAAAACTCAAAAACCTCATGAGTTTATTGGCCTTGGGTTCGTACCACCAAAAGAGCCCACCTCACCAAAACCCATCACCACCATTAAAAAATATTTCCCATCCTCACCAAGCCAATCTCCCTTGAAATATAAAGACTTTGATGTCATCCCATCTAACTTTTCTTGATCAATACTATTAGTTTGGGCTGCCTAACCTATCAAAAGGGTGGCCAAACCAAAACCCTCCCTCTCATCCATCTTGAAATGATAGAGAGATATTCTCCTATATTCTACTCTCACTAACCTTGGTATAGGGGATTATTCTATTCATAAATCCCTTCCTCCTAAGAATCACACCATGATAAATGAATATACCATCAATGTCAACTTAGGCACTAAAGATAACCCTCATATCATCATCATACCATAGCAATATTTAAATACCCCCATATCATACTTAGGCACTAATTCCAATATTTAAATTCCATAGAGAAATAGGATTACCTTTATTTTATTCATGATCATACCATAGCATTTATTTTTGTCCTAGCAAGATATGCCTATAATTAACCCTTATATTGCCCTCTACAACATTGTCACCTTTCCTTAGGTTAATCCTATATGGCAAAAGCTTCATAGGATGAATCCTCGCATAGCCCTTCTTGTCAAATAATAAGTTTAACATCTCTTATCTATTGAATTAATTCATCCCATTGAATATCCATAATGGGTTTATAACATCATTCCCATCACCAATCCCATAGCGGGACTTCACCTTTGCATCGACTTTTATGACCTCAACTTTGCTTGCCCAAAGGATGGCTTTCCTTTACCAAACATTGACCAAATTATTGATCTTTCATTTGGCCATGAAATTTTATCTCTCGTGGATGATCTATCAATATATAATCATATTTTGATTTCCCCTAAAAATCAACATAAAACTTATTTTATCACCCCATAGGGGACCTTATACTATTGGGTCATGACTTTTGGTCTAAAGAATGCTAAAGTAACCTATCAGTGTACCATGACCTACATATTTCATGACCTCATCATATAATTGTAGAAGAATATGTGGATGATCTCTTTGGGAAATCCAAACATCACAAATATCACCTATCCATTATCACAATCATCATTGACTAACTAATCCATTATCATGTCAATCTCAACCCCAAAAAATGTATTTTTGGGATCTTATTCAGAAAGCTTCTTGGCTTTATCATCTCTCTTTGAGGAATCAAAATAAACCTAGATAAAGTCTAAGTGATATTGGAGATGACTCCTTATACCAAACTTAAGTAACTCCATAGACTCTAAAGGAAGCTTCAATCCGTCTATCGCTTAATCTCCTAGTTATCAGATCGATGTCAACCCTTTCAATATCTCCTCAATAAGGACACCTATTTTAAGTGGACAAAGGAATATCAAAAAGATTTTGATTTAATCAAGGAGTACCTTATCTCACCACCTATCCTTATCCCTCCTAGGGAAGACCAGTCTTTTTACCTTTACATATCCACCATGGACCATTCTTTAGGGGAAATGCTCACTCATCATGATGAACAAAACAAAGAGCAAACCATCAACTACATTAATTGCATACTTATAGGGCATGAGACTCAATATACATATCCTTATAAACTTTACCTCACCTTAGTCTTTATGGTCTCCAAACTCTATCATTACCTTTCTAATCATAAAACTTATGTCATTACTAATACCAACCTACTCAAGTACACACACTCTAAACCATACAAAAAATAACATATGGCTAAGTGGCTCATGCTCCTAGATAAATTTAACCTTGATTTACTTTAGAAAATTTCTATTAAATGACAAGTAATATTTGATAAATTGGTTGAAGCTCCTATACCAGACAACCAACCTCTTCTTCTTGCTTTCCTAAATGAGTCCATCATAACTCTTTCCTAGGAAGAACCCACCTACCAAATGACCATGTATTTTTATGGCTCTAAATATCAACATGGTGGGGGTGTTAGATATATTCTCTTTCCCCTTAATGGTGAACCTTCCTATTTCATTTAAACCTAACTTCTAATGCACCAACAATGTGGCTGAGTACGAAGCCCTAGTCATACATCTCGAAACCAGTCTAGCTTTAGGAGTGAAAACAATCAATATCTTTTATGAATCTTGACTTGTGATCAACCAAATCAATGGATCTTACAAATTTAATAATTGTTTCCTATTAAAGTAAAAAAAAACTCATATATGTACTCTTAAAATCATTTTATCATTACCTTATCCAGTCAATTCCTTAATCTACCAACAAATTTGTTGATATGATGGCTTCCATTGCTTCCCAAATCCCATCTCAACTTACCAAATCTAAACTACTCGTCACCATCCATTGATTTATCACACCCTCATATATCAATTCTAACCTTCCTACCATTTATAGTGTGGAAGCATCTCCTTCTGACATTTGGTATGATCAAACTTTTAACTACCTTAACCTCAACATTATTCTTCCCAACCTTTCATAGAATCCTTGAAGAGATTTTATTCAAAGTACCTATTGTTACACCATAATAGGTGGAATCCTTTACAAACATGGCTTCAATATCCTTCTTCTTCATTATTGTTGTAGTCACTAATCTTCCCCACTATCAAAGAAACACATGATAAAATCTATGGGGGACACTTTAGTGGCCTAGCTGTCACTAAACATATCCTTTGCCTTGGATATTATTAGCCCACCCTTAATCAAGATTGTTTTGATTACATAAAGAAGTGTGTCAAATGTTAATAGCATGTTAACTTGCATCATGCACTGGCTCATGACCTTTAAGTATCCATAGAATATTGGCCCTTCTCATAATGGGGTCTTGATCTAATTTGGGAAATCAACCCTTATTTTCATAACAACATCAATCTATCATTATCACCACTATATATTTCACCAAATGGGTAGAATCGATCCCTCTTATCTCAACTAAAGCCAAAAATATTGTGGATTTCATCACTCACCACATCATCTACCACTTCAATGTTCCCCATAAGATCATCACTGATAATGGAAAATATTTCAAGAACAAGCAAGTATAAGGTCTATGCAATGATTTTAGCATCAAGTTAATCTTTTCCTCACCTTATCATCCATAAGCAAATGGATAGGTGGAAGCCTCTAATAAAATCCTCAATAAAATGTTAGCCAAGGTAGTAAGTGCTTTAGGTTGGGATTAACATTTTCACATTCCCTTTATTTTATGGGCCTATCACACTAGAATTAAAACCATTAAGGGTGATACCCCCTTTCTCTCTCATTTTTGGAGCAGAGGAAATATTTCCTCTTAAAGTCCATTTCTCTTTGCATATATTTACATGAGATCATTTTTGAGAGAAATTATCATCACGAATGGCTCACTTGACTTGAACTCCTTGATGAACATCACATCATAGCCCTTAATCATCTTCATATATATCAATAATTATTTAAGTGTGCATATAAAAAACACCTGAAAGAGCATGAATTAAATATCGAATACCTTGTCCTTAAGGAAAACCAACATTTAAATAATATAGAGAAAAGAAAAAGAGGCAAATTTTCTTTAAATTTGCTTGGACCGTACATCATAACCCATAAGTATGGATTAAGAGATTATCATTTTTCCTCTCTTAAAGGAAATATAGAACCTAAGCCTCTCAATGATTTACATCCACATCCTTTTATTATTAATAAAGGGTCACCTTCACCTTTTGTCTAACTTAAGCTCATCCCTTGGTCTATGAAATTTTCTCTTTCCTTATACTTTCACAATATTCCTCTTAAGGATAATTTGATTACAACATAGAACCATGTAATTATATATCACAGTTATAGCCTAATCCTAGGCATGTATACCACAACTCTTCCAATGGTATGGTTCTCATAGATACTTTTCATCTCTAATCAGATGGAATCCCATGGTTAGTTGTCTCTAAAATAACTTTCCCTCCTCTATCATCAACCTTTTGTGTTAAAAGTATTGTCTCAATAAAGGTAGACCTCTAAACCCAAATAGACTTGTCCATGTCTCAAACTATCATTTAAAATAAATTTAGGATACCAAAATCTCAATTGGGTTCATATCTTTAGCATTTCAAACTACTCCCTTGAAGGATGGTTACCCAACAACTAAATATTTCTTAAAAGATAGAATTCTCCCTTGAAGGACAACTACAACATAAAAACAAATCCAAACATAGACCACTCCCTTAAAGGATGGCTAAGATAAATTTTTCAAAGTGATCATTTGAAGCTTCCCACATTGATTAGCTTCACCCCTTTAATCAAAAACAACAAAATATTAAAAAAGAGGGCCTTGTATCAAAATTAAATCAAGATATCCTAAAAGGGACACAATCATCTCTTTCATATATATTTAGTAGACTTTTCACATCGATCAGTCTACACTTTGTATTAAGACATGGACTTATCTATTATAGTTCTTAGGTCACCTCTAGAAGGCCCAAACTAACCTACATCATGCTACTATATCACCCATTTCCATTTAAATTACCTATCACATACTTTCCCCTTTATACCCTCTAAAAATCAAGGGATTCTAAGCTTACTTGACACAATGTGATCATGATACAATCTTTTCCCTTAAAGCATGCTAATGTGAAATGTTCAAAAGGCTTATTTTCATTAAGGCAATTTGACTTTGGTTTTGATAGATCCTTACCAATGAAAACATCATTCCTTTCTTTCCTTCTTGTTATTATTTCATGAAGACATGTGTCTCATGATTCTTTTATCTTTTTCCAACATTTAGTTTGTTACCTATACTAAAGTTATGTGTCTTCATTATATCCCAATATCATATATCATATCCAAACATTTAAAACATCATTTTTATCACAACACTAATCCATATGCCTCATATCATTATGAACCATATCCCATCTATTGCTATGTACCTAGGGATACGATATATTATTGTATATGGGTTGATGGAGATGCCAACATGTGGTACACATCCCCTTAGTTAGTTATATGGGTACAATATACTAGGATAATAGAGTAACTTGTAGAAGTAGTACATTGGGTAATGGTAAGCCTACATTGGGATTAGGAGGTTACCCATCCATGGGTTAGATAGATATATATATATATAGGAGATGATTATCATGGTAAAGATATCAAGTAAGAATTGAGTCTTCTATTGTAAGAGGATATTGGGGGTTGTCCCCTCGAAGAGACATTGTGGAGTTATTCCTTCCTAAAGGAGTATTATATGGTGTTTCCCTACCTTAAGGGTATTTCTACATATATTTAATATCAAGTTCTTATCAAGTGGTATCAAAGCTTCGATTTGGGCAATTTGTGGAGTGAAACCCTAGTTTTTTTTGAATCATTAATAACTTTTGATTGGTTGCGAATTTTTCCACAACTTTTTTACTGAATATGGATAATATTTTAAAAAAGTTACAGTAAAAAACTCGAGATTTTTCTATTTGTTTTTAGGGAGTTATTTCTATTTTAGGTTTTATAATAATTTCTCTATATATTTTGAAATATATGGAATTTTTATTCAAATTTTATACTGGAGATGTAAGCAGATATAAGAAAATTACAGTCGAAATTTTAGAATTTTTTGAGTTGTTTGAAGTGATTTGTTGCGATTTTATGGATCAGTTTTGACATTTTAGGGTTTCATGAACCTTAATTTTTTTTATGGATCATGGAGTTGCAAACATTTTCAGGGGAAGATGATATTGATGCTAGATAATGGTGGCTCATTTTGGAGAATCATTTTATAAATTTTTTTGGGCAAAGACAATTACTTCCTTTTTTGTCTGGGCCTGCACTACATTAGTTTGATCAATTAAGTTGTACGGAAAGGTTTTCTTCATGGAACAAAATGGAATATATCTTTTTAGATCATTGGGATATAAAACAAGAAGTAGAAAAAGAAGAAGTAGAAGAAGTAGTAATAGAAGAAGAAGAAGAAATATAAGAATCAGTAGAAGAATAAGAAGAACATGAAGTAGAAGAAGCAATAGAAGAAGAAGAAGAAGAAGAAGAAGAAGAAGAAGAAGAAGAAGAAGAAGAAGAAGAAGAAGAAGAAGAAGATGATGATGATGATGATGATGATGATGATGATGATGATGATGATGATGAAGATGAAGAATAAGAAGAATTGGATGATAAAGGTTCAAATTATTTGGCTTCAAAGAAATCTGAGTTAATTTTTTAATTTCATGGATGTATTCAAAAGAAAAGAGTTATTGTGTCCATAAACCCTACTAGTAAGTATAACTTCATCAACATGAATGTGTCCAAGCATCTACATGTTCAAGCAAAGAGTATCAAAGAGGTTCAATTAGACGGTAATAATATTTCAATGTTTGAAGATCTGAAGCTCATTATGGAAAAATATGTTTTGCATTCAGATTTTTATGCTTTGGATATCAATGATGTGGATATAGTTCTTGGATATCCATGGTTAGAGACTTTGGGAACAATGAATATTATTGTTCAAAGAAAGTTCATGAATTTTTGGTATAATAAAAAGATCACTTTAAAAGATATCATAGTGAATAAGGCACCAATAACAATCCAAGTAGATCATAAGGATGAGATTCAAACAGGTAATGAAGATCATGATGAAGATTTAGAAGATATAGATAAAGAAACACTATAAATTATCACTTCATCTAATCAAGAGACAAAGAAAGAAAATGTGGAAGAGGTAGAAGCAAAGGTGGATAAGGTCAAGATATTGGAAAAGGTTGAGGTATATAGACAGGTTTAGGTATCATAACAATAATCATTTTGTCTATATAGGAAATAAAATTTCCAATCATTATAGATATGTATGGACTCCAAAGAAAAAATACTATGTCACATGGAACGAATGGGGAAATCACTATGACTATGCATGGAAGAATACCTAATATGGTCATGGTTGGAATTAGAGAAGCATAGTGGAATATGGTACATGGAATAAAAAGAAGAATAATTATGCTTGGACACCAAAGTAATCTAATTATAATCATTAATGAAATCAGAGGAGCATAATGGATTTTAGACACAAGCTTGGAGAGATATTACTTTCCAAGATCATATATGGATGGTTAGGTGATCAAGATTGGAGACAAGTGTGAAATGATATGATGCACACTCATTATTTGGTTTCTTCCTATGTTTTTGGGATGTAAATGTCAAAGAGGGAAGTAATGTTATGTACCTAGGGATACGATATATTATTGTATATGGGTTGATGGAGATTCCAAAATGTGGCACACATCCCCTTAGTTAGTTATATGGGTACAATATATTAGGATAATAGAGTAACTTGTAGAAGTAGTACATTGGGTAACGGTCAGCCTACATTAGGATTAGGAGGTTACCCATCCATGGGTTAGATAAATGTATATATATATATATATATATATATATATATATATATATATATATATATATATATATAGGAGATGATTATCATGGTAAAGATATCAAGTAAGCATTGAGTCTTCTATTGTAAGAGTATATTGGGGGTTGTCCCCTCGAAGAGACATTGTGTATTTATTCCTTCCTAAAGGAGTATTATATGGTGTTTCCCTACCTTGAGGGTATTTCTACATATATTTAATATCAATTTTTTA
Organism: Torreya grandis; assembly: GCA_037957365.1. Lineage (NCBI taxonomy): Eukaryota > Viridiplantae > Streptophyta > Pinopsida > Cupressales > Taxaceae > Torreya > Torreya grandis. The sequence continues at coordinate 295,104 of JARHVA010005712.1, forward strand.
TCATCTATTCACCCAAATGTCAAATGTATCATAAACCACAACATCAAAATAAACAATCAAAACCATCATATCCACATCATGAACAAACACATCATCCTTCATATATACACAAAACATCACCTAAAACTATCAACATATCAAATTCAAACATCTAATCACAAAACACATTTTAATTTCTTCATCTCATCATCCATAATCTATACTTATCAAAACATCATACCTATCAAAACACAAGATAAAACATATTGTCTATTTCAAATATCCTCATATATACACATCTTATTTCATAAATAATGGGGTATGAACATCCTTCCATTCATAGACCTTAAAACACACATCATACACATTCAAAAATATCAAAACTCATGAGCTAACCATAATCTACATATCCATAATCCTATCCATAAATAACATCATGTAAACAAGCCACATAAACCATATCATATACCATTTCCCATATACATCATAAGTAATTATCACTAAGCCACATCATAACTATGAAATAATATAAACAATGTCATCATTATCTTTACTATCAACATATATACATCAAATAATCTATCTAAAACATAAATTCACCATGATCACATATACATAAAATCATATATCTCATATCCATAATCACATCATGAACAACATCATTCTATGATCAAACTTAAAATCCATTTTTGATCATATATATATATATATATATATATATATATATATATATATATACATGCAACATCACTCCTAACATAATCAAATCAATCATCACATATCCAAAATCATACATACCTAAGCTCATGTCATCACTTATAAAAAATGTCATCAAAATAGACAATCAAAAGCATCATATCTATCATCATAATACATCATATCCATCACATGAACACAATGTGAACAACCAAAATTAATCTATATATTCTCTAATGAGAAACAATCATCATATCATCATCATAATCATAATACATTAATACATAATAAACATCATAAACATCTATAAACATTAGAACATAATCATCATCTCATCAATATAATTAGCATAATCAACATATAATCATCATATACATAAATAAGGAAATATATGTCATAATGTATCCTTTTCATTCTCACTCATATGCATCTCACATCATCGACATGTAGGTTTAAATTAAATAATGTACATCCATGTCTACCAAACTAAATGAATTAAGCCCTTAGGATATTAATACCAGTAGCCCCATCTACACCTTCACCCACACTACCTTCTGGTGGTGGTCCCCTTGATATCCCTACCTACCCCATTATCAAGGCCCACTATCTTAGAGTAGATATAGATGGACCATTTGCCAAACTACCCCTATAATATATATATCTCATCTCTAATGATAATTGTGTAATACTATCACCTTATAATATCTCAACTCCTCAATGGTAGCTAATTATTGTGTCCTCAAAACTATGTTAGGTGGTCCTCCTATTGTTGTTATGGCCACTCTTACCCTCTATCTGAGTGAAACTCATTCTTATGTGACTAAACCAAGAGGGTTCCTCACCTAATCTTGTTCTCTAATTAAGGTGTCAACTTGATGCTCTAAGGTGATGACTTGCCCCTATATTGTGGCCACCTATCCTTGCAATCTAGTAACCTAGGCATGTGCCATGACCAGTGCTACTACCACCTATCCATCCTATTTTTGTACCCCATCTAGATCCACATCTATGGGTTATTACTCCTCATCACCCCATCCAAAATTTTCTATTGCATATCTAGGCTAGTACCAAGGCTATGTAACCATCTAAAAAACTTGCATCATCTATGATGGCTCTTGGCAGTATCTCTTCATAGTCTAACATGACATCTTATGGATGTGGCTCTAAGAGTAAGAAATTAGAATCCTCCCTCCTATATCATGGAAAATCTAGTGGGATCCCTTGCATTAGGACAAACTATCTCCATACTCAGTCGAATAGGATTGTAGAGAGGATTACAAAGAAAGTTAGTTAAGCATTAGTCCATAAATCATGAAAACTACATAAATAACTACCTAACTAAGCCTATCTATTCCTATGGGAATTACAAAGGATATAAAGAAACAAATGAAATAAAACAAACATCATATTACCTTCCCAAATGGATTCACCATACACATGTGGTGCAAAATCATGTTCTCCCTTGATTAAGCATCCTTGTCTTTATCAACAAAGGTGGAAAACTCCTCTAATTTCTCAAGAACACTCCATAAAACCTAGGCTCATGATTCCAAATCATTAAACTAGCCTATCAATGAAGCTTGCAAAAAGAATCAATGATCAAATGCAAATGATTGTGGAAACAATTTAACATTATAACTTTTCAATATTCAATCTTAAAATTCATGTCCATAGCCTCTCTATTTATGGATTTTTGAGATTGGTCAAGATCAACCATGACCATCCATCTTAATATTGAGATGTGTGTCCATGGATAATCTTAATATTTGGAATTAAATCCATAATTATATTCATCATGACCTTAGAAGAAGGGGCATTGAAGAGGCATGGGTGACCCATAATACTAATATTTGTGGCATTTATGGCCTAGGGATGTCTTCCCAAGAAATGATGTCACCTGATGATGTAGTTAATATTAATCAATTTTCAAAAATAAATATTCATCAACTCTCATGGAAAATCCACTTAAGCTCTTGATTTGGATTAATTAGCCTTAAACAAGGTTAATGAACATTTGTGGATTTATTTGAAAATTGGCTCTCAATTAATCAAAATGGTCAAAAAGTCATATTATTGGGTTATAATTTGACGGGAGAGGAACTAGAAGGTGATGTTAGATGCATTAGATGTATATTCCCATTTAGGGTGTTTCCAACACCAAATAAAAAAGGTACATGATATGTCCCATTGAATTAGAAGAAAAGAGTGATCTAAAGCACTAAATGAAAAAATTGTCTTTTTGACTCAAAATAATCTAATCAAAGTTAACTGGCCCATAAAATGCATTTCCCTATGTAAGGATACTTTGACCTAAACTAGTACTTGTAAGTGATAAGTTCAAACCATTTAGGGTGTTTTATGGATTTTGACCTAAAATGTGCATTTGAGTATAATTTGAGTAAGATTGACAATTTCAACACAAATGGTGTTAGGAATTAGATGTCTACAAGGATAAGCTTAGTCTCACCATCCTACCTCCCATAAATCCAATGCTATCTCTATAGTGATAGCATATGAAATCTATACCCTACCTACCTTAGCTAATCCACATATAACATCCACACTACGTCACCCACCACTAAACTCTCTAAACCATATCTAAACCAATCCATGTCTCTAGTACCACTACCATCCCCCATCAATCCATAATCTCCTTTCAACCTCATGAAACCCACTCTATAGTTTGTCAATGCAAAACCATCCCATGGTAGCCCCAATAGTCTTAAAACTTGTAATTTTCATATACCCAACAATGAAACATGAACCCAATGTTGATCTTGTACTACCTATGTGCTTGAAAGGCTCATATCTCCCTATAAATCTACACTAGAAACATTGGGAACCAACCAAACATAACCCTCCCCAACAACATCTCCACTAGTACTCCCAAAATTATACAAGGGAATCGATAGCTACTAAAATTTGGCATCATGAATAAAAACATCCCCATCATCGTAGTCAATAAATATTAATCCTCATGAGCCTCTGGTATAGGGGCCCATAACACACACTACTTGTATGATATCTAGACTAGACCCATTCTACTCCATAGATCAAGTTCGTAAAGTAGAATCTATCTTCACTCTCTATGTGATAAATTATCTCCCCCTAAATAGGTAGCCATGTGATCTACTGATTATACTTTAGGAGGATAGTCATCTCTCATATTAGTAGCATAACAGTGTTCATGATTGGATCCCATCTCTTGATGAGAATTATTATCATAGCTACATTCCATAGGAGGTGTTGATAATGTCTCATGGCCCCTAATCTAACCTCCTATATGTATCTCCACTCATCATCCATCATCTCATCATGGACCTTGGAAAATATCTTAGGGACTCAGTCCCTTATTTGAATCTAGTTACGAACCTATAAAACACTAATATTAGCATGCCTACTTCATTTTTTACATCAATCTAACTACCAATATACACTAATCCTCTAAAATCATTTTGAACACCTAAAACATTTTTATTAGATAACTTCCACTCACTAACCACTCATCCTATCTACACCATTTTTTACTACCACTATAAACATCTCTTCTTTCATGTCACCCCTTTACCAATATTTACACATTTGACACAACTTTTCCAACTTTCATCCACTGCTACAACTTCAACACTTCCAACAACTTCATCCACTTTACCACTTTTACAATTTTAAGTTACATAGTTTTGACCAACTTTAACCTTTACAACCATTTAAAAATTGGACCCACTATTAATTAATCCATTTTAACATTTGAAGATTTTATTAACTTTGAAATACTTCTAAAACTTAACATAGTTATTAAACCAGGGTTACTACTTTAACACAATTCTACAAATTTTAAACAAAACTTTTAACTCTTTTTACTCATTTTCCACCTTTTACTACAACTTTCCCCCAATCCTTTGATCATTGCTAGTTCCTTGAAATATCAATGGTCCCTTAGGATCCTTTTACCTCTAGGTTCAACTGTCGATGATTAGGTTGAACTGCCAATGGTCATTGTGGGTGACCATCGATAACACAACCCTCAAACGCTAGACCTAAAGAACCTCCACAAAACAAATCCCTCCCATAATTAACCTACCTTAAATTAATATATAGTCTATTCATAACCTCAAGTACCATCCAACCATTAAATTTATTGACACATTTGACTAATTTAATAAAACCTAAAAACTAGTGCATAATTTCTCCTAAAAACTAGTTCAAAACCCTACCCAAATCATTCAACACTAATTACATTGCACCCAAAACATAACAAATTCAACTATCTAATCATTTCAAAATAACCCCTACCTCATTCCATGATCATTGACATGGTTGGAACCCTCTTCCCACTATTTGGCCATGCCCTCATCCACCCTCTATATAGTTAACCCTCGATCTCCTCACATAGATGCTATCAACGAATCATAACACTCTACCTCAGTAAGCTCATAAAAAAATCAAAAAAACACACAAATTCACTTGAGAGAAATTTATAAAAGTTAAAATTACAACTGATGAAGTAATTTTAATTTTTATGCTTCAATTTTTAGGGTTTCGCTTAACCATCAATGATCAGGGTGATCATCAATGATCACCCTTGGGTGAACCATTGATCATTGATGGTTGGGGTCCCACATTTTTTTCAAATCTTTGAGTAACCCACCTATGTGTTGACATTTTGAGAGATTACCTTATCACACCCACATATTTCACTTGACATTATGGATATTTCCATCTTTTATTGACCTATTTACTCATGTTCACTTCAGCATTAGCTATTTTTGACTAGAACATTTATATGTTCTGAGATGACCTTGACTTGGTCCTTTAGACTACACTAACCAACCTTGCCATGTTGACCTTTTGAAATTCACACCACCTTATGCATGACTAGACCATTTATGTTGTTTCATGAGATCACTTCCTACCTCAAATACCTATGCACAACACCAACCCTATCTAGATGACTTGATAGGAATGACTTGATCAGCTATGACCAACATTATGGACTGGTTCCCTTATCAGATGTCTCCCTAAAACCTAACCTTACTTTTATTAACATTGGAAACTTTAGTCTTTGCATGATCTTTATTATTTCCCTTAGTTTCCTTTTATGTATATGTTTACATCTCTAATGCCTAGCTCCTTTGTGTCACCTACCTCATGACTCACCCTTTATCAATAATCAAACCTTGACTTGATTTTGTTTTCACTCTATCACCTCTTAGTTTGAGGGGGAACACCTTCTCCCATACTAGGGGTAATCAGACCATGACAAGTAATCCATCAATTTTTGTTTTGTATTTTTTAATTAAAAGTTACATAATAAAAAGGGTTAAAATGTAGACACTTAAAAATTGTATAATTTTAGATGTCAAAATGCCTTCGACTCCTACCCGACCCTAAATCAAGTTAAAAACCTAGTTGACTTAGCCTACTAACTTGAACCCCCTAGCCTAACTCCTCTAACTTAACTTCTTAATCCACCCCCTTTAAACTTATTTTCCTATAGAACCTCCATCATTGATGGTCAAGATAATTATTGATGGTTAACTTGACCATCAATAGTCAAGTCCTTCAAGCCTACTTTAAAAGCATTACTAGCTATACAAGATAATCATGGCTACATTTAACAACTTTCCTTATGTGATGCTAATAAGCTTTAAAGTATCATAAATGGAAAATTTATCCTCTATCACAATTAACAATTTCCTCTTTAATATTTAGTAGATTCATCCTATAAATGGAGAGAAGTAGGAGGAGAAATGGATCTGAAAATCTAGCCATCCACATCCAAGCTATCTTGCATATAAGTGTCCAACATCCCTTGAATAAATAAGTAGCATCAATAGAAACTTGAACTTCCATTAGAATCAATTTTAAAGGTCAAAGTACTATTACTTTGGGCAAATTTATTTAGCCTTATACCATCAAGTTACATGTATTTTGTGGTTGTTTTATTTGATCTTATTTTACATCCTTTAGATCTATAGTATCCCTCTATTTGACCAATTATCCAATCTTCCATTACTCTTTTTAACATTTCCAAAATTTCATAGGTAACCACCAATGGTTATCCCAACCATTGATGGTTACCTCAACCATTGATAGCCATCCAACCACTAATGGTTAGCCCAATCACTGACAATCCACCCAACCATCGATGGTCACTATGGTAGAAAATAATAACAATTTATTTTCACCCCCTTGACCCCAACAAAACCCTATTTTTTGTGTTCCTACCTATTCAAAAAGACTTTTTTTAATTTTTTAAACCTGACCCCAACTATATTAGCATGACTATTGACCCACTTTGCTACATTTAGTCATTTTATTTAACAATTAATTTACTTTCATCTCATCTTACATGCATTTAATTTTTAATTATTAAATCCAAGTTCTCTTTATTATTATTTATATCAACTTAATTATTATAAATAGTGAATTAATATCCTCCTAGAAAGCATACACTTCTTATATCTAGCTCATGATAGGTAGTCCACTCAACCATCCATCTAACAACCCCTTTTTCTAGTGTCTTTCTTATTTGCAAGTTATTCCTTCCAAGCCAAAGATGAGTTCCCATCATCACCTAGATCACATGTGAACTTTATTAGGTATACCTTTACACACGCTACTACTATTTTCATTACATTCTTCTAAATTAATAAATGAGTGGAAAATAATCTAAAACACATTCCTCTATCAATTCAAGATCTTAGGCCATTATATCTATCCCTCAGTTGGGTATGATGGCACTTTTCCCAAATTATATCTCATAAGCCTTCTGAATCAATAAATAAGAATTATTTTTAGGTTTTATTACTAGCTTAGAGTGTTATATGTTTTTTTATTTGTATAAATGTGAATTTCCATCTCCTTTGTAGGTCCTTTCCCTCATCTAGTTACTAGAATGCTACTGTATATAGGTCATGTGATGTGCCTAGTGTTGGTGGCTATGTTTTGAAAAGTAATCTAGTTGAACTATCTTGAACATTCCTCTTATCCATTACCTTTAAATTTTATACATCTATCATATCCTTCACATGAAATAATTATGTTCAGGATCTCTTTATAAAAACTGTTTCAATCACTAGTTCTTGTTTGGTTCACAAAATGTTGAATAAGAATATGTTAGAGTAGATAAGTAAATATTGGTGCATCATCTCCCTTATATTAGATTCAAATTCATTTTTTTATCTCCCTTTTCTCCCCAACAATTTAAAAAGTTTAGGATTTGATCCGTGATCAATGAACTAGGGGAGATGTCCCCATAAACTATAGGTTTAGTCCATCCACAAGTCACCCACAACCTTGGGCTAATCCCATATTACCCAAAACTTAGATAGGTATAAACATTCCTCTCCTAAGTATGTAGTTTGGTGAGTTAATATAAATTCCTACCAGAATGGTGGCTAAAAATAGTAGTTTAGTATTTTGGATAATCTTAAAATTATCTCTTCTAGTAAAACCTTGGGCATGAATGAACATGAATCTAGAATTGCATCCCATTGGTAGAATAAGGTGAAAGTTGGAAGTAATTTGGATCTTATAATTGAATTAGGAAAAAGATAAATGCAAATCACCCTCTCTTTGATGGGTTAAATTAAATTCATATGGAGCATATAAAGGGAACCCAAGTTCTTTAGGAGGTGTGGGTATTATGAGGGATGATAAAGGGAATTTCATTGAAGTTTATTCCAAATTCATGGGCATTATAACTAATAATTGGTCAAAATCCTTAGATATACTTTGGGGTTTGAGGATGGAAAAATAAATCATGATAAATATAATTATGATAGAAGGTGATTCTCTAAACATAATAAATTATTTGTTGAAAAAGAAATTGGTAAGTTGTAAAATAAATCACATTATAGAGGAAGCCTAACTTCTTATTTATTATTTATATGAGGTATCCATCTAACATGTGTTTAGAGAAGGGAATCATGATATGGAATGGTTTTCTAATGGAGTGATGCAAACATATCTAAGAATGTGGACTTATTTATAAAATCCTCTTAGATTGATTATCTAAACAATAAAGTTGGAAGCAACAATATGTAGTGATTAATTACACACACATGTTATGATTTTTATTAAATATATTTTATAATGTTTGTTAAATTAATGTGTTTATAGGTGTGGGTGTTCTAATATATTGAGTTTTAATGGAAGGGTCAACCTAGCCTCCACTTCTGACTATTTGGTCTCGTATATTGGACTCATCATACAAATGTTGAATGTAGATCGAATAATTATGTTGAAATTTGGGAAATCTTATTCTAAAATGTGTGGTGATTATGATATCCATATAATTTTTTGATTAGAATAATTATTATTTTATAATATTATATTTGTGTGTATTTACCTCAAACAAGATAGAACTCGAAATGTTGTGGTGAAAAAGAGAATTACAGAGAGATCTGAAATGATTAGAAAAAAACTAAGAGAGCTTAATCCCATCTTGGATGTAAGTTTAAAGGAGGATGTTGATTTATGAGATATCCTAAAAATTGGAGGAATGGTAAATTTCATGCAAAGGGTAGAAAAATATGATAAAAACATTTTCAAAAAGTTTGTCAAGGATTGAAATTATAGAGAGGTGGTATTCAATAATGTTTTTATAAAAATCATGGAAGAAATTATATCCCAAGTGACTATATTAGATATGGAGTCCACTAAAATGTTTAAAATAGGAAGAAATTATAATAAGGAAAAGGATAAGTTTCTATTAGAAGGGGAGATGTTTCATCCTTTGTAAAATGGATTTGACTGAGATATAATTCCTTCTCCATTTGTTGATGTAACTAAGTAGGTCATGCTCTATTTCAAATTAAAAAGTAGGTAGAATGTTTTCCATTGGTCTCACTTTATTTTATTAAATTAATTCATGCATAATATTCCCTTGAGTTTGCCTTTTTATAGATTACACTCACTTAAAAGATCGATTCTTGATGTAAAATGAGGTAAGAAGAGTGAGCCATTACATCATGTTGTAATTTTCATGATCTATAAGTATTTTATAGGGATGAATAAGATACACCTCTATTTTTGTCCTTCCAAACCTAATATTTATAGTAGTATATATACTTTAAAGTTGAGTAAACTAAAAAGCCATGTTCTTGGTAAATAAAGTATTTAAAAATTTGGGTTTTTGTAAGTTCCTAGATAGAAAACTACATGTGTAAATCAAGGAAATTTTCCAAGGGCAAGTCTAAAACTAACAAGGAAGGGGAAAATATTCCTAAAAAGAATGATTATAAATAATACCTAGTTGTTGTTTAAGAGGAAGAGGTTTTGGAGGTGTTATATTTGTTGAAGGCTGAAGCTTTGCAATATAAGAAGAAAAGGAAAACTTTGATTGGTTATGAAGATTCTAAGGTGAACATGGAAGAGGATCAGAACCCCACTCATAAGTCATCTACCTAAGATAAAACATTAAATGTAGAGTTTTAAATAATGGTCAATTTTCTTATCAAATAAAGTAAAGATGATAGCATAAAAGAGGAATTTCATCTTCAAAAAGTGATGCTTACGTGGCTTATGTGTGAACTCATATCCCATAAGGAATTGATCAAGTCTCTTATAGCCTTAGTATGATATAATTTTTTTGAGGATGAACAAAAAGAGATAGTATTGTAGACACTCAAAATCTACCCCATTTTTATGTCAAAACACCCTTAAACCCTTATCCCACATTAGATATATTTAACCACTTAGTTAAACTAGACCACTTTTTAACTTGTTAATTTCACCATTTTAACCTACTTTTTTAAACCATTTTTCACCAATTTTCATCTAGACCCTCAACTACTGATGATTAGCCTAATCATCAATGGTTAGCATAACCATCAATTATTAAGCCTAATCATTAACATTTCAATCTCCCAATATGTATCAGATAATTTCTATATTGAGTATGAGATTAAATTCACATTCAATTTAGTAACCTTTTAATTTAGTTATACAAAGTAGCTTTATAGTTCCCAACGTAACATCTTTATCCCTTACCTACTTAGCAACTTCTTCCACTCCATTTGGAAACTTCTTCCTATAAAAAGAGGGTTGCATGAAGGAGAAAGGGAGAAAAAATCTATATGTACATGCTACCAAAATCTTCTTGGAAGTATCCACCCTTATCAAAAAAATACCCAAATTATTCTCAAAGGCAAGAGTATTGTTATGCTGATGAACTTCCTCCAGGTCTCCTCTACCCTTTCTCCATTACTCTTTATAACATGTATCCTTCTCTTTTGTTTTTAGCTCTATTATTTATTTTTTAAGATTAATACCTTGATCAGATTCTATTCTTATTAGCTAAAACTTTTATCAATCTTCTACCTGACCTAAGCCCATATTCAAACCTTGGATTGATCTTTTACCCAACTTACATTTCATTTTCTCTGTTTCTCAATATTTGATAAGCAATCACCAATGGTTGCCTTTATCAGCAATAATTTCCTTAACACTGATGATTACCCTTCTCCAACAAACTAGAATTTTTTTACCTATTGACCTAACCTTTGACCAAACTCTATTTTCTACCTTCTGTCATAGACCAGACCAGACCAAACCTGACCTAAACATCTCTTTTTAATAATTATCACTTACCTTAGTGTTAACTCATAAATCTATGCATTTCATTTAAAATTATTTATTTCATTAGATTTATTACATTCATATTCTATAACTTTTACTTTCTTTTATTTATAACAAACCTTTTTTTAGAAAGGGGCTTGATAGCCATCCAAAGTAATTTATCACTTTTTTGGATCTAGCATATATAAAGCAATCCCACCATCTAATTATCTAATCAACAAGTTAATTTTAGTGATTTCTTATCTTTAGGTATTCTTCCCTAGCCAAATAAGAGTTCCGACTTCATCTTGATCAATGTTCATGCACTTTTAACTAGGTACCCTTACACACCCCTTTTTTTCAATTTTACTTCTACTTTCATAAACTAAGAAATGAGGACAAAATTTGAGTAAAACAAGTATCCCAATTAAAGAGGTTGAGGGATAGGGTTTCAATCTGGGAAAATTAAAATGTAGGAGTAAATGAGAATTTCAAATCTCTTGTGGAGGTTAGCAAATTATCCATGAAGGATAACATCACTAATCTATGGAATCTCAGAACTCTTTTGAGGAACATGCAGAAATGAGTTAGGACTTCATCCTCACAAGATCAAAAGTGTAGTGAGAAGAAAAGGATATTGGTTTGTCTCCACAAACATTTCAAAATATGGACTTGGATATGAAAATATGTATTATAATTTGGGAAGAGACCCTAGGAGGCTATAACACTTAGTTGTAATCTAGTTGTTCTTGGGTTGTTATCCTATTGTTTTTGGTTTGATGTTTTTTTATTTGACTTTAATAGACTCTATTATTTATTTTGGATTTGGGGACTTGGTATACATGATAATTTTATGGGGTTGGGTTCCTAGTAAAAAAAATAGCTTTACCTTTAATAAAAAATAATTATTATAATAAGATAGACTTCAAAATAATATTGTAATCTAATATTATAATAATTCTATAATTTACAGTAATATATTTAACTATACCATTCAATATTCAAAATTTTAAATACATTTATAATAATTATTATAAAAATAATAAAATATTATTAATATTAATAGCATTATTTCATATAATTAATTATAACATCTATTATAAAAATATATAAAAAGTTAGACTACATTTTGATTTCATAGTAAATCCTTGTTTACAGTCATGTAGTTTAAAATTATGATAAATTTGAATTATTAAAAATAATATTATAGTTTAATATTATACTATAATCTTTAAAATATTAGTTAATAATTTCATATATTATATATTATATGTAATTATAGTTGGTTTAATATAAAATATTATAATATACCTATCGATGTGTTTTTTATGCACACCAGGTCCTGAACAAGGTAACCTCTAGCATTTTAGGATATCAATGGAGGTAAACTCCACTCTATAGCATGATTTATAGGTATGAGTTAAATCAAGTGGTGTAATAGTTGGTTGGAACATACAAGTTGTTAATAGAGTGTGTAGGGGTGAATGAAACCTAAAAGAAATTGAATCATATTTAAATTGGATGGATGGAAACTTAATATAAAGTGGGTATATCTTAAAATAAACTTCAAAAATGGGAAGGTAGAGTATAAAATAATGACTTCCATGATCACAAAAGGGGTCACTTTAAAGTTGTTCTCATACATGGACAAGTCTTAAATTAGTTCTTAGAGTGAATAGTTATTGCTCACACACGTACAAATACAATGAGGGATCCCAAGGATAAATCATATAGTATACACCAAGACTTAAAATAATGGTTTATTTAATTTAGAGTATAATTTTCACACCCTTATAACAAAATATTATATCTAAAGTTACGGAGGTATCTAATGTAGATGTTACACACCGTTAGTAAATTATCTGGGAGAAACTTCTACATGCTTAGAGAAATTAAACAGTCAAATTTGTTGCACAAAATCAATAATGTTTATCAATCATCCAATAGTTATTGCACATCTTATACCATTATACATTATCGATAACAATAAGGAATTATGCTCATAGGAAAAAGGATTTGCGCCCTATTCTTCACGAAGGCCTAATTCTGCTTATTGAAGGTTATTGCAAGAATAGGGCACTGGTTAAGTATCCCAAACATGGGAAAAATAAGTTGCCAGGGAATAAAAAAATGAAAATGTAAGCAGAAGAGGAAAAATTAAGACCCCTAGTCCTAATAAATAGAATGCAGAAGAAGAAAGGGGTCGGGAGAGATTTGAAGAACCCGAGAAGGAAAAATCGAAGGAAGAAGATGGAACAGAGAGCTGCGATACCAACTATAGTAATGATGATGAAGGATCAAAGGAAATTGAAAAGGATAAAGTCAATACTGAGGAGGATTCTGTTACCAGAACAGAAGAGATGGAGGAAAACCAGAAAGTGGCGGAGGAAGACACTGTCCAGGAAGATCCTGGTGAGGACCCAACTTCTAAGGAAGAAAAGGAAATATCTATCCAGGAAGATATTCAAAACATGGAGATCAAAATTGAAGAGGGAATCAATGAGTGGGAACAAAAGAGCAAAGATGACTTCTTTGAAGAAGCTAGGAATAGCCCAAATAAAAAGTCTGAGGATTGGAGAGGGAAGAATTAGAAAGATGAAATACACACTCCTATGACTTGGGTTAACAGTAAATCTAAGTCTTCTTCCCAATTAGATTCCTGGTTGTGTAGGGAGATCATTGATCTTAAGAAAAAAGTGGAAACTTTGGAAGATTCTCTGAAAGCTGCTTGGAACAAAGTAAACAACATGGAAAATTAGTTAAGTGAGATCCCTATGAAGCTCAAAGCTTATGAAAACAATCTCTGGGAGTTAATAAAGGATAAAAAAAAGAAAATGGAGGAAGTAACATCCAACATTTGTGCAGCTGCAATCAATATAGGTAAACGAGCCAATGAGGAGACCAAAGCACTAGAGGGTCCCAGCAAAAGGACAAGGCAAAGTTCCAAAAAGAAAGATACACAAAAAGGAGCTTTGCTGGAGGTTACCACCCAGGAAACCACTTTGAAAGATAAAGAAGCCATGAACTTGATACTGGAACTAGATGAATAATCTGGTCCTTCTTGTTGGTAAAGAAACTGGTACAGATCTTTGTTCTTCTTTTGTTAGCTTTTGTTTGTTTTACCTCTAGACTTCTGTTTCTGGGTTTTGACCGGATGTATCTTTTATGGTTTTAGGACCATTCAAAACATGTTTTTGCTACTTCTCTATAGTGTTTTTTAAGCGTTGCCCATGGGCTTTGTTGTTCTTTTTTTGCTCTCTGTAAAGGGTTTCGGGGCCCCTTCAAAACCTGCTTTTACCTCTAATCTAAAACAATAAGGAATTATATGTAGAAACCACACACTTTAAATTACTTAATCAACCAACATGAAAATAAAACACAATTAATCATGTAGATTTAGAGAATAAAAATACAACATACTTACATGACAATCTAAATATTTATTCCTATATTATTGAAAATTTCAACTCCCTTTGTAAATGAGATAATTATGAGTATATATAGTTTTGTAGAGGGGTCACCTCAACCATCAAATTCATGTAAAGTACCTAATTACATGCTAATAATCAAAATTAGAGTTATAATTAGATATTTAACTTTACATGTACAATGATATGGATAGAACTATGCCTTTTGGATAAGACATGAACTTTAAAAAATCATTTAATGTGTATAAGTTACAAAATTATTCAATTAATTATTACACGCAGTCATTAATTATAAATAGAATCCTAGTTACATTCATCAATTTTACATGTAAAATAAATATAAAACCAACTCAATAAAACTAAGGTTTACTAATAGTCAGGGCTTGCATGGTCGATGAAATGGTAATTGAAGTAGTTAGGGGGAATGAGGTGGTGATAGGAGCTAAAAATTATGGTGGAGTAGAAATGGAATATCCAAACATAGTCTATTTCTTTGCCTTGAAATCTTGATATTATTTGTATCTAACAACATGTTGAAATATGATTACATCCATATTCAAAAGAGATGGACCATGTAGCCTAGTTAATTTTGTCAATAGGAGTCCATGTTTGACCTTCTTGGTTTTAAACTTTATTTATAAAATCTCCACTTTGGTAACCCTTTTCCTATAAAAACTAAGTTTCCTCTCAATCTCCTCCAACGTACACCCATAAAGACTTTGCTTAAAATTAGTAGATGCATGCTAGAGTAATATATAAAAATTATCCCTAACCATTAGTTTTTATGAAGGATCTCTAGGTTGAGATAGCTTTAATTATTCTAAAATTTATAAATTCTATTTCATATTCTCTTCTAGCTTTAGAATTAAGGCTTGTGCACTTATTACCAAATATCAAGCTTCCAACATTTTGATAACCACCAAATTTAGGGCATTAGATACCTCAAGTGGTGTCATTAGATCTAGATGGCTAAAATCCTTATTAAATGTGTATAGTGCAAGGGAATTCATTTTATTCTCATATTTTTTCAAACAATTGAATAATTTGGATGTCTCAACTAAATGGGGAGATAATTATTATTTTTAATTGATGGTGTCTAAAATATTATACAACCTTAAGGCTGCATCTTGGACATAATTTTATATCTCCCTAAGAATATGTACAATATTTTGTTTTTCTCCCACCTAATTTAACTCTTTCTATAGTTATTTTCTAGATTTATTGGTGCCTATATGGAGTTCTAAAAAAGCCTTTATATGAGTATATAAATAGTATACAAAATATTCATTGTATGGATATTCTCATATTCTTAGATTATTCCTTTTAGATATTGAGAAGACATCTTTCTTGTCCTCTAAAACCATAACCCTACCATATTCATCTTGTATTTTCCTATTTTTTTACTATTTGGATGGTTCCTATGGCCTTGTCAGAAATAGAGCTTACCAAAAGTTGCTTTGTAATCACTAAATTTTTATTTTGTATAGTTTGAGCCTTCAAATTTATAGCCCACTATGTAATCACCAATTTTGTAGGATAAATTGGTCGAGGTATGTAGTAGTGGTATTTGTCAAAATGTCCCCTAAACAATCCATTAGTGTTTGTATTTTTAAGGGGCATAATAATGAGGGAAATACTATCTTTTACCACTCTCATTAACAATTTATGGAATGTGGTGTACTATGTAAGTCATCTTCTTATTGACATTTTTATATATTACCATGGAAGTGGCAAGAATGATAGTAGATGATGGCATAGGTAGGCCTAGATAAGTGGTTTGAATTCACCCCTATGTATTGGTAAGGAATACCTTAATTTTCTTGAAGCAAACCTTTTTGGATTTAGGGGAATTTGGGTCAACAATAATTAAAGAAATAATGGAAATAATAAGAACTATGGAAGTAATTTGAAAATAAGTATAAGTAGGATCCAAAGACACAATAGGGATGGTAGAAGCAATAGAATTAAATAACTCCAAATACATAATAGAAACTAAGTTAATAATGGGAATTAGAGGAATAAAATTAAGTGACCTATATATAGACACAATACTAGGAGTATTACCTATTGATTCAACTTCCACTTATGATTTCCCTTTGAATCCCTAAAACCTTAAGAATTTATCCCTCTCTATTTCCTCATACTCATCCTCAGGTTCACTCTTCAAAAATGTTTATCCTTGGTATGTAGACTCTTTTTTTAGTAGTGTTTCTGTAGTTGTACTCATGAGGTCTTTGGGAACTCTTTGTTTTCCTTTATAATAAAGTGTTGTCTTTCCAACTGATGGAGAAGCTTTTTGACTAGTTTTAGATGAAACATCCACATATGAAGTTGATGGAGTCTCACTAATAGGAATTATTGGATATTTAGAGTTATTATAATCAATGTTGATTGGTTACCCTACTTCCCCCAAAGAGCTTGTAATAGTAGGGGTTTCTTCCATAGCTTGATCTTGCTTAACAACCATCATCACATGTGGTGGTGGTGGTGCATGGATGCCTCTCCTTAGTCTATGATATATAGGGAAGGCCTAGAGGACCAATAATATATTAAATTCCACCCACATGGAGGTGTAAGTTAGGTGTGTGCCTCTTAAATTGTAAGGGATGGATCCCTCTTTATTACATTTAAGACATTCTATATCAATCCATTTTTTTGTGCCCTAGAGAGGACCTCATCATCATTATCGAATTTTAGAAATATAAAATCATGTTTTTATGTCTCATGTCGTTAATGTATACCCAAGCCTATGATATGATTTTGAATGAGGCATGAGGATCCCAATATCGGTGTTGAAATGAAACTAATGAGTATAGTTCTCTAATTCTCCAAACCTCTCTAAAATGTTTCTTATTAGTATAATAAATCCTACCTATAGTCAAGGAAGAGACATGGAACAAACACTTGTGTTTTTTATTCATATCATCATTTATGCTCCACTAGAGATAATATGAAATATATTATTTGGTGCGCTTGTATAATAAATACTTTGGTAGACACAAGGGTTAAATCTTGGTCCCCATAACCATGATTATTGTATAATCAAGATATAACCAATAATCATCCCTTGTCCATAATGTCTTTCTGATGAGTTGAGATACTCAGGACAAGGGTTCCCCATGTATCACCTTCCAAAATTTTGGGTAGACATCCTCATAAATCATAACTATATTATTCTTGTATGATTAAATATGTATAAATTAAAAGTAATCACATACCTTGTTCATAATGTAGTTTAGGATTGGATCCAAAATTATTCCATTATGAATATAAATAGTGTCAATAATAGTACCCAATAAATAATACATCATGAAGAAGTGGCCTCTTGAGAATATCTTGTCTTTTTGAAACATCTACTCCACCATCTTAGTACTAATAATTTCCTCAAAGGCATATGTCAACTCCAAAGTCATTAACCAATCAATGAGTGGCACCCACTCTATCTAAAGGTAATAGATTCTTGAGCACCCAAATAACCTATTTATCATGGCCATCCTAATACAAATTACCAACCTAAATTTTATAATTGAATTGGGAGTGGTGGATTGGATAGTCACCTTCTCTCCTGATATTATCCACTTTTAAAGTGCATTCTCCATTGTATTAGATATCTTCCATAACATCATCTTACGGACATCATACATATAATGTGTAATGGGGAGTTGTATTTATCTATGGAAATCATACCCATAAATGAAATACACAAAAGTATTATTATTGAGGTAGTTAAGAAAACCATTAGATACCTTGCATGTGAAGAATAGGTCCCGAGCAGATCAATGCATGACATTAATTTTGGCTTAGCCACTACAAAATGTAGTATTTTGTCATTTTAATGGTATCAAATCAACTACCAAATACTTATCATTGGTTGTCAATTCCTCATCAATTTAATGTGCATCCACATTCTCAATTATGTCTCACAATGATGTGTAATTGAAATTTTTTCCATTAAACATATTGGCATTAAAGATAATATATGTATACTCTATAGAATATTTAATGGATGACATGGATGGTGGAAGAAATACCATAAACACCTTCAATTATTAATCCATGCCATTGTATAATGTATTCACGTAATTTTGGTGATAATTATGTTGGTTGGTCATTCATTATAAATAGTTCATAATTATATGTAAGTAGCTGATCTTTGATTTATTTCTAAATGAAATTTAGATAAAGATCTTCATTAACAAATATTAATGGTGTCCTTTTATATTTTGATTATATATTTAAAATATGGAAATTTAATTATTGTTTACGTGACATTAATATATAATAGATCCAAACTTGTTTTATTTCATTTAATTCAAACTAGTCAACTTAGTTTGATAGGTATGACACATAGACCTTGTATACATTTCAAATAAGGCCATGTTACCACCCTAAGACACATATATCTATATCATTAGTTTTTTGGAAAACCAACTATGTCATACAACATGATCATAGAAGTTAGGTGTGAAAACATGTGTTTCATCCAATATTATGATGCCTTGTATGATCAAAACACAAAGAATTTCCTATGTCATATTTTTTTTAAATAAAAGTCATGATGAACAAGAGTACCAATGAATAAATATCATTATAAACAAAACTTGAGATACAACAAAAGTACCAATATAAAAGTTACAAAGAGTAAACTATGCTAAGGCAATAATTATGCAGGGTAAAAATATGTGAAGACCCAAAAGTCATGAACTATGAAAAATGTATGGTGTACAAAATTTATGACAAAAAAACTCACAAAATATTATAAATATTAAATTAAAATAGTTGGAAGATATTGGAAGAAGTGAATTCAAAAGTTACAAATTTGCAAAAGTTTTGAAGATAAAAAGTCCCAACAAATAAAAGTCCCAATGACAAAAGTCTTGATGACAAAATTTTTGAAATTCAAAATGCACAAAGTTATAAACTTAGGTTTTCAATTTAATATTATCATGAAAATTCAAAAAATTACATCATACAAAAACCTTGAAAACCATCAATAGGTTAGTATGAATAGAACCCATAGAAAAAACCTATATGTTAGGAGAAAAATCTAAGTACATTACCATAGAATAATCATAATCAACAAGAATCATGAATATGAGGGATAATAACTTTAAATTTTTAAAATTTACTAAGTACATAGATAAATTTCAATAAAAGAATTTTCAAATTAGAATCATCCTCTCAGACTATAACGGTTCCCTATTTGAAATTTTTTTAGAGTTGGGGTATGTTGAATAAAATTATACCCTTATAATAATGTAAACTTCAAAATAATATTATAATCTATTATTACAATAATTTTATATTTTAAAATTATATATTGAAATATACCATTCAATTTTATAACTTAGAATATATCTTTATAATAATTGTGATAATAGTAATAACATTTTATTAATATTAATAGTATTATTTAATATAATTAATTCTAACATCCAATATAAAATCTTAATATAATATACCATTAAATATATAATAAAGATCAATTTATATAAAACAATCTCACAAAATGTCACACAAAAACACCATAAAATATTGTAGGAAAACTTAATATCAAGTCGTACTATTTTCAAACACTTGTTAGAATATATTAAATTATGTTGTTTTGTTAATCTTTAGTAACTATATTTCAAACATATTCAAATTAGAAAAACTATATGCCATTTTTATTATGGTTAAATTTAAGTGTGACATGTTTGAAATTTAAATAATAATATTACCTTAATATTTTTTGCCCATATATTTCAATGCAAGCTTTAAATAGTATCGCAGAATAATAATTTTAAATTATAAAACATTACATTTTAATTTGAGTAGAAATAAACATTTAATATGAAACATTAAAATTTTGAAAATCCCCATCCTTTTAATTGCATGGGATGTCCTTAAGGGATAATACAATATAAATTAGTTGCAAAAAAATCTATAGGGTCTAGTTTTTCATTTTTTGTAACATGTCAACTTAAAACTGATGGGAAGAAGAGAAGAAATTACATGAACTTCAAACTATTTTTGATTTTTTATGAGGATGAATCAATACCAATTAATATACTAGTAATGGTACTTAAACATGAACATGGTGATTCATTGCCATTGTTATAATGCAACAAATAAGATAAGTAGGGGCAATAGATGCATAACAACAATGAAAAGATTAAAAAAAATTAAAATCATATGTTTAATATATAGTTTCTGTAGTATTTTCAACTTTTTATATGATGAATACTTTATAAGAGAAGATATTCATTTCAAACCTGTGATTATTACATAATTTTCACATTAATCATGTTAGTGACTTCCCTTTTTTTCTATTTATTTCATTTACATCATTTTTTCTATATTTATTACCTATATAAAGCTCATTTCATATGTTTTTAATGATAACATTCTAACTAATCTATTGAAAAACTAATCAAATAATTTATTTTTAACATGTATATTAAAGCAAATTCAAAACAAATAATATTTAACATGTTTCTATGTCTTCGTTTCTAATATTTTTTGAAATATTTAAATTTATAGATGAGTACATGTATTTTTTAGAACATTTTTTACTCGCTTCCTTATTTATTTTGTATCATAAATAAATTGTGTTTGATTTTTTTTTTTAATAATCACTGAAAAAGAGGATATAAAACATTATTAGAATGGTATAATGGACACAAAATACAAAACATGTGATTTTAATTTTAATGGACTCATCAATTACAAATTCAAAACATTATTTCAAATAATGAAATCATTTTTGACCTTATCAAAAGAATATTATTTTAAAATATTTTAATATTTTGTTTGACATTGAATATTGTAATGTCTAATATACGATAAGAAATACTTTGAGCATTTTTTGTTAGGACACTCGAATATATTTCTGATTCAAAACCAATATATTTTAAATTATATAAAGATTAATATAAGTTTATGTCTTATTTACATATCATCTTAACATTAATGAGACTTAGCATCCATTAAGAGGTATATTATAAATATTAATTTCATCATTCTGAAAGATATTTATACTAGTACTTATATTCTAATTGACATAATTAAATCAAGTTATACCTTATAAAATCTCTTACAGTGACACTCTAATAAAATATAAAATACTTAGTATGATTATATCTATTTTAAGTACTTATTATTATCATTTTCCATTCATTTAGAATATAAAATTTGATTAACAATAAATATTTAGTGCGGGACTTATTTTCTAATTGACCTAATTATCCAATATCATATAAAATATATTACAGTGAGTCACACTCTAAATATAAAATAATTTAAGTAAGTTCATACTTAATTTAAAGTATTATTATGATAATTAGTATAAAGAGAACAAATATTCTCCTTTTACAAGGAATCATATTTAGAGTGGAAGTATATTGTCAGTTGTCCTTGTTTCAAAAATTTAAATCTTTATAAAGTTCAAGTGCCACTTGTTTTAGATTCTATGCTAACATGAACTATTAAATATTTAAATCCATGTCTTGTAAATGAATTCATACTCATAAATATATTAGAGTGGGCAACCACAAACTCTAAAATATAATCATGGCTACTAAGGATGATTACTAGTAATAACAATGTCATAAATGTTATTTTCACTTGAATCATGACATAAAGTATTTACATGGCATTCATGTGAATCTTATAATAGTCATACATCCACTATAATAAAATTCAAATATACTAAATCATCTTATTTCAACTATATTAAATAAAATGATATTGGGCCATTATATATAAACACAACAAATAATCTTATTTAGTAATTATTTTTACATTAAGTCCATCTTGAGAAATATCTGAATAGAGTGGGAAACCACATAATCTAAAATAGATCCACGTTTATCTATTATTTTTTTGTAAAAATGATAAATATTATCATATTTTGATTAAAATACATATAAATATTTACATGTTAAATTGCAATGTTTAATTAAATTCTTTTTATATATAGTTATGTAATCCAGATGAGTCCAATTGAGTGTAAAAAAAGTATCGTTGGCCTAATCAATGACAAGTGGGAGCCATAATTAATTGAACCATTCTAACAAGAATGTTAATCATCCTATTTTCAGTAATTTAAATTGAATATTAAGATTAATTTGAATCTTAGAGTGGTCAAAATGAGAATCTAATAAAAAAAAATCACTATATTACCTGAAATGATTTTGAGCCATTTAAAAAAAAAAAACTTCACTGTCCTTTTTACATTAAGTCCAACTAAAGAAAGTTATGAATAGAGTGAGTGATTTCCATCTCTAAAAGTGACCAATGACATAGTTATTAGTAAAAAAATAGATATATTATTATCATATTTTAATTATAATTCAAAACTAATCATGTTGTCTTCCACATTAATAAAATGAGAATCTACTAATCTTATTTGCACTATATTACATGAAATGATGTATATCCATAATTTACATAGACAAACAACAAATAATTTTAGTTTTTATTTCGACACTAACTAGTCTGTATTAATAAATCTCTCAATAGAATGGTTGTCTCGCCACCCTAAAAGAGATACATGACATGAATATTAGGAAAATAAATAAGTCTACTATTATTATTTGATTTTCACTATATCACTAAAAACCATTACATGTTAAATTATAATGTTTAACTAGTTTATTGTTATATTTAGGTTTTGTAATTGATTTGTTTGGATAATATAAAATACTATATCAATAATAATTACTATAAATAACTATATAAATTAATCCATTTATGTAATCTACATGGAACATTATAGAGCCAAATTCTTGGAATAGTCTGAAGATTTTATGTATTAGTTAATAGCTACCTAAAACAATCTAAAGCCAAATTCCTATACCAAACCAAACCACATTAACTAATGAGAATCTATCATAATTATTTTATTATATGGAAGGCATATATTGATCTTAATATAGTGAAAATGGAAACCTGATTTTTGTTACTCCATTTATGACCTCTAACACATATTTAACATTTTACAACAATCTAGTAAAAGGTGTTTCATTACTCAAAATCTCCACAATTCAATGTAGTTTGGTTCCATATATATTTAGTTTATTGGTTTATCTAGCTTCTATAATCAATTATTTTTAACAATAGATAATAATATAGGGATAAGAAATAAGGAAATAATTATATATACTAATCCATTTATGTAGTCAACCTAGAACAATCTAGACCTAAATCATTAGAACAATATAGAGATTTTTGGTATTAATTAGTAGCTATCGAGAGCAATCTAAATCAAAATTCCT
Source organism: Torreya grandis (assembly GCA_037957365.1). Lineage (NCBI taxonomy): Eukaryota > Viridiplantae > Streptophyta > Pinopsida > Cupressales > Taxaceae > Torreya > Torreya grandis. The sequence goes on from JARHVA010005712.1 coordinate 319,027, forward strand.
ATACAAATACAGACCATATTAACTTTCAATTTCATATATGGAATGTATATCTTCCCATTAATATTCATTGAAATGGATACTTAAGTTTTGTTAGTCCATTTATGTCCTCCAACACATATTTCATGATATAAAACATTATAGTAATAGGTGTTTCATTCCCTATACTCTCCCATACTTCAATGTACCTTAGTTCCATATATATTTATGATCATTCCTTTAAAAATTGAGTCATTTTTATGCATGTAAATTACTTGGATGAAGGTAGTGCTTGAGCACATGATTGAGAATAAATTATTATTTATTAAATGATGAAACACTTTTTACTATAATTTTTTATCATGTAAATAGATTATTTTAAAGAAATAAATTATATAAATATTAATAAATTATAAAAACCTTGTTTGATAAGGCTAGAAGGATTCTAAGAGTCTAACGATATTTTATTCCTATGTAAATATTTTCAAACTATTAATACTATTAGTATTAGCATATTCTTTATCTTATTTCTATTTTTGCCTTCCATCTTTCAAAATTGTATAGGGGATGTTACCCATACATGTTCCATCACAAGGGATGGGTAATAAGAGAAAATAATGTCTATATCTCATCCGAATAAATTTATTCCATAATTGAACTATTATTTTAATAAGGAGTTTTCCATTTTTGATAGTCAAGCTAAGGTTTTCTTGGAGATATTAGTTCTTTTTCTTTTTAAAAGTCATCCCAACATGAAAATGAAATGTATTAAACATTTTAATGTGAAGATAAACATGTACACATGAAATACATCTGCAAATTATTCATATAATTTTCCCTTCACTACACTAGTCATCAAATATTTGTTTTACTCATAAAAAACCAATTGGAATTTGACATCATTATTATCTAAGATCATTATTATTTGAATTATTTATATTTTTTACTATATTAATACCACTACATTAAAAAAAATATGAGTTAATCATGAACAATTTTTTTGAAAATTACATAATTTAACATAAATATTCAAGTATTTTAAAAACCTATTAATAGTAAAAATAAAAACTGAAACACATATTAAATTTTTAAAGGTTAAATTACAAAAAATATAATTAGACTATAAATATTAATTTTGTCCTAAAAAAAATCTAAAACTATACATCTAAAGTGTGAGCTAGCATGAACACATTATATTCTTTTTTGTTTCCAAGAGATGCAACAAAACTTAGGAATTATAGATCTTTGTTTCTACTAGGTGATTGAAAGTGATATGTCAAATGAAGATTATAGCAAATGAAAACTTTGGAAAAAATAATCATGAATTTTTCAAATCATGACTAAGATAAAAAATCATTACTTTGATGAATGAGACACACTATTTTAATTGATTCCCATATTTTATACTAATTTTAGCTTGCTTTCAATGTTATTCCAAATTATAGGGGTCCCAAATCACTAATCATTCCATGTTAAAGATATATGATAAAATGTTGCAGATGAGAGAACCAAAATAATGATTCATTTGGAACTATGATAATTTAAAAAATTTAATAACTTATCAAATTTTATTCCTAAGAAAATACCCATCCTTATATATCTAATTAAGGATTGTATAAACATAATATTTTTTAAATTTATCATTTATTGATGTTTTCTCTATTAAAAAAACCTGTCAAGTTTCAATATTTATAAGTGCATGCCTTAAACTATTCAGAATGAAATGGGTGGGAAGATTGATGTAATGAAAAAACTTAGATGTTCACACAAAATAATTTCATATCACACATAATAATTAAATATGAGGGATCGCACAATAATAATTGATATTAGAGTAGAATACTAGATAATATAGCAAAGCCACTTTGAGGGGGCAACCTCCACAACAATGTACTAAGAATAGAATACTTAACATCATGGTTAAAGACTAACCAATACCTCCCATTTATAGACTACTTAGCCATGGTTATTCCATAGGCTAACATAACTAAAAACATAGAGAAATGTAACAAGAATATAAAAGAGGTATGTAAGCCACACATCAACCACACATATCCCAAGACACACCAAAGGTTAAGGGTGTAGCATGCCCCTCACCTTAAAAACAAAATTATCCTCAACATTGAGTCAACTCTAGATGTTGATGTATAAAATATTCATCCTTCCAAGTAGTAGCATCTTCATAGGGAAAATTATTTAATTTGATTAGGTACTTCTTAATCACTTGAGACCACAACTACTTAGTGCACATTTGAAAGATCACCATAAGATCAAGAACAACTCTTCCTTCCTCATCTAATTATGGTAACTCAATTTGGGTATCCACTTTGTGTCTAATGAATTTATTCATTCATGATACATGAAATATTAGATGAATGCAATTGGAGGAAGGAAACTCTAACGTTTAGGCCACACTACCAATTTTTTGCAAGAACTGATAAGGCCCATAATAGTTAGGGGACAATTTGTTATCCTTTTTCTATTGCTTCAAGGAAATCTTATTATATGGCTATAAGTAAACAAATACCCAATCACCAATGTCAAAGTGCCTCTCACTCTTGTGTTGATTTGCCTATTGTTTCATGTGATTCTAGGCCATTTATAAATTTGAATGCAAACTGGCAAGGGCCTCCTATTGATGGTGAATATGTTCTTCAACTACATGAACCTTAGGATGGACCTTCAAGGTTGAAGTGCTGGATGATGGGTGGTATTCATATAGTTTTATAAAAGGAGACATTTTAGAAGAATTATGAATAGAAGTATTATACTACCATTCAGCAAGTGGTAACCATTGAACCCATTTATCTTATTTATTAGAAATAAAATAACGGAGATATCCTTCAATACATTTGTTGACCAAATTAATTTATCCATTAGATTAAGGATGTTATGATGAACTGTGAGCCAACTGAGTTCCTAAACATGCAAATAACTCAATCCAAAAATTACTAGTGAAGATGGGATCTCGATAACTAATAATGATCTTAGGGGTACCACGAAATTTCTAAACTATATTGAAAAAAATAAAAAGCTATTCTACTAGTAACAAATGGTTGTGATAAAGAACATAAATTAGCATACTTACTGAGATGGTCTACCATAACCATGATAAAATTGTTGACCATCAGATCTTAATAATCTTGTAATGAAATCCATAGACACCTCTTCTTAATGTTGGCTTGGGATGGATAAAGGCTGTAAAAGACTTAGGATTTTGATGGTTTCACCTTTATTTTGGTGATAGATCATACATGTATCCACATATTTTTGGACATCCCCCTTGAGTCCTAAAAAACTCCTACTTGATTCTATGATAGGTTTTCTAAAATCTTGAATGACACCCAATTGGAGTTACATGAAGTTCTTGAAGGATTTTTTATTTAATAAGAGAACTCTTACATAGGTATAATATGTCTTTATACCATAATTCATCACCCTTCTATGTGAATCTTTCAAATCCACCCAAACCTTGCTAAAGATTATGAATCAAATCATGGGTAGCATAACCCTTGTCCCATTATAATCATGCTTCCTCTAGACAATCTACTTATAGAATGGTCATATCATATAGCAAGGCTTCAACTAATTCATCCTTCATAAATAGTGCATCTACCACTACATTGTCATTGCCTTTCTTGTAAACTATTTGAAAATCATAGCCCAGCATCTTAGTTACCCATTTATATTATTATTCAAATGACAAACTTTATTCCAAAAAATATTTGAGACTATCATGATCGGTCTTTGCCTGAATGTGATGACCCATCAAATGAGTCCTCCATAGTTTGACTACATGCAAAACGGCCATAATATCCTTCTCATAAATGGTCTTGTGCTAATTTTTACCCTTTATTTGATGACTTTAAAATTCAAGTGGTTTACCTTCTTGCATGATTAAAACACCCATACCATACCCAGATTCATCACATTCAACCAAAAAAATCTTAGAAAAATTAGAATTAGCCAACATTGGAGTGGTGCACATCACCAATTTCAATTATTCAAATGCCTTGGTAGCTTTATCAATATATTGAAAGGAGTATTTATTTATAAAATATGTGAGTGGGGATACAATAATACCATAACTTTTGACAAACCTATGATAATAACCAATGAGCCCTAGAAATCCCCTTAGTTACTTGAGTGTCTTAGGAATCGACCAGTCCACCATTGCTTGGATTTTTTTAGGATCCACTTTTACTCCTATATGTGAAACTAGATGACCCAAATACTCAACCTCAAAAACTCTAAAAGTACATTAGGAAGGGTTTCCATATAATGGATGTTTTTCCAAAATTTAGAGTACCTATTTCACATGGTGCAAATGGTCTTCCCAATTTTTACTATAATTGAAGATATCAAAAAATACCATAACAAATTTCCACAAAAATGTCCTAAAATAGTATTCATCAAAATTTTAAAAGTAGATGGTGATTTTTTTTGTCCAAAATGCATAACCAAAAACTAATAATGGCCCTCATGAATCTTGAAAGTAGTTTTGGGTATGTCTTCATCATAGATCTAGATTTGATGATACTTAGAACATAGATCTAGCTTGGTAAAATAAAGAGCACCATTTAGTTCATATAGCAAATCATTAATGATAGGAATATGAAAATTATCTTTGATATTGTACTTGTTGAGTTCCTTATAGTAAGGGCACATCCTCCAAGTGTTATCTATCTTTCACACCATGACAATTGGTCAAGAATATTTGCTTTGGCTATGGAAAATGATTCTTACATCCAACATTTCCTGTACCACCTTTTCAATTTCACTTTTTTGAGTATAGGCATACCTATATGGCCTAATTATTGGTGGTGTAATACTAAGAATAATTTTGATAGCATGATCATGTGTGTGGATATGTCGAATTCCTTTTGTCATGTCACCAAAAATAATCGAATGGGCATCAATCACTTGTTATAGATCAAGAGGTGTAGATGGTTGAGTTGGATGAACTTCCAAGGAAAAAAAGTGAGCTATAAATCCTTCAACACCCTTTTAGAGAATATTTGTCATTTGATGAGAGTTAATAAGTTATTGATATTTAGCCCTTAATCCTCTTAGGTTAAATATCCTTCCCTCAAAATGAAAACACATGAATAATTTATAAAAATTCATCTCAATAGTGACCAAAGTGGTGAGCCACTATATTCCCAAAATAATTTTATCTCCCCCAAAGGGAATAGAAAACATAGGACAATCCAAAAATTATTCTCCCATGGTCAACTAAATAATATGGCATTTTCCTAAGCAGTTGATAGTACCACCATCTACAATCATGACCTAAAATTCTAAAGTGGGATAAATGAAATAGTTCAAGTGAGTATCCAAATTATTTATGAAGTTATGTGTGCTCTTAGAATCAATTAGAATAGTGACCTATTTTCTTAGGAAACCCATCACCTTAAGAGTTTAGGGAGTACTAATACCTGAAAGGAAATGATAGGAAATACTAGGTTGAGATTCTTTAGATTCCTTTTTAGGACCTTCCTCATCCTTGCCAAGTGATTCCTCATCATCATCATCCTCATTAGCACCTTCAATGTAAAACAACTTTTTTTCATCATAATGATGGTCTTTGCTCCATTTGTTATCACAATGATAACGTAACCCTTTGGCTCACTTCTCATCAATTTGTCAAGGTGTTAGTCTGATGGGTTGAGGATATGATGGTGCTAGAAAGGTGTGATCATGACCAATACCAAAATAAAAATTACCAAGCATAAACAAATATATAGGTACCAAGACAAAAATTATAACTAAAAGTGAAATGCATGTCCTCAATGAAACATTCCCTATCTAAATTAGTATAGCCAACCAATCGAGTATAACCTTAGGTGTAATGTCATCCAAAATGGGAAGTATACTAAAAATATCTCAAAATCCTCTTGGGAGCCTACCAATGATTATCATGAGGATCATGTAAAAATCAAGATACAATCCCACCTATAAAATAAATATTAGGGTGAGTATGGGTCAAGTACATAAGACTTCCAAACAACTACCTATATAATGTAGGATCATAAAGAGGAGTTGTGTAAGTGGAGGTAAGAGTGACCTTAGAGTGGAAATTAAAGGGACTTGTCTTGCAATAAACCATGTAAAAATGATAAATAATATCAATGGTGTACTTATTCTCACTCAAATGAATCTCTAAATCTAAATGAGAAATATGCAAACTAAGGAAAAAAAAGAAAAAGACCAAGATCTATCATATCAAACTATGTTAAAAGATCTTGTTGAATATCCTAAATTTGAGAAGAGGAGATACCTATAATAAGGATATCATCAACATAAAAAATTATGTTAACAATTTACTCTAAAACATGTTATATATATATATATATATATTTGAATGGTAGTGAACAAAACCAGTAGATAAAAGAAAATAATACATGTTCTCATATAAGGCTAGAGGATCCTATTTGAGGCTATAGAGAGAGATTTGTAGTTGACAGAAAATATAAGAATTATGAACAAACATATTATTTTGTTTAGATTTGAATGGTAGTGAACAAAATGAGTAGATAGAATAAAATAATACATCTTATCATATAAGGCTACAGGATCCTATTTGAGACTATAGAGAGAGCTTTCTAGTTAACAAACAATATAATAATTATGAACAAACCTAGTAGTTTTTTATGTGTATATTTCCTCCTTAAAGTATACATGTAATAAGGTTCTCTTTACATCCATATGGAATACTAACCAACCCTCTGATGCAGTAAGATAAATTAAAAGGTATAAAGGATCCATCTTGGCAACAAGGGAAAAAATCTCAGAGTAATCAATACCTTCAACTTGTGAGAAAACATTTGCTATAAGACATTCCTTATACTTGTCAATGTACCCATTAACTACATATTTGGTGTGGTATATCAACTTTCACCTTACCATGTTTTGTCTTTTATGAAGAGATGCAATATCCCAAGTATAATTCTTCTCACATCATCCCACTCTTTTATCCCATGAGCCTGTGAAAAATATTTTGGATCCCCAAATAATCATTAACATAAGAGTCCATAACCATTATAATGTGAATTATGATGTCAAGTGGGTGGAAGATCCTATATAAAATGTGTTTCCTTAAAAACTTTAGTTTGAACCCACTTAGGCATAGTGGGAATAAGATCTATATATAAGTATACATCCATAATCTCAACAATAGCCTCCTAAAATAGTTCCTCAAAGAAGGGATACTCAATACAAATTCAATAATCATCAATGGATGGAATCAGATAAGAATAATATTCCATGGAATAAGATTAAGACTCATGAGAAGAGAAGTGATCATCAAACGAACATGTGTTTCAAAAAATATCATGAGTACTGGGATCTAAAATTTGATAAGCTCTCATGTCCTAAAAATACCCTATAAATATCAAGGGTTTTCTTTTCTTATCCAATGATTTCATTTTATTATTTGGTACAAAATCCCAATCATAGATCCAAAAAACTCAAATAAATGGGACATCAGACTTAGCTCTAGACCAAGCCTCCTTTAGAGTCAAATTCTCAAGTGCTTTATGTGGTTATGATTCTAGAAGTAGTTTTCATAATTAAATACTTCTACCTAGTATATAGTAGGTAAATCCAAATAATGAATCATAAAGTTATCCATATCATTTAAAAGTTTATTATTCCTTTTTGCTAGGCCATTTTGTTATTGATTATGAGGAACAAAATGTTGTTGAACAATGTCATGAACTACCAAAAATTTATAAAACTCTTTATTGAATTACACCCCCCATTATCAGTGAAAATCTTATTGATGTAACTAGAATATTTTTTCTTAATCAAAGCTTTTTATACTTTTAAGTGCGAAAAAACCTCACTCGTATACTTGAGAAAATATACCTAGTTATGCCTTAATAAACTATCTATAAATGTAAGTGCATACTTAGTTCCATTAGATGGAGTAGGAAAATTCATCACAAAACTATGTTAAATCTCAAGTAATGAAGAATATCTCTTGGACATACCCTTAGGAAATTAATCTTGGTATTGTTTCCCTAATGAATAGCTAGGGAAAGCTCCATCAAGACAAGAAACTCTAGGAAGAGCATCAACCATACTATGAGTTCTTAACTCCTTCAAATATCTATAAGTAAGATGTCTAAATATCTTATACCAAATCTTACTATCAGAATGGGAATGAGAAACCAATCATGTACCCATATAATAATTGTCATCAAAACTCTCAAAATGATATAGTCTAGAACTATGATCAACAACACCTTATGCAACAAGAAAATGAGGCTCCAAAAATGTTTGAATTTTATACCCTTGTGTTTTAAAAGTCACTATCTTGTCTTGACCAGAATGATAAATTTTATAAACATAAATCAAATTTGAATTTATGTTAGGAATATATAGTACATCATTGATGTCACCACTAGCAATTTGTATGTCACCTTTTCCCTTAACAAAAATAAAGGAAGAATCTTTAAAATCAATTTCTAAAGTAAACATCAAACTTACAAATATGAAACATTGCTTAGAAGAATTCATGTGATGAGAAGCACTAGAATATATAACCCACCTATCTATAATAGGTGAATGACATCTCCCAAAAACATTAAGTTGTTTTGAAACTTTCCCTTAGGATAAGATTCTAATAATTCCTTTTAAGAGGTGGAAGGTTAGATAATTTTGATTCTTCCCTAGTAAGTATTTTACAAAAAAAAATTAGATTAAGAATTTGGAATTTATCACCTAAGGAATTCATGCTAGAGAAAAAAATAGAAGTAAATATTTAGAATGGATATTTCAACATAGATAGAATCAAGTAAACACACTCTTCATCTTTCTTATCTATTCCACTCCCCTTCAACAATGTCAACAAATGTTTGAACTTAGTAAGATAGTCTAAAATATATGGAAAATATTTAGGATTGATAGAAGTGATTACTAATTCAAGTTACATGGATCTAATGTGATCCACCATACCAAATAAACCATTTAATTTTTACCATATTTTTAAAGTATAATCACATCCTTCCAAATGAAATAAAATATTATCACTTAAAATAATTCCTAACAAACCCATACACTCATCAAATTTGCATTGGTTCTAGAATTTATTAAATTCTCTAGGGAACATTGGTTATGTGTTAGTCACTAAGGTTCATAATCCTTTGAACTTAACTATTGTCTCCATTCTTGATCTCTATGTGTGATAGTTATGTTTTTTTAATGGCTCACAATGATATAAAAGAAGAATCCATTCCAAAAAATGTCACTAAAGAGAAAAATAATGAAAGAGGGTATGCAAATCATCATTGAGATAAATCCCCAAAAGACTTTGTATTGAGCCTCTCAAATTTGGAACTTTATATTTTATTACATTTTTAAAAAATAAATGACACCAATATATCATACATAATAAATATACAATTGTGAAAAAAACAACACTTGATTTTGAGTTACCAATGAAAAGATATAGTTTTACAAGTTTTCCCATCATACGTGGATAAAAAATAAAAATTTCACCAAAAAAATATTAAATTCTAAGAAAAAATTAAATTATTTATACCAAATATAGAAAAAATAGATTTTAAGGAAATTTTTAGAAAAGGAAAATAAGTGATTTTGAAGGTTGATTTGCCATAAATCAATATTTCATAAGATCTGATGTTTTCTTGATCACCATAAAAAATTCGTAGAAAAATAGATTTACATGGTCAATGTGAGAGCCTAATATCTCCTTGAATACTAATAATAATACTTATTATTACTACTTTATGGAAACCTCTCAAATTAATCTTTTTAGTAGTGAAATAACTTTCTAGATCAAACACTTGTGTGAGGAGAAAATTAGTCTATAAGATAGTTACAATTTTCAAGAAAAAACTTTCCAATTTCTTTGAAAAACATGAAAGGCATTTATATTTAAAAACTTTGAAAAAAAACCTTAATAAACTCCCAAATAGATGGTTAAAAAACCTACTTCTCTAACACCATTAAAGGAACAATAACCTAATCGTTCTAACCTATAAACATCATGTGTTAACAACAAAAAGACATCTCAATGAAAAATATGAATACAACAAATTGATATACATAAGAAAAGTAGAAATATCATATAATATCCCCAAAATATATATGAAATTATAATGAGATCACCTTTCATATATAGTAAAATAAGATCAACCATATCCATAAGATCAAAGGAGATAACCTAAGGATATAAACCAACTATCTATAAAGCATTAAATATCCACACCTAAGTGGGTGGTATATGTAAGGGAAACTAGATATTTCTATAGCTTATCCTACTTAATAATATTAAATATTGTAGAAGCTAATATAATAAAATGTATGCTTGAAGATATATTTAAATCTAAGTCATGACCAATAATGGATCTACTAGATCTACACTAAGGTATCTCTTATCACACTTTGGCAAAGGAGAAGTTTCCTAAGCCTCTAGGCAAATGCCATATTGTGATAACCCTAACTAATTATCTATGGTTGTAAATGATGTTAAGAAAGTTAGAATACTAAAATAATATATAAGTTAATCTAGTAAATTTATATTCAAGATAATCTAGTGCTCACCAAAGCTTGTGGTATAAATGTGGAAGATAACAAACATGCAAAGACAAATTTATCCATAACATAAAGAATATGTAAGGAAGGAGATATATAAATAAATATATATTATCAAAATATTAAGGGAGTAATAATATACTTGACTTTGTTTAAGTGAACCCATCATGCCTCAATATATCCCTTGGCCAATGGTGCTTTACAAGAGGATTTTGTGGGATAATAAGGATCACAAGGATAAATCATTTCTAGGATACAAGACCTATCCTATGCATCCAAGACTTACACAACACAAGTGTTGCTTATCCAATGGCTAAAACCTAAGGAAATAAACCTCCTATTGATTATATAAGTATATTTATGAGTAGTAATTATGACCAATTTATTTATCCCTCTTAGAAATGAAATAAAAGAGGGTATATATAGCCATATATTGACCCTAAAAAATCCAATAAATTAATTCAAAGGATTCAATGCAGATGACCTTGTTAAGTGATAAATAAAACCATTAGGTCTAAAACTATGTCGACTATGAATGACCTAGTTTTATTATGTGTGAAAAATCATAGAATGGGGTCGATCCGATTGACTAGTAAGATACATGGTAGAAATGGGTTTTTATTAGTGAGGGGCTATTTTTATACATGAATTGTTTAGGAAATTGTATAATCAAGGTTTCAAATACTAGAGAAATATATTAGAGTATATTGTATTGGTTTTAAGTGGTTATATAAGGGACAATAGTCCCTTAAAACATGAAAGGTCTGTTAACACCTTTCATAGTGCACCCTTTAATGTATGCACTCAAATATATTGAGATTCGATAGGTTCCTACAAGAGAGATAACATCAATTATTAATAAAGTTTAAAAATATTGTGTGTATACATACAACTCACTAAAATTTAATCACATGTCATGTAGTTGTAACATGGAATGGTGCTTTGAGAAAGAACATAACAACCCATAATGCTAAGCTAATAGCTTGCATTAAAAAGCATATATTGAAATGACATCAAGGAGATAACTAAGATATTTGAATGTATCATATCTGTACCTTGACTCAACTTTATATTTGAATGGTTGGCTTGATATATAATAATTTTGATCATAGAGGGCACATTAATTGCTTTGGACAGACCCTAGGGATACAAAATTAAAGATAAAAAAACAAGGAAAATCAAAATAACCAAGAATAGATTAATTGGTCAATTGGTAAGATGGGGTGATAAATGCTAATTTATAGCTAAAAGGATTAAATCAAATTAAGAGTAAAACTAGGTAACTGAAAAAGACAAGGATACCCAATGACCAAAAAACTTAAACAAAAAATATACCTAGAACAAGAAGAGTAACAAACTAGATCAAACCAAGGACATGAAAGTAAAATGACAATTCTAACATAAATTTAAGATAATTAATAAATTAAAATTAAATAAGGATGGAAAATAATATAAATTAAAACAACATCTATGATTGATGAGTAATAATTGAAACTCATTCATAGATGGAAAAAGTTAAATACATAAATGAAGAAATATGATCCACAAAAAGATTGTTAAATTATGTTCATAACTTTTAGAGGAAATTGAGGAAATACAAGAAGAATTAAGTATTCATAAAAGAATGTAATGCATATATTCTAAAAAATTCATGTGTATCCATAAGTTAAACACAACCAAAACAGAACTATGACTTACACGTTTTTTAAGATGTTAATAAGAGGGTTTAAAGAAGTTGGGAAAATAAATTTAGAAATAAACTTACTTATTAGGGGGAAATGAAATGGGTTCTAGGATGAGGATAGGTGGTAATAAGGTAGAAAACCATTATTAAAATTAAGACACTAAAATTAAGTTGGAAAACTAAGAGGACCTTCAACATTAAAGACTCTAGAGTTCTTACCTTAGTCACACAAATTTGGGTTAAATAACAAAGTAAAAATATCATCCCATGAATCCCATATACATTAAAAATTAAAATGACCTAACATCACACAACATGTTCTCTATTCCTTAGGACTCCTTATAGAGCCATCAGTTTACTACAATGATTAGGTAGTAAAAATATATAGAATTTGAATCTTCTATCCCAATATATTAACCTAATGCACCCTAATGGACCTCAGCTCTATCATGAGGCCAACTATGGAGTTTAAACATTGATTAGAATATAAAGTGTTCTTTATAATCATGTATTTTGATGTGATTTTGAATTTTTAAATTTATAATTACCTTTTGTGTTAAATGATTTGGCTTTTAATATTTTTATGAATTTTTTGATTCCTCCTCCATATGGATTTGGAAAACCAACATGGGTGTTTAAAATGACTATCACTAGAAAACTTAGACCTGATGGTTAAGTAAAAGAACTTAGATAGCACGGTATCTAGAGTCTTTTATTTACATGTTAAATAAGAATGTTATATTGAAATTGACCTTTGTATGACCATAGTGAAAAAAAACTAGGGGAATGAAGGATAATGAACATGAAATGATTCAATTACCTTAAATCACAAAAAATTGTGACAAAGTGAATAGGATACAATGACATGTAAGTATGATTCCTTATCATAAGAAGTAATGGGTGTGTAGGGAAGCATGCCAAAATAGTTTTTTCTAATATGTTATGTTGAATGAAATGAAATTTATTTTGATAATATGAGATCATAAACCTTAATTAATGCCTTAAATTATAATAAAATCACTGTAGTTTAAGATAGTTTTGAAAAAACAATAGATTTTATGAGGAAAGCCTGGTCTTATCCAAGGTCATATTCTGAAACTTAGAATATAAAACAAAGGTGGGTGAAAATGTTATTTTGATGAAGTGTTGGTCCTATACAAGGTATTATATTGAAAATAATAAAATAAATAATGAAAATAAGCTAAAATAAGGTAAATAGAAATGGTATTATGATGAAGTCCTAATAAGGTCTCATACTACAACTCAATTTTTTTATAAGATTGGTTAAAATTGGGTTAAGGGGGCCTATTCCCGTATAAAAGATACCAAAATATAGATGTGATTAATTAATAAAATATATAGGGGCAAAAGAGAAACCTGACAGGAAAACACCCAACCACCAAAAAGACACTAAACTTCAACCAAAATCTTAGTAAAGAGAAAGAAAGTAGAGAGGTAATTGGCTAGTCAGATTTAGAGTAGATGACCAGTTTTGTGGCCAACAAACTTTCCCCTTTTATTTTTGATTTATTTATAGCATGGTTGATCATGTACTATTACTTTTTATCACCATTCCTCTTGAATTTCAAGCTAGAAAACTTGGCTTCTTCCTTCTCATAATTAGGCTCCCTACTATCTTCCACCTCTTCACTCTAAGTGATAAAATTGACCTATGGGATGTGATCCTCATTACTAATAGGATATTTTCCAACCTATGTGTCTTCAAATACAAGACCCAACATCCATTTAAGATTATAAAATTCCTCTACAATCTCATTATAGATTAGTTTCTACATTATAATCTTAGTGAATAGTTTGTCCATTGACTGTTTGATAACCTCCTTATTCTTAGGATTTATAATCCCATGGCCCTTAATGGAGATATGGGAAACATGAATGGGGATTACCATAGTAATGAATCTCAACTTAGAGTCCCCTTGGGAGGACTCGCCTCTAGCTCCCTCAAACTGTTCCTTACCATCTTTTTTAGCATCAGACTCAATGAAAAAATCCTCATCCTTGTCCAAATCCTCCTACTCACTGGGAATATTGATCACCTCCAAGATGGTTTTAGACCATAAATGATACCCTTTCTTGAATAAAATAATAATAATACCTTGATGGATGATATCCACTAAAGGGTTTCCCTTGAATTTCATTACCATAGCTTCTAATGATTTCAACATAAAAATGGGAGAGTGATAGTGTGCCCTTTGAAATGATTAAGTAGAGAAACTGGTGGGAGAATAAAACCATATGTTTACCCTCAAAATTAATATACCACATGATTTATAATTATAAATTAGTCCACTTCCTCAAAAATCTAGTCCTCATGAACCCTTTTTGGGACTTTACTTTGTCTTTTTTCCTTACTAAAGAATATATTAATGATCTCCTTCCTCTTCTTATCCTTAAATGATTTGACACCAAAATAGTCAATACCTATTATATACCCAATAATCTCTTATATTATCAATATTATTAGTCCATTCATATGAACCTCCCTATCTTTCCATCTGTGGGCAATGTCCTTGGACAGTCCCATATCATGGCTAACTAGTCACTCCATGAAGATCACCAAGCTACCTTTGACCATTCTATACCAAACATACTCATATAATTTGATGTCCTCATAGGATATGGGATGAAAATAATCATGATAACCAACCATGGTTTTTTTTCAAGCTTATACCATAGGCTTCCCAATACAAACCCTTAGATATGTGAAACATGTTGGATTTGGGGCCAAATAATTTAATGTTATGGATTGTTGAGTTGGGGTGAATATGAAAAATCTTAAGAGAGGACTAGATAATGATATCCTTTCACATTTTACTAGTTATTCCCTTAAACTAGATTTGATTCATCATTAAATGGGTCATAATTTCATTGTACAAGATATCCTCTATCTACATCAATTAAATGAGTTACATCAATGGGGAAGTTAGTACCATGCTAGATATGGAAGGCGATAGAATGGACCCTAATGTTAGCCATATTATCAGGGATTTTGTTCCCTTATCTATATAGGTGCACCTATGACACCCCTTTAAAGTGAGATATCAAATTTTTAGCATCATTTATAATCTTGGTAATGTTCCATGATGAGTGAGTCAGGCCTTTTAGGTAATTTATGATGTTCATAGAATCACCCTCAATTTGAATAAATTCCATGATCAACTTGATATTCAGGTCTATACCCTAAATAGCTACTTGGGCTTCTATAACATGATTCATTTGGATCCCTAGGGGACCCATATGGGAAACCCTAAGATACCTATAAGAATCCCTAATGACACCTCTTACTCCAGCTAGACCCAAGTTACCTTTTGTAGCCTCGTCAAAATTTAGTTTAAGCCAATTATGTGGGGGATGAGACCGCTTGAATTTATATATATCTACAACTTATTTATGGAAAATACCTAGGATAAAAACATTTTGGTTACCAAGAATCTAGGATAAAAGAGGGGAATTAAGCTTATCAAAAGAGGAAGTAAAAGACAACCAATTATATTTCACAAGGGACATGATTATCTTCAAGGTTGAGGAGGGAGAAGTCATATGGTTATAAAAGACAATCAAGTTTATAGATAACCAAATTCCCTAAAAAATATGTGGGAGGGCCAAGTTCCACCAAAATCTCAAAGGGGGAGAATCCTAGGGTGGCTTCCATTGGGTGATTAGATCCTTTACACTTCCTAGGGTGACCTAAGAGAAGTTGGAAAGGATAAATAAATATAAATAAATGGATGATGAAAAATGACAAGAGAGGAATAAATTTTTAATGGATTTAACCTCTTTTTTGTATAAAACACATTGATTAGAGATATGGATTCCCCTTCTCATTAGATTGCCCATCATGAGGATCTTGATATGGGTAGACAACCAAAATAAAACATTAGTTTTAGGGATGATATTTTTAATCCAAAGGACATTCCAATTATCCTCAAAATCCTCCTAATCCTAGAGATAATGATATATTTGATTGAGTAGATGCCACTACAGTCAACATTCCAAATTATGTCATCCTATTTTAGAAAGATGTTGGTATGAATGTTTTGGAGAGTTAAATTTAAATCTTAGAGAAAGAGAGTTTGGTACTGATTAACATATTATTTATAGAAAAATTACATGTTTTTTTTTCCTTCTATAACCTCCCATTAATCACATACATTGTGACTAATGGTATCCCTAAATAAATTGACCAGCTCCATGTCTTGGAGGGAGGAGGCCAAAGGGGATTGGATCTAGGAATCCTCAAAAAATTAAACTTTATTTCCTTTACATATGTTCCATTTAAGGCATTTTTTAAGGATATCCATACCTTCTCTTAGCACATGCCAAAAATTTGAACCATTACCTAAACCTTCATAAATTAGGAAGGAATGACCTTCCCAAAAATCTAGGTATTTAGACCTAATAATTCTCATCCAAAACTTATCTTCCTTTATCACCCTCTAAGATTGTTTTACTAGGATTTATTGGTTCATGGATCTCACCCTTCTCAGCCCCCAATTCTCATTTTTAGGTTAGAAGATAAGCCTTATTACAATAAATATGGGTAAATCTGAATCTATCCTCAGATCCTATATAAATATACTTTTTTAAATTTGTTTGATTTAGTCTACAACTTTTTTAGGAATAAAAAACAAAGACATGAAACAAACTAGGATGCTTTGTAGGGAGCTCTTAAAAATTTGTAATTTTCTAGCTTAATAAAGGAGGTTACCTCTGCACTAGGATTACTTCCTCTTAATCTCCTATTAATGAGGGGATTACAACATTCAGATTTCATTAGACCATAAAATAAAAAAACATTGAGGTATGCAAATGGAAGGTTATTAATAACATAGTTCAGAATCCTAGATATCATTTTTTGTAGGGCTACCAGAGTGTTAATGAACAATAATGAGGTTTTAAAGGAGTTTACACTCTAACCATAAATAATCTCATAGTTTTTTAGGATTTTTATGAATCACTTGTCTTCAATAACTGAATCTTCCCCCATCATCAATGTGTCATCTAAAAATTATTGATGAGTGACTAGTTTGGTGTCAGGGGCCACTATGATTCCTTTGATGATGTTAAAATTTATAGCCTTGTCTATAATCCTACTCAAAGATTTAGCTATGATGATGAAGAGATATTGGGAAAGGGGATATCTTTGTCTGAGACCTCTTATAGATAGAAAAAAACCCTGAGGGACACCATTAATAATAACCAAGAACATGGGAGTATAAATACAATAGGAGATCCAATTTCTAATAGACTAATTAAAGCTAAACTTGATAAGAATTTAATGGAGAAATTACAAAGAGACTCTATCATAAGCCTTCTTCATGTCTAATTTGAGGAACATTCCTTATCTAGAGGAGTTATCCACCAAGTGGATGGTTTCATGGACTATCCATGGTAGAATCATTCTATCCATTAGTATTTGAATTTTCAAAGATAAACTTTTCATACAAATTTTGTAAAAGGTGGAACATAAGCTGATGGACCTGAAGTCTATCAAATGAATGGCCCCCTATTTCTTCAAAATAAGGACAAGAATAGTGTTGTTGAAATCTTGTAGCATAGTTCCAACTTTAAATAACTTTGAGACTACTAGGTAGACTTTGGTTTAAATAATGTCCTAAAAAACCTAAAAAGTTAATGGAGGGAAACCATCAAGACCTTAGGCTTTGTCCCCTTAAAGATAAAGGATAATAGATCTAATTTCATCATCCAAAGGGGGGGGATATGATGGAAGCATTATCCTCTTGGTAAATAACCCCTTCAATGAGATTAACCACCTGATCTTCAAGCTAAACATCTTGAGGGGGAACAAAAGCAAGCAAATTCTTGTAAAAATTAATAATTTAACCCTCAATGGATTTTTCCTTCTTGTACCAAATGCCATCCTCTCCTTTGATTTCTGAGATTCATAGGTGTTGGAAATTCTTGTAAATATAGGTATGGAAAAACTTAGTGTTTTTGTCACCCTCCTTCAACCAGATCTTCCTAGATTTTTGTCACTAGTAAGTCTCTTCCTTAGCTTCCAAGTTATGGAAAAAGATTATAAGTTCCTTTACTTTTTCCTAGAGAGATGGGGTTGAGCTAGAAGCATTAATTTCTAATTCTAAACTATTAATTTTCCTCCTCTATAATATATTTTTTAAGAAATATGTTCCCAAAGACTTCCTTATTCCAAACTTTGAGTTTATATTTGACATGTCTAAGTTTCTTGGCCAGCGTGTACATTATAGAGCCTTATAATGGGAATTACCTCCATTCCTTGATGGAATTTTTCAATGTATAATTAGAGAACCATATTTTATTGAATCTAAAGGGAGTACATTTAGCTCTAGACATCTTTTTTATTTTGAATAAAAGTAGGTTATGGTCAGACTCGATCCTTGGTAAAGAAGAGAGAAAATTGGTTAAATCAAGACTCTAGTTTAAAGAGATCAAAACCTTGTAAAATTTGACTTTGATGAGATTATAAACCAATTTAATGTTAAACCACATGTAGGGATTACCTTTTAATTCCACATTAATCAACCTATATTTAGTAGTAAACTCACTAAAAACTAGCATACTTTTGCTCAGGGAGTAGAATCCCCCTTTCTTTTCTCTTAGGGAAAAGGGTGAGTTGATGTCCCTTACCACCATCCAACACTAATTTTTAAAGAGATTTATGGAAAATTTTAGATTTTCCCATAATATGCACCTATCATTCCTATTGTTTGGAACATACACATTATTGAAGACCCAAACATTTTTAGTGAGAATATCTTGAAAAAAAATTGTAATATGAGACTCAATTATAATTAGGGGATTTATATCCAAAATGTTGGGGTCCCAAAGCACCACTAGACCACTAGATACACCTATATATTTTCTATAGCTACATGAATATTTATCCCAAATGTTATATTTAATATTTAATAATTTTTCCATGGATATTTTAGCTTCTTGAAACAAAATAATATCAGGTTTGTACCTCATAATTAAATTTCTTGCCAGTCTTTATTTCTTATTCAACCCCATTATATTCCAAGAGAGAACTTTCATTTCTTATTATTTGGAAAGTTTTCAAGGATCATATACATACCATTCACAACCTATGTATCTATTTTTTCTTTCTTGAAACTTTGAGATGAGGGTTTCCATGAAGGTTTCTAGTCTTCTCCAGCTTCCACTTTTTTCCTTCCCTTTTTCTTTTGAACATGCATCCTTATTCATTTAAATCCATGGATAGATCAAGGCCTTCCCATTATTATGCTATAGAACAATAGCCTTAAAAATGGGAATATTTACTTCACTCCTCTAAGCATTTGGAAAGAGTTATAATAAATTGAGAGGGATCGATTTCATGGAGAACTAGGTCTTTGTCTAACAAATAAACTACACCAACAATGGTATAAGAAGAGATTAGACAAGGATAATATTAAGGACCCTTAAAGGGAGGGGAATGGTTTATTGGGGATGAAAACATGACTTTGGAAAGGATATACTTCAAAGGAGAGGGGGATTTAAATAAAGGTTCTTACATCAATCCAGTCAAGGAAGCTGGCGTAGAGACATCTCGAGTGGTTAAAGATCCTCAAAGTTATGGATAGTTTCATAAGAGCCATGTATAGAAATTTATTCCCCAAGTTGAGAGGAGCCAAATAAGGTTTAGGGGTATGGGGTGGTGGGATTTAAAGGGGGATGAGGGGGGTGGGCTAGGTGGAGTATTTTTTATCCCACGTTGGGGAAGGTGGAATGAAGGGATTATTAAGGAAGGGGTAGGTTTTGTAGGAGTGGTTTAAGACATCACAAGTTTTGTAAATTTTTTAATCTCTCTCAAATTCAATCCTTTGATTCTAAATCTTGTATTTGGATTTAATCTTAATGGATTGAATATATGGTTTATCAGTTGGAATGAAAACATAAACTAGAGCCACTCAGAGTCTTTGTCTAGCTTGGGTTACTAAATAAAAGGAAATGGACTGACAAAGAGCCCTGGTGATTCTCAAGATAATGTTTGGTTCTTATAATTATAAGGGGATATCTGATATACTAATCCAAATAAGAATATCCTCTAAGATCAAGCTATCAAGGCTGAGGTCTACCTTCTAATTATGGAGGCTAATAATGGATTTCCCCATAAACCAAGAACCTCTTGTGAGGATCATTATATAGTCTTCAGGGTGGGAGAAGCTGAGCAAGAAAAATTTCTTAGGCATGGCCACAATGTCAATTTGACCTTTTGGTTTCCATTTTTTATTGGCCCATTTTTGAAAAGAATCAATATTTGACCTAAAATCATTAAATTTTTCCAAAATAGAATGTGATAAAGATGAGTCAATGTTTTCAATGATGACATTTAGTACTTTAAGACATATCTCAGATATTTTACTTGATGGAATAAGGAAGGACTCCTCCATGGTTTATTTGAGGTGATGCTCACCCAAAACCAAATCTACCCATAAAGTAAGATTTTTACCTTTGGTAGGGTCAATGTCTGGTATCAGTGGACCTTGATTCATCCCTAGTGCAAGTACCAAATGATCTATTGTGTTGTATGATGAAATAATAAACTTTTTTGAAACTATCATAGACTTTGTGAGATTGTTAATATTTATATCTCCCTCCTCCTACCCATCACTAGAATTCAAAATCCCTGCACTAGACATTTTTTTCTCTATGCCATCCTTTCTAATCAAAGCTATTACAACTCAAATAATAAATAAGGAATAAACTTGCAAAATGAAATATTTATGGTTAAAGATAATAACAAATTAGATAAATATTCATGAGGAATCTTGAGTCTTATCCTTAGTCGTCTAATGCAACTCATGAATTAAATGTGTATAAATAAAATGAGAAACCAAGGAACAATGATAAGGGCTAATGTTAGTACATAGAATGTACTACTAAAAATTGGAGATTATTGTAGGAGACATAAAAATAGTGTTAATATTTACATTATATGGACATATGATAAGAAAATAAATGTTTAAGTAGAACATTTATTTAATAATTGAGCATTGGTAGGTTCTTTGAAAACATTTCCTTCATTATTTTATAACTGATAAGTACTAGGACCAATGATATCTTTCACTAAGGAGCCAAACATTTTTAGCATATGTTCTTTATTTATCATTTGTATAATCTAATTTGAGGACTTAGTCACCAACATTGAAAGTTCATACTTTGACCTTTTTATTATGTTTCTTAATAGTACAAGCCTTTGATTAGCAATTATATTGTAAAGTGGCCATATAGTGTTCATTAATAAAGTATAAAACATGAAGATGAGATTCATGAATTTCTTCATTAGGAATTAAACCTTAAAGAGATATATGTTGTTTCACCTAATATAACCTCATTATTTTTTAAGAATAGGGACACATTATATTTATAAAAGGTTTAAATCTTATCTTAAAAGTCTTATAAAGAAGAATCTTTATGTGTTGTAATAACCTCGCTACTCAGTAAACATATGAACATATTTTATTTATTCAAAATAACCTACTAATTCTCTTTAAAATTTATACATATGCACAAGATTTTAGTAGATTCATAGTTTATGAAGTTTTAGTCTTCAATAAATTGGTCTTTGAAAAATTTGGTTTAAAATCCTACCATTAGTAATTTTCAATATTTCACACCTATGTAAACCATGGCATGGGGTTACTCTTTAGATTTTTTATTCACATGTTTTTTTTGGGACAATTATTTGGAGCTTATGTTTGTTGATTGGGCCTTCACAACTTTATTCACCTTATATTAAAGTCTTCACCATTTTCTCTTTGAGAACTAGGTTTTCAAAAGTTTTGCTTTTCAACACTTTTGTCTTAGGATAATTTGTTTGAATAAAATCCTCATAAAAATTACTTGGCATGAAATTGGTCTTCGACAAAATTATTTATAACTCTTGTTCAAAACTTTTGTTTAGCAAAAGTGTTTAGAGAAAACATTTGGGAATCTATTTTTGGGATTTTATTTTTTTGTGTTTTAGTCTTTAAGAAAATTAATTGGTGAATGTGGTCAAAGTATTTGATCTTAAAATAAATTATTTATAGCATTTTTTAGTCTCATTTTGGTACTCAATAAAATTTCTCAGAACTTTTGTTCAGGAGATTCATTTTCTTCTCAAATACTATTATAACACAATATCTAGACTCCCAACTACCGAGAGCCCCCATGGCATAGTATGCAAAAGTGAAATAAGAAATGAAATGATATTTGGTAA
Source organism: Torreya grandis (assembly GCA_037957365.1). NCBI lineage: Eukaryota > Viridiplantae > Streptophyta > Pinopsida > Cupressales > Taxaceae > Torreya > Torreya grandis. The sequence continues at coordinate 341,475 of JARHVA010005712.1, forward strand.
AAGTCAATGATGTGAGACTCCTATTAAGTATAAACATTTCCTACATGATATATCCACCCAATGAAGTGGAAAATTTTAAATTAAATAAATAAAGAAAAGTTATAGACATTGTAAATTAATGGTGTATGAACTAAAATTGAATGTCAAAGCTATATCAATGAATTATGAAAAAAAGATGTGTTCATTGATCCTAATTTATTTTAAACTCACTTGTTTCCTAGTAAACAAGCTTGAGTTACCAGATTTTTAATCATATAGTGCACATAGAAGAATGAGCCACTAAATTGAAAACTAGAACATTGTCAACATAGTCAATTAGTAATGGTGTAATCCTATAATACATTACAAGGAATAAATCATACATAAATATTATTTTTCAAAGAATCAATAGAGTAAAATGATGCCAAATTTGACCTTGAAATATTTAATAATGACTATAAAAATTATTCAGCATTGTGGGAGGTGATTAACCAGGTTGACACAAACACTCATTAAGAGAATTTGACTATAACCTAATGATAATTAGTTGCATACCTCATCCCATTAAAACACCAATGATTTAACTTCATATCAGAAACGCTATAGTTTATTTTATGCATATAACTCCTACAAGACATGTTCTTCACTGGGATGTTGATTGGAGGCACATTCTTGCATCATTCGGAGCATAAGACCATCATAGAGTGCATATCATGGGATGAGTTACAAAGGTATTTATCTCTCCTCATCTCATATGCTACATATAATTTTCATTCTCATGGAAGAAGGGTAAATCAATTGAGAAAACATTAAGCAACTAGATGGTTCTTGAGGAGACCAACAATTACAAGGAGAAGCAGTTAGTGACTATTACCAAGTTTAGGATGGGAATTTGTATTGGGATGGCCCTCTTGAATAGGTTATATAGTTATAACAACATATAATTCCTCCACTTTGAGTGGGTTTCATTGATGGAATTACTAATGACCTCAAAGTTGACATTCACTTAGAGTGATGTAATTAGTGCAAGGTTACAAGAACAAGTAGTTAATAAGGATAAGAGGCCCTAGGGAGGCCATTTATATATGGTATCCTATCATTTTGACACTCTTCTAGGCATAATTTATGTACACAATTTGTCACTCTAGATCCTAGCTTCAAACTTTATCAAAAATCATATATGTTAATTATATTCCTTCATACGCATATTCACATACACCATGAAAATCACACACAATATGGAGGATCTATATCCCCAGGTATGGATATTCATTCATGAGTCCACATTATCTAGGATATAAAAATTCATTATGGATAAATTATTGATCAATGGAGATTACTAGTTATAACTAGATTACATTATTATTATGGTCATAGGCCACAAGGTATCACCCCTACATGTTCACAAATATGTACTTGACAAACTAGTAGAATAAGAAATTACCTACCAAATATGGTAGGGGATACATGAATATATGCACAATAATAATAATATATCCTTTCATGTCTCTCACATCATTATTGGGAGAATGTGTTATATAAATCATAAATACTTCTACGAGGCTAGTAGGTAAAGGGAGTACCACTCACTAGCCATGCTACCACATAAGGATATGGATCCTCATGTTCATGTAAAAAATCACATTAAAAGGTCTTGGTATTTCCTGATAGTATGATCCATATGATCATGAATTCTTGTTTCTCAATGTCAATGATGATTTATAGGTCAAATAATGGTCACATATAGTTGGGTTGGTTGAAGACCTCCTAAAAATCATTCAAGGGTAGCCTTCTATCTCAATTACAGATGTACACGCTAGAATCCCACTTGTAGGAGGATGGGATGCCTCCAATTATTGGGTTAACAGGCCTTATCAAACATTAAAAGACTAAGGTAAACCTTCATAGACATCCCATATAGCATTAAAAATAGTAAATAAAGAGCTTGGAGTGTTTGATACTTCACTTATGGGAACACATAATGATCAAATATATCCTGATTATTTATATTTAGAAGGACCTACATAACCAATTGATACATCAATCCAAGAGGCTATTATTGTGGCTACCTCAATCGCACCCACACAAGAGGCATCTTCCAAAATTGAGAGAGTAACTATTTATTATAAGAGGAATCCAAGGGCTCACCCCCTCCACATAGTCCAACTATTAAGGCACTATCAATAGAAGGGCCATCAAGAGGAAAAACTAGAAGTGAATCCATAGATGAGGAGGAAGATATTCAAAGAGATAAGGGTCTAAGCCTCTAAGACACAAAGGTAAAAACACCATTACACGAATAAAAACTAGTTGAGGAATTAACCCCTTTGATTTATACTACTCCCATTGTGTCTTATGTTTCCCCTTCAACTATTAGTTACTTTCATAATGTGTTAATTAGTCCTAGTGGTCCCCTTCCCCTTTTAATTCCCAAGGTAGAGGTTGCTTCCTCTCAGCGAAGCTTACAACCATCTCTAGTTATTCTAAATGTGGAGTATAGTTCCTCTACCCCTACTATTTATACTCCCCTAGCTATTCCACCTCTTTCAATTGTATCTTTTATGTCCATCCTTCATATTTACACTATGGTTTCTCCCACCACTATCCCAACACCTTTAAAGACTAAAAGGAAATCAACCAAGAAAACTAGAGGTGTAGTGAAAATCCCTCAATTTCATGTTTCATCTACTTAGTTGGGTTTACTAGTGCCTCCCCTAGTTCTTATTAAGACACTATTATGGTAAGAATGCATAAGGATGGAAATAAGAAACCATTATATATAGTCCACCCACTATCTCAATATGGTGGATTATATTGGTCTAAAATAATTTGGCCTTCTCTTCCTGATCCACTACTTGAAGAGGCCTTTAAGTAATCCTCGTGAGAGCTATTGGATGAGACTATAGTTCAAGACTCTCAAACAACAAACACAACCTAATTGGTCCTTGCATAGTGGGAAAATGATATGATATTAGAGGCTTCTCAAGGACCTAATCTCATAATTACAAAGTTTCCCATAGTGAGATCTATGTTTAGCATATCTAAAAGGTGTGTACAAATGGTAAATAAGATGAAATAAAATATGAGGCTAGAATATGGGTCATTTTTAAAGAAACACAATAGGTATTTACCTTGTCTAAAAGAAATAATATAAATCTAGGGCATTCCCCCTATAATAAGTATTTTAAATCCTATTTTGAAACTCACAAGGATGTTGTGGTTAAGATTCATGAACAAACCAAAATGGCTTGTAAAATAACTTGAGAAATAATTAGAACAAATAAATTAACAATAAAAAATAGTGTGTTGCCATATAGATAGAAATAGATGTACAAAATGTAGCATCAAGACATATCTTGATGGCCATGACTACAATGCGGGTTGAGTTATCACCTCAAATAGTTGAAACTGACAAATTATTTAATTATTTGAAACAAGATAAAAATAAGTTGAATATTTTTATTATTTATACAACTAATAAGGCATATGTCCACCTAAAATTTATGGCACCATTGGAGGCTATGGATTCCTTTAACTTGGTATTCATCAAGACATAAGAAGCTATAGAGTGGGTTTCAACAATTGAAGCAATAATGCCCAAAATATGCAAAGCATGAAAGCCTAATTTTATATATTATGGATTAATTAAATATATTTTAGGAAAATGACTCCATGGAAAAGCTTACAATCAAATCTAATTTTGATCAACTTCTTCAATATGATTCAACTAGCTTCAAGCAAAACTTATAAGGATTGACATTGAAAGAAATAGAATATGAGTTGAATTTTTCAAGGGAAAAGGTCATTAAAGTAAACATATTTAGGAATAACTTTAGAAATACTAAAGATTAACATGCACATCTTATGTAACAAGTAAACAAGGTGAACATACCTTCATTACTAAACATGGATATTATTAGGTACCAAAGAAGAAAGCTAACACTTCAACTTCTAGTTTATCTCAAGTTACCACTTCAATGCATACAAAAATCATAAAAGCCATATAATCACCTTGTAAGCCTTAGTTAAAGGCTAGATTTATATGTAGTTCTGTAGATAGGACTAATTCTTGTACTTATAGTTTACTTATTCTTAGTACATAAATGTAGGAATTACCTAAATGATTTGTAATCATCCATACATTGCATTACATTATACATGCTAACTTATTTTGACATAGTTGTAGTTAATTATGAGCATGCACACATGTAATTTTGATACTAAAAATATAACAGAGGTCCTAATTATGTAATGTAACTAATATTTTTCATGGACTTGGATGATGAGGTGACCCCTCCCCAAGCCTATATATTCATAGAATCATGTGTTCCAAAGGATAAAAAATTTATCAATAGAGGAAGAAATTAATCTAATTGTCATGCAATTGTGTTGATATTACTTTCCTTCCATCTCTATATTATTGAGTTTTTTTTTTCTTAATTGTATTAATTCATAAATTTGAAGTGTGCAAAAGCTAATGATAATATTTATTGTTATCATTATTGTATGATAATTCTAGGTGTGTGAAAACCATTGCAAACTTAGCAGTTATCATTGAATTTAAGAAATTGGTTAATTATGTTAATATTCTAAAGTGTGAAGGAGTGTTTTTATTCTAGTATAGTCTTTTATGGGTGTGCCATATCTTCCCTATATATATTTTTGGTTTGAGATATAACATCCTAACCAAGGGTGTGTAATAATAACTATAAAGGGATAAACCTTTAAATGAGACCATTAAGCTTCCTATACCATTCCTCCCAGACTACCTAGTTGTGTTTTCCTATGATTATGAAATGTTTAAAAATAATAAGTATTAGCTCTATAAACACTTGTCCACAAAGAAAACAACCTAGGAAAAGGCCACTTGAGACTATAGAACCTTTTTTCCCCTACCCATTCCTCCTTTTGAATTTTGTTTGATTATGACCTACCCACTCTATAATAGATTCCATCCATCCATCCAAATCACTTAGGTTTTGAATTCTTTACTAATATTCATTTCACTACAAGTAAACTTGGTTAATAACCTACATGCCCATTCTACTATTCCAACACATGGTTATCTAACCCATACATACAACTTGTGACCTAGAGTGGAGTTTATCTCTATTGAGATCCTAAATGATAGAGGATAATTCATTAAATATGGTGATGTGCATAAGACCTACATCAATAGGAAAAATTTAGAACTAGCAGGAGGGCCACTTGTGTGCCTTCCCTAGTTAGAGGTAATCCCATACATTTGAGTTATACTAGATACACCTAAGAGAGTTACCATATCCAGGGCCCAATCTAGTCTTTTTATCCCCATTTATCATCACATAAAAGACCTCAATATTTATTGGTTGTTCCCAATGGACCTCATGCCATGAAACCTTCTCTAATAAGGAATATCCATCCCATCAATCATCTTATGACCCAATAACCTTAGCTAGTTGGATTTGCATTGCCATTCCATAAGATGTGCACAATTTTCTTAGGAACCTAGAGAAGTATCTACCTTATTTTTCCCCTTTAGAAATAAGAACTAGAGAGGAAAACATTAAGTATTTCAAGGATGCTTTATGGTTAATGAATGTTACTAATGAGTATGTTTTATGTAGGCTTCCCATTTTTACCTTGTAAGATGTTACCTATGATTGGTACCTCAATCTTCAAGAGAAATCAATTACATATTGGAATGCATGTCAGGGCACTTTCCTTGCTCAGTTTAGACAAGCTACTAGCCTTGGCCTAGTATATCAACATTTCACTAGTATGAAGAGGAAGCCTAATGAGCCAATTCATGATTTCAATACAAGTTTTTAGAAGATTTATACCTATCTTATCCCTATGTATAGACTAGATACAGTGTTGGCATTAGATATGTATAAAAATTCCTTTGACCTAATCACTACAGTGTTCTTATGAAGAGTTTTTATTACCACCACTCTAGGTTTAACACTTAAAAAGCTATAAATATTGATAGACAATTGAATTATCAAATACTAGGCACTCCTAAAATCAACACTAGTTCTCCAGTCCTAAATCTAGTGACTCATGTTAATCAAAATGTTCCTTCATTCAACCATAATCAATAATACATATTACCTTCTCTAATGCAGTAAACACCCAATCAAAGCTATGGTTATATGAATAATTAGGTATAGATGAATAGTCATTATCATAACTAATATTAAATGCCATCCAATATTATATTTGCATAAGGTGCTAATTCTACCAAAGTAAAACTAGATTTTATACAAATAATGGTCCATATATTGAGAAATGACTTATGAAACATGTAGAGGAGGATAAGTATCACTAATATTTAGAATAATAACCAAAAATTTAGGTTTAAAATATATAATAGGCCTTTTAATCAATCTATATATAACACTAAGTAGTATCAACCCATTAAATTACCAAAAATAAACATAGTGGAAACAATTTTGCCCAATTGGTGTAGATTACATAATAGATCACAAAATCATGAACTTGAATGTGTGATTTTGTGTAGCATTTAATAAATTCTAAAGGGAGATGGTAAGGCAAGACTTGATGAATAATCCACCATAATTCCACCCATAAGATAGTTCCTCAAACACTGTAATGGTATTTGAAACAAATGAATCCTTTCTCCTAGGTGAAAATGATAATGAATCAAATTATAACTCTAATTAAATGTATTCCTTCTATTAGTATCAAAAAGGTAAATACAATTTGAGGAACAAGTATCCCTTCACAATGTCTACTCCTCCAAACAATACCATTTTTTCACCAAACCCAAGGGGTGATAACAATCCACTTCCCACAAAATGGAATGAACAACCCTAGAATAAATAAGAGAAAAAAAAGGATGGTGTAACATTATTAAAGACATGAAGAAGATTAAATCCAATATCATTTTCATGAATTAGCTTAGATCAAAAAATAAATGAAGCCCTTATGGAGGTATATTATAGGGAAGGCAACTATAGAAAATATAAAGGATGATCACACCAATGTCATATATAAAAGAAAACCAAAATTTCCTCCTTTATTATTAACTATCATAGCATTTGGAAAGAACATCAAACAATTTTTTAGTTGATTTTCAAGCATTGGCCATGGTGATGTCAAATTATATTTTCCAAAAGCTTGGTTTGACTCCAAACCCATAAAAGAGGATGGTTTCATAGCTATATAAGACCATGTTCTTGTAATAGGAGAACTGAATGATATATGCATCAAGGTAACATCTGATACACTATTACAAATGACAATTGACATACTTATAGTGGATATCCTAGAGGGATATGGACTCCTCCTTAATAGATACTAGTCCAATACATTGAACAAGTATATAATAATTCACTTATTTCATATTTGGCTACCATGGATAGGTGTTAAACACCATATTCAAATTGATTGGGAACCAAGAATTAAGCAAACTATTACTAAATACAATATAAATAACGAAGAAGTGAGCTATAAATCTCCTAGCCATATAATTTACACCTTTACTACAAATAAGGATAAGCATGAACTATAAGTAGAAGGAAATTTCTATTTATGGACTCTCAAATTTGATAGTGCAAGATCCAACCAATGATCAGGTGTTGGCATTGAATTAGTGGATCCACAAGGGAAGAATTAATTGGTAGCATATAGACTATGGTTTCATTATACCAATAATAGAGTAGAATATGTGGGACTAATTTTGGTATTACATTTTAATCTAAAAAATAATGTCAAACAAGTACTAATCTATGGATATTTGGAAATGGTAGTCAATCAATTCAAGAAAAAAATACAAGTGCAAGATATCATACATAAATAATACAAACATAAAGCCTAGGATTTAATTAAGTACTTTTATGCCTTCAATATATTCATTATTCTTAGATAATAAAATCAAACTACTAATTCACTAAATCCTTCAGCTTCTAACTTGGCACCTCTATAAGAATCCAAGGTACAAATATTATCCATTGAGTGAGTACATTATCCATCTATTCTTAACAATGTGGAAAATTTCCAATTAGTTTATGATGACTAGTAGATTATCTAGTTCTTGAATATCAAATGGTTATTTGAGTCTCAAATAATTAATGACAAGGAGATTAGATACCTATGCCAAGAGGAATTGGGGGAAGGAGTCATTCATCTAAAGTAAAACTACCTCTATCTAAAAATGGTTCCTTTGGAAATTATGTTTGATTTATATCCTCAAGCACAATAACAAAGGCAGCCAAAAGTAAATTAATCCGAATTTAAAAGGAAAAATTTAAGAGGTGAATATGACCTAAGATATGTTAGCATTGGTCTCAGGGGAACTTTAGAGGAAAGGAAAAGGGTAAAGAATCTACTCACCCAATATAAATATGTGATTATATGGATGTCTAAATACTTTAAGGTTTTTAACACAAGGGTCATAACCCATTTAATCTTTCTAAAGTTAGACCACAAACCATTCAAGAAAAGATAGAGTTTGCTAAATCCTATCCTAAAACCTCTTATTTAGATACAAGTGGAAAAGTTATTGAGTGAAAATATAGTTTTCCTTATCATACATTCTACTTGGGTGGATAATTTATTTTTAGTTAGGATGAATAATGGGGAAATTATAATTTGTGTTTATTTTAAAAACTTAAATAAAGTTTTTTTGAAAGATAATTATCCATTTCCTTCATTAAACAAGGTCATCCAAATAGTGATTGGTTTAGGAATGATGTCCTTCTTTGATATATTATCTACATATAACTAAGTGCAGGTGGAGTTAGAGGATAGAATAAAGGCTGCATTCACCATAAAGTAAGGTATTATGCATATAATATGATTCCATTTATCCTAATTAACATAATATCTACCTTTAAAAAAGCCATAAATTTTCATTCTAAGAGATGATAAGTAAATGTATAATCATTTACATGTATGACCTCATAGTTTTCTCTAAAGCTAGGACTAATCATGTGGGTCACCTATTGTCAAAATTTGAAAGATTCATAATATTTGGCATCTTGTTGACCCCTAAGAAGAACATATTAAACATTATAGAAGGTAAGCTCTTGGGTCACATCATCATGAAATATGGAATTACAATTTACCCAAATAGAATTAAGGGGATATCAAAATTTTCATTCCCAAATAATAGTAAGTAACTCAAATCTTTATTTGGGAAGATAAATTTTTTGAGCAATTTTATATCAATCTTTGAAAAAAATAGTATACCTCTAAATGCAATGCTCAAGCAAGATGCTAAAGTGGAATGGATAATAGAGGCCTAAAAGTATTTTAAAGATATTAAAGACGCAATATCTTAGGCATCTATACTAATAAACCAAACTTCACTAAATATTTTTTCTTGTATTCATTCACTTAAGAACATACCATTATCATCATTCTTACCTATAAGAAAGATGAGAGTAAGCACCCTATTATATTCATGAGCACAAAATTGAAAGAGGTAAAACCTAGGTATTCCATGATATATAAAAAAATATTTTCCCTTGTAAAAGTAGTAATTAAACTTTGACATTAAATCCTAAGGAACAATACCATCACCATGTTGGAGGTTTGCCATTTATTTCTCCAAGGTGACCAAGGATGTTGATGAGGTATCATTTGTGATTGAACAATTATGATAAAGTGTGCTTCAATGTTATTTAATGTTTGACTTGGATTGGTAATTAATGGATGATATTGACGGTATGGACATGTTACATAGAACTTATGGTATGTTATGAGATTTTACAGTGCTTATGGAAGTGAACAAAATTCATTAGAATAGTCATATGAATGTCTAAGCTCAAGTAGTCATATTGATAGATAAGGCTAAGTAAGTAGTTTGATGATGTCATCTTTCACATATGTAAAGGTTTCAAGAGTAGTTTAATACATGGATGGATTCCCATATGAGGGGTCATCATGTGGTTAAAATTTAAAGTCTAGACATGGCATGTAGAAAAAGTTATTAAGGTACAAATTTGGCTTCTCAAAAAAAGTTCACTAAGTTCCCATACTTAGCCAAATTTGCATTATCAAAGATCTACGATGAGAATTTAATCAGATCAAATATCTAATGGTGAGCATGTTATATGACTAGATAATGATATAATAGATTATGTGATCTTGTTAGTAATAATCCAATGGTGTGTATTTAGTCAATATGTCAAAGCATGCTCAAAAGGCACATGGACCTGGCAAGTGGTAAAAGTTCATTGAAGTCAAATAGTCAATGTGATCAAAAGTCAGGTGAGGGTGCCAAGTATCTTAATCATGGAAATGTAGATCAATGATCAATGATGACCATTAAATATTTAAATACCAAGATAATTATAAGGATATAAATAGATTTTAATTTATTAATATTTGTGAGGACATAGGATGAAGACACGTGTCTACAATATTCACATTTAGTAGTGACCATTGGTATTTGAAATTAACAAAGGAAAAACTAGTCCTTAGTGTTTATGCTATATCATTTTATATAGGATTAATTTCATTGTTGTGTAAAAGGAAAAATTATAAATGACTCTAAGTCACATTTAAAGACAATAATTATAATATTTTAATGTTTGTACATTAATGTATATATTAAGCCTCAAAGCTCACTATGTATTTGACCATGTTCTGTAAGTGACCAGAGAAGGATAATAAAGTTGTTCCTGATAGTGTCTTGATGTTTCAAGATTAAATAAATATAGGAGAGTGTTTTATAATCCATTACAAACATATTTGTTGATTTTTGAGGTTTTAACAATCCATATTCAATATGAAAAAAGGATTTGAAGTTGATTGCATTTATTGAATACACTAGGAGTTTGAGTGATGATCTTGCAAAGGTAAGTTGAATGTGTTTTATGTAGAATTTAAGAATGAAAAGATTATTCAGATGTTATATAAGTATATAAAGCTTGTGATAAATCATTGGTTGTTATATTTTCCCCTAATCAGATATGGAGACTCAAAATAGTACAACTATATTTTGATGGTATGTGACTAGTTTGAGTAGTTATTTTGAAAGAGTTGATTTGAGTGCTTATAGCCTATGTTGAAGTATCTAAGGTACATGGAGGTGTTTAAAATGTATTAAATGGTTGACCCATATAATATAATCATATGGTTATGTGAAATATTTTATTTTTTACTTCAAAATTTTGACACTATGTTTTTTGTATATGAAGGCCTAAAGAGCAAGGAGACCTAATTGGTAGGTTCCACTGTTGAGTTATTGTTCTAGGTGGCATAAAACCATGAGGGATTAATAAAGGATATATTGGAGATATTTATAATGTGTTTAAATCTTTGTTATAAGCTTAAAGTGGCCTAAGGAGTTGAATTTGTAAAGTATGTTTGAGTAGGCCTAATTATTTGAGTTCTCACCAAGACCTAATGGTAGTTTATGGATAATAAGGTAATTAAAAGCCTATCAAGAGTTTTGTTCTCACATATAAAATTTTTATGGAGTTATGATAACTATGGTTCAAATATGTAAACCATCTTTACCAACTAAGATGGGTTAAAGGAAGAGAGTGGTATAAGTATAAGGTATTATTGGACTAATTGTGTTTGTTGTGCATGTGTGGATTCATGCGAAGAAGATAAAATTTGAAAGAGAAGTTATGGTTAGCTAGGATCATAAAAGTGTGAAAAATATTAGACATGATTATCTGATTATGTTGATGTAGAATGACACATAGGTCATTGGAACTAATGAGCCTAGAAGAAGTAGTTTGAGCAAGTTATCCCTAGATGTAGCTTAAGAGAGATTAGAGGTGAAGAGTGAAAATAAAGGTGATCATCATCAATTTAAGAGTAGAAAAAAGTGTTCAAGGTGATCTATTTAGGTAGTTGAGTGGGTACATAGTTACCTAGGGGGTTGTTTCCTTGTTGTAAGGTAAAGCTTTCTAAAGGCTTAGCTATTTTGGGTGCTCATCTAGATTGGGGAAATAGATCCTTGTGGGATTGGTGTCTCATTAAAATAAGGGATGGGTATTCCTTAATAAATTAGTGTTGGTCTAAATGTTAGATCTTATTTTATAGGATTGTAGTCCATATTGTTAGGTGCAGTGGATGTTATCCCCTAATAGGTTTTCCCACATATGTGATGTGTTCATATGATGTATGCTCTTATGTATGATTTAGATGTATGTGATTTCATGTTTATGTTACTTGATAAATATTATGTATACTAAATTTTTAAGAGTTAGGAATTTAATTGGATTATCTTTACATCACTAATTCACCCCCCTTAATGATTATACCTCTAACAATTTGTATCAGAGTAGGACCTTTTATGAAAGTTTAACCACTTGAAGGTGATAAAAGGTACAAAGATGGATAAGTAGTTGAGGAAAGAAAACCTTGAGTTGAGATCAACGGTCAAATTTATTAAAGAATATATTAATCATATTGAGATTGGAAAGATATATTCTAATTCTAAGGATGCTGAACATGAGATAAGGCTTGAGGAGCTTAATGAACATATCATGAAACATAATAAAATGATAAATCATCTTAAAACCAAGTTTGAGAGATTAAGTGAAATATTCAAATAAGACAAGATGACCATGAAAGATATTGAAGATTAGTTAAGAGTTAAAATGACTCATCTGAGTTTAAAAGTGAAAAAATGTAGATATCTTAGAACTTAGTTAGAAGAGACAAATGCCAAGCTAAGTTCAAATCAAGGTAAGCATGATGAGATAAAGTCCAATATTTATTCTATAAATATTATTGAAGATAAATCATGTAGAGTAAAGGATGACATTGCTAAAGAATCTAAGAGGGATAAAGAGACTATCCAATTTTTCAAAATTTAGTTAGAGGCTACAAGTTCAAGTATGAGAGCTAAAAAGGATGAGAGTATTCAATTGAAAACCAAGCTAGATTAATTGAAGGACGAACATGAGAAATTTGTTGTCAAGGTCAAAAATGTTGGCAAAGATAAGTATAGTTAAGCTCAAGACAAGAAGAATGCAAGCACCAAGTTCAACATGAGAAGACCTAGTAGGCAACAAAACACTATAAGGTATGAAAGTTCATTTCATGGTTACTACTTTGCATGTAAGCTTTTTGGTCATAAGGTGAGACATTGTAGAAGAAAGAATATCTAGTTAGTTAAAGGTATGGACAATGTAGTCTGCTATAATTATCATGACATGGGACATATTAATATATTTTTCATAGAATGCATGGGAAAAGACTAACCCAAGTCTAGAGACCTAAGACATTTAATATTTAAAATAATTAACCTAAGAGACAAGATGGTATGTTTGCTTATATTCATAATATTCATTAAGTAAAAGGTATGAATGATGTTATTTTTTTCTATTATCATCAAGTTGGTCATATTGAAAGATATTATAAAATCAAGCTCTCAAGTCATAAGAAGATGTATGGACATCCTAGTGTGCTCAATAAAGGTCAATCCTTGGTATGGAATCCTAAGGAAGTGAAGACCAAGATAACTAATTGAGTTGAGATGAAAGATCAAAGTGGGTTGCCGACTAAATAAAAAGAGGAATTAGATATAAATAAGGTTTAGGTTTGTCAAGAGAATGTGTCATCTGTCTAGATAGAAAAGGAGAATCAAAATTTAGTTCAAGTCAAGCTCAAGAAAAAGATCAAAGTGATAATTGAGGTAAGTTATGAGGTATGTATGGATCCAAGAGAACATCTTGCTATTATTCAACAAGTTTCATTCAAAGAACATCAGTTGTCAATGCCTAGTGATGTGTTTTTTTCTTTTGTTGAAAGGTATGTCATAAATCTTTGTTGTATCCATATCGTGTCAATCCAATCCTAGAAGAAAAAAAGAATTTTGTAGTGGATGAGCATGTCACTTCTCTTAATCCTAAGAAGAAGAATATCTATCATTATCAAATGAATAAGGAAGAGAAGGAATATGAGGAGTTGTGTCCAACTCCTAGTTTCACATTGTTCTAGGACATTGTGGGTCAACTTATTTCTATCTAATCTTTAAGGAGACACTTGAGAAGCAAGAGTAAGCTTGGTGGATACCAGTTGAGATTTGGTTGATGTTTCAAGATAAGAATATCATTTGAATATGTGTGTGGCTAAGGGGGAGCTAACTCAGTTAGCTTGAGTGGCTTGAAGAATATGTGCATGATGTGAGGGGGAGAATATGTGAGATGTTTTAATTATGGTGGAGATATGAAGAAGTCTACTATAGTTGTGAACCCAATATTTTTGGTATGATGAATTGATCAAACAAAGTTAAGTTCTTTGATAATGTATTTAATCCTCATGCATAAACAAATGGGGAGCTTTGTAAAATGGTTAGATCTTAGGATCAGATGACTGTGTAGTTGAATCTAAGAGAGAAGGTATGGAGGAAATTATGTTGTTTCTTCATGGTTAGAGATAGTATGAAGGTTATCAAAGGGTGGTTAAGATCAGGTGACTTAAGGGGAGTCCCTCTTATTATCTTCAATGTAAGTTTAAGAAGTTTTTGGTGTTAATGTATGTTTTATTCTCATAAGAGGTATATATGGTCAAGAAGAGTGTTGTGTTTTGAGCATGTTTGAGAATCTCAAAGGTAATAAGAGGTATAAATAGTATTAGGGGGAGTTTTATAATATATTAGAGTTTTTAATTTCCTATTTTTTATTCTTGAAGTCTTTTCAAGTCCTTAGGATCAATGGATGATCCCACTTCATCATTGTGTCAAAGGGGGAGAAATTACTTGAAGAGAGAGATAGATTCTTAACATAAGCTTTGTATTGGTATTTGACATCAATGAAAAAGGTAAAAATTATTGGATGTTTTCCAATATGTATCCAAGATGATGAATGATTTTGATGAGGTGTCATGTGTGATTGAATGCCAATGATAAAGTGTGCTTCAATGTTTTGTAGTGTTTGACATGGATAGGCAATTGATGGATGACATTAAAGGTATGGACATGTTTCAAAGATCATATGGGTATGTTCTTAGTATTTAGAGTACTTATGGAATTGAATGAAATTCATTAAAATAGTCATATGAATATCTAAGCTCAAGTGGTCATCTTGATAGATAAGGCTGAGTAAGTATTTTGATGACATTATCTTCCATGTGTGAAGGTTTTAAGATTAGGTTGATACATGGATGGATTCCCATATGAGAGTTTATCATGTGGTTATAATTTAAAATATAGACATGGTGTATAGTAAAATTTATTAAGGTTCAAAGTTGGATTCTCAATCAGAGTTCACTAAGTTCCCATACATAGCCAGATTTGCATTATCAAAGATCTACAGTGAATGTTTAATCAAATCATAGATCTAATGAAAAGAATTTAATATGACTAGATAATGATATAATAGAGCATGTGATATTTTTAGTAGTGATATAATGGTGTGTATTTAGTTAATATGTAAAAGGATTCTCAAAAGGCACATGGGGATGTCAAGTGGTAGAAGTTTATTGGAGTCAAATAGTCAATGTGCTTAGAAGGCATGTAAGGATGCCAAGTGTCTTAATCATGGAAGTGTATCTCAATGATCAATGATGATTTTTAAAGAGTTAAATAATAGGATACTTCCAAGAATATCAAAGGAGTTAAATTGATCAAACTATGTGAGGACATTAGATGAAGACACGTGTCTATAATATTTATATTTACCAGTGATCATTGGTATTTGAAATTAATAAAGGAAAAACATGTGATTAGTTTTTTTGATTTATATTTTGATCCAATATGAATTTTATGGTTGTTTAAAATGAAAAATTTAAAGGACTCAAATGTTCATTTAGATACACTGATTATAAGGTTTGATTGTTTTTACAATCAAATATTTTGAGATCTAAAGTTGACTATGTATTTGACCATGTTTTATAAGTGACCAAAGAAGGATAATTGAGTTGTTCTTGATAGTGTATTGATGTTTCAATATGAACTAACTATTATAGAGTGTTATATAATCCATGAGGACAATTTTTTTGAACTTTGGATGTTTGACCAATCCATATTCAATATGAAAAAAGGTTTTGAAGTTGACTACATTTATTGAATACAGTTGCAGTTTGAGTAAACATCTTGTAGAAGTATGTTGAAAATGTTTTTAGATTAATTGAAGAATAAAATGAGCATGGAAATGTTCTATAAGTCTCTAAGGATTATGAAAAAACATTGGTTTTCATATTTTTCCCTTGATTAGATATGGATAGTCAAAATATTACAATTGTATTTTGATGGTATGTAACCAGTCTAAGTAGTCATTATGAGAGAGTTGATTTGAGTGATTAGAGCCTATGATAAAGTGTATAAGGCACATGGAGGTGTTTCATATGTCCTAAAGGGTTCACCCATGTGATATAATCATATGGATATGTGAAATATTTGAGTTGTTACTTTAGAAGTTTGAGAATGTGTTTTCTATGTATGAAGGCCTAAAGAGCAAGGACACCTAATTAGTAGATTAGAGTGTTGGTTTGGTGTTTTAGGTTGCATGGAACCATGAATTTGTAATCAATGATCTATTATAGATAGGTTTGATGTGTTTAAATATTTGAAAGAATCTGAAATTGGTGTAAAGAGTTGAAGTTGTAACGTATGGGTGAGTAGGCCTAATTGTTTTAGGTCTCACCAAGACCTAATGGTGGTTTGGGGATAATGAGGTAGTCATTAGCCTATGAATAATATGTTTATCACATGTAAAATGTGTATTTAAGTATTTTAATTATGGTTTAAATATGTAAAGTATATTGGCCAACTAAGATGGGCTAAAAGAAGAGAGTGGTATAAGTACAAGGTCTTATTGGACTAACTATTTTTGTTGTGCATGTGTAGATTCAAGAGAAAAAGAGAACCTTTAAAAGATAGGGTATAGGTTAGTTAGGACCATAAAAGTGTGAAAATAATCAGACATTTTTGACTAATCAAGTTGATGCAAAATGACACGTAATTAATTGGACCTAATGAGCCTAGAAGAGGTAGTTTGAAAAAGTTAGCCCTAGAGATAGCTTAAGAGAGATTGAAGATGAAGAGTGAAGAAAAAGGTGATCATCATCAGTTAAATAATATAAATATGTGTTCAAGATGTTTTTGTAAGGTAGTGGAATGGTTTCTTGGTTATCTAGGGGATTGTTTCCTCTTTACAAGGTAAAGCTGGCTAAATAACTAGTTGTTATGGGTGCTTAACTAGATAGGGGTAGTAGCTTCTTGTGGGATTGGTGTCTCACTAAACTAAGGGATGGGTGTTCCTTGATCAGTTGGTGCTAGTCTAAATGTTGGATATTGTTTTATAGGATTATATTCCATCTTTTAGGGTTCATTGGGTTTTATCCCCCAAGAGGGTTTCCCACATAGATGATGTCTTCATGTGATGTATGCTCTTATGTATGCTTTGGATATTTGTTTTTAATTTTTATTTTTCTTGATGAAGTTGATGTATGATAAATGTTTAAGATTTGAGAATTGAATTGGATTATCTTGCATCACTAATTTACCACCCCCACCCCTCTTAGTGATTGTACCTCTAACACACCATTGTGTTGGATCCTATTGTCAAGCTCACTTTTGGACAAAATGAATTAGGAGAATGTAGAGGAAAGTGGATGGAAAAATTATAGTAGTTTGACATAGATATCAATCTTGAAAATATTATTAGAGGTCAAGGCATCATTGAGCTCATGATAAAGCCTAACTTGTGCATCATCATTTAAGAGTTTTATGAAAACTAAGTATCTAAAGGAGGTTGGTATACTAATAGTATTCAATACTTAGTCATAGGTACTTGTTTTGAATAACTTAAAAGAGAATATAAGATAACATTGAGAGTCAAATAAACTCATTACATGATTATAAAAGAGATCATATATAGAAATAATAATGAAGGTATTTACTTGAGATACATATCATGAGAAGAAACTCAATAAATTATAGAAAAATTGCACTAAAATATAGGTAGTGGTCATCCCTCTATAAACACCAAAACCCATAAAATCCTTATAATTGGTTACTATTGTCTATAAATATTTATGGATCTAGATGTTCATGTTATAATATGACATGAATTCCAAGTCCTAGAAAAAAAGAGAAGTACACACATCAATGTTTTTATAGCCTATTATTGAAGGGAAACCATTTTATCAATGGGGATTAGAATTCATTAGGGTCATTAACACCAATTATTATATTGGACACAAGTTTTTATGCACTTAAAAATAATATTACACATGATAGACTAAATTAGTAGTTATAAATCTTTCATGAGCACAAGATGTAATCAAATTTCTAGAGGAAAATATCACTACTAGATTTGGCACCCCTATTTTTCTAGTTTGTGACAATGGACCAACATTCCAATTATATAAATTAATGTAATGTGCTCATGATAATTAAATAACCATCAAGTTATCATACAATTATTACCCATAAGGAAATGGATTGGTTGAATCAAAAAATAAGAACTTGATTGATGCCATTAAAATTTTAGTAGTAGAAAAACCTAGAGATTGACATAATATATTGAAGTATTCATAATGAGCTGATAAAAAAATACAATTAGGCATTCAAGGCCTCACCTTACTTTTTAGTGTATGGATGACATTTGATTTTACCAATCATGCTTAAATTTCCAACATATCAGTTTCTACAAGAATACATGAAACCAAGTGAGAAGGTAGAGTCTCAATTATTGGATATAATAGAAATAGAATATCCAAGGACTGAGGCCCTACATAATTTTAGTAAACATCAAGATATAATCAAAATATGGTTTGACAGAAGAGAAAATTTCAAAGTATTTAGAATATCTAAGATGGTCTATCTATGGGACAAAGACCATGAAAATAAAGGACAACATGACAAGTTTACCCTATTTTGGATTAGACTTTATCAAATTTTAGAGATCTTGGGTAATAATATTTTCCATTTAAGGGACCTCTAAAGTACTGATATGACATATCCAGTCAATGGATTTTTTTTAAAGATTAACTTCATGTATGTACCATTTGGGGATGTCCCTAAGTAACAATGAATGTTTTGGTAAGAGTAGGAGTAGAATAGATCTACTACTTTATTAGATTTTTTTTTTTTTTCATAAAATAGATTTCTTGCTTCTTAGGTTAACTTTTCCTATTTTCATCTTTTCATTTTTTCTTAATTTAGTTCCCTGTTTTCTAGATTACATGTTTTCTTTATTTCTTGGAAATCTTATTGAATTCTCCTAGTATGCTAAAACAAGTTTCCAACCTAATGAAATTATTATAACATGTTTATAAGATAAAATATCAACCTAAAAGAAAGTACAACAAGAAAAAATACACAAATTTTTTTTACTTATAAGATTTATGCCCTTCTGTATAATATCTTTAGAATTTAGGTATGCAAAAAATAAATTGATCATGACCGGGATACCACTAAATGATTAAATAAAGGATATAAAGGTTTCTCTCATTACTGAATACAAATTTTAGAATGTTTGTTTACTTTTACTAGATTAAATTTATCTATCATATTAATACTTATTGATATGGGTGGTCGGTTGGGATAATTTGGTAAAAATTATGCTTACATATATACCATCTCAATGTGGTTTATACTTTTCCTCTTCCATTAATATTAGATAAAAGAAAAATATATAAAAATGAGGAACAAGGCATCCTAAAAAGAGTTATCCAATAAACCAAAATAAAAATCCAAAGGTGATCAAAATATCAAATGATTAAATAAGGTCAATATACAATGAATCATGTAATAATACAGGAGGAGGAAAGAGACAGAACCCATAGTACTTCTATTTGGGATATTAATACTTTCTTTGTAAAAGAGTAATGCTAGAGATTCTCTAGTTTTGAAATATGTTTTCTCAAATAAAAACCATAATGAAACCTATAGTTATCCCAAGTCTCTATGAAAATATTTACAACAAGGGTAAGATTAAATCAATTCATCCCACATATATCAAGGCTATGGGAAAGGTAAGTATGTTTTATATGGTTTTGAGGAATCACTTCCATGTGTCTAATTCAATTAATCTTTTGTTTAAGGTTTTATTTTTGATCTTAAGATGTTAACTAAAGGTTATAGGTTCTCAAATACTCAAGAGTATTTCAATTATAAGTTACCATTTTTTTCACCCAAAATACCCCCATTATTTTTGTATAATAGGGACCCATTGTATCTTTGAAAAGGTCAAATCCTATTTTTAAAGTATTCTAAATAAGAAGCTTTATGTGTTTCACTAACCTCACTATTTGGAAAACATATGAAAATATTTTATTTATTTGGATTAACCTACTAATGCTCTTTGAAATTTATATGTATACATAGGTTTTTGGTGGATTCATAATTTATGAAGTTCCATTCCTTGTATAATTTGGTCTTCAAAACTTTTGGTTGTAAATCCTATCCTCAATAAATTTTAGCATTTTGTACCTATGTAAACCTTGGTATGAAGTTACTATTTTGATTTTTTATTCATTGGTTTTTTTTGGGACAATTGTTCAAAGCTTTTATTTGTTTATTGGGCCTTCACAAATTCATTTGACATATATTAAAGTCTTTTCAATTTTATCTTTAGGAACCATGTTTTTAAAAGTCTTACATTTTGGTATTTTTGTCTTTAGAAAATTTGTTCAGATCAACTCCTCCAAAAAATTACTTGGCATGAAATTGGTCTTTGGAAAAATTGTTCTAAACTGTTATTTAGAACTTTTGTTTAGCAAAAGTGCTTGGAGAAAACATTCAAGACTTTTGTTTGGGATTTTGTTTTTTGGCATTTTTGTCTTTGAAAAAAAAATTCAGTAAAAGTGTTCAGTGGATTTGGTCTTCAAATAAATTATTCATAAATTTTTTTTGGATAATTTTCATCTTTGATAAAAGTGTTCAAAACTTTTGTTTGGGAGATTTGTTTACCTCACTAACACTATTTTAACATAATATCTCAACTATCGACTACCAAGAGCCCCTATGGCATAATAAACCAAAGTGAAAGAACTGATGAAATGACACTTTGAAAAATACAATCATATGACATTCCTATTAATCATTAATAATGCCTACATGGGATACCCTCAAAATGAAGTGGAAAAGTTAAAATTAAACAAACAAATCAAAGTTATAGATGTTGGACATTAATGGTGCATAAAATTGAATTTAATGCCAAAATTATATTGATGAATTATGAAAAAATGATGTGATAATTAATACCAAGCTAACTTATAACTCACTTTCTTCCCTACTAACAAGTCTTAGATACTAGCATTTTGATCATATAGTGTACATAGAAGAGCCAAGCCACTAAATAAAAACTAGAACATTGCCACATAGTTAATTAGCAATGACATCCTGATCTAAGACATTATAAGGGATATTTCCCCTATTAATATTATATATCAAGGATGTGATAGGTTGAAAAGAGAGTGCATTTAACCTCTTTGTATTTAATAATGACTATAATAATTATTTAGCATTATGGGAGGTGATTCACCAGTTTGATATGCACATTAATGAGGATAATTTGACTCCAAGACAATGATAATTAGATTCATACCTCCTCTCCTTAAATCTCCAAGGACTAAACTTTGTAATATCTATGATGGAGTTCATGTCAAGTATAGACCTCCTACGAGACTTCTTCTTTACTATGAAGGTAATTTGAGGCTAGTTATTTCACCATTTAGAGCACAAGACCATCATAACATGCATCTCAGGGGATGTATTCCAAAGTTTTTTAATGTATCCCCATCACAAATAATACATATTATATGGCTAATGTAGTCTCATATAATAAGGATATGTAGCTTGAGAAAACATTAAGCAACCAGATGGTTCTTAGGGAGACCATTAATTTCAAGGATTAATCAAGGCCTATGAACAAGTTTAGGATGGGAATATATATTATAATGGACCTCCTAAATAGGTCATGAGGTAGACTTATAATATAATTATTATAGTATGAGTGGTTTACATTGGTTGACGTACTAATGACCTCATACTTGGCATTCACTCTAGATGAGTTAAATAGTGTAAGGCTATGATAACATGTATTGCAAAGGGATAAGAATCTACATGGAGTTAATTTATATATGATTTCCTATAGTATTTATTATATGTTAGGAATAATTCATGTACATAATGGGTCACTCTGGATCCTAGCTCTAGACTTTATCAAAAATCATATATGTTATTCATATTTTTTCATTTACATATATGCATACACTAGGAACATCACACCTATATATGCCCCCAAGTAATGGCCATTCATGAGTCCTCATTACCTATGATATCCAAAATCATTATAGAAACATTTATAATTAGGCGAGTTTACTATTTATACCCAAACTATACTATGATTATTATCATAGGCCACAAGGTAGCACCCATACGTCTTACCAAATATGTACCTAACAAATTGGTAGAATAAGAAAGTACCTACCATCTATGGTAGGTGATAAATGAATATATTCACATGAATAATAATATTTAATTTCATGGCTCTAAATTCATGATTGTGATAATGAATTATGTAAATTTTGAACATTTATATGAAGTTGGAAGGTATAGGGAGTACTATTCGCTAGTCATGCTACCACATAGGAACTAGGGTCCTCATGGCCAAGTAAAAAATCATATTAAAGGATTTATTATTCCCTAATATAATGAGTCATATGATCATGATTTATTATTTCTCAATGTAAAGGATGATTCCCAGGTCAAATAATTAACACAAATAGTTAGGCTAATTAAGGACATCCTAAAAATAATTCAAGGGTAGTCATCTATCTTAATTAAAGATGCACACACTAGAATCCAACCCACAAGGGGATGGGATGACTAATATTTTTTGGGTAAAAGAGTCTTATCATCCATAAAAATACCAAAGAAAACCTTCACATACACCCTTTATAGCATTAAAAGTTGTAAAGAAAGAGCCTGGAGTGGTTGATACTTCACTTGCGGGAGCACATGATGATCCAATCTATCTTGATTTTTATGATTTAGAAGGACCTACCTAACTAATTTCTATATCAATACAAGAGGTTTTTTGTATGTTTAATATTAAAAACCCAATTTGTAGCTTTCTAAATTAGACTACTCAATTTTGATTCAAATTTGGACTAAAATTAAATGGTCTAAGGGTGTGGGATACTTGTAGCTAGATTAGGCCTCTATTTTGTCAGGCTGTATCTTTTAATTATATCAAATTTGATCAATTTAATAAAATATAATTTTGATTTAGAATTAAAAGGTTTATAAGGAATAATTAAAAGTAACTCTACAGTATAGATGGTGATACACCTGTATAACTTGTTCTTCTACTCTATTTGAACTCTTACAACACTTATAAGTAATATTAATCAATTGATCTAACAACTCTAAGGGACTCTTATGAAATATTATTTCACATAAAGGTTCCATCAAGTGATAAAAATCATGATGGAAATGATAAAAGGCTTGAACAAGGCACTAACCAATTAATATCTCCAATGTTAGCTTGATTACATAACATCAAACACTATATATGACCTACATAAGATGAAATACTAGTAACTAGGTGAGATTAGGACTTGAAAAGGGAGAAAATGCTACCACATATGTAAGTAAATATAATATAACACACTAAAACTATTAAAATAATCTAGAAACAGACATTTTATTCATCTCAATAGGTTATAAAGCTCAATCTTGGTAGAGTTTCATCATGCCCAAGAGAGGGATCTTGAAAATAGGTCTAAAAACTTGAATATATAGAAAAAAGAGAATATAAGAAGACAATATGGCATAAATTAGTTAATAAGAATTAAAATAATCATTAAATCAATTCAAATTTATTTATAACCTACAACAAATAGTCCTTAATACTTCCCTTTAGGTTAATGCTCTTGCATGCTCTTTAGCATTGGAAACAAGATGGTGGGCCATCTTTGGCATATAGTTACTTGTTGAAACTTATCTTGATGAATGATACTCCATAAATTGTCAAATAAATCCACTTATATTATATCAATTTAATTTAACAACCTCTCCTTCATTGAGACTTATAACATGCATTGATTGGCTATTTAGATCAGTTAATTCATGATTAACATTTAAGACCAGTTAACTCATTATTTAGCCCTCATTTACATTTATTATCACTTAAAGATTAGTTTTTATGTAGTTTTAACTTTAATACCATATATTTTTCATGATAACTCCACATGAACTCATTTGACATCCCTTCTACACCATTTTCAACTTTAATTAATTGACCAAATAGGCCTACTAGGCAAATTAGGCCTAGTAGCCTAACTACCTATAATTGATGGATAAAATAACATATATGACAAAATTATAACTTGATAAAATAATTATATTTATGCCTATAACAACCCTCCATATCATGATATGAGTGTTTTTGAATAACACCTACAGAATTGGTCAAAGTAGTTCACTAGGTCAAATTGTCTTGAGTTTCGATAGACTGGCTATTTTGAATATGCTCACAATGTAATTTACATGCATTTATTTTATCATATTATTATTTTAGGATGAATAAAAAGTGACAAAATTATTATCCAAGGATTGGAATCCATTAAACTACCTTGTACCTCTATTTTTTGCATTTTTTCCTTTAAAAACATTATTTTATACCATGTTCGTATAAGTTTTTACATCAAGGTAAAATTTATAGGACCTTATTTGAGTTTATTTCATTTTTTAATATATTTTATGATGATTCATGGGGTTTTTATTTAAATAAACTTCACTTTTCTCATAACTAGTATGTATGAGGGTTTGGGAGGGTTTTGGAGGTGAGCCCTCTTTAAAATGGTTCCTAAAGTACAAAACCCTAAACCAAAATTATTGACATGAATATTTATTGAATATAAAACTTCAAATTTCTTTAGAATATTGGGTTTCCATTCAAAATGTGTGCAAATATACGTACATAGTAAAGTTTGCTTGTAGGGTTCTAAATGTATTATGGGCATGCTTATACTCTTAGTAATGGTTCATAAACCTCATCCCATCAATAAACCTCAATAAATAATGAGTTAAAAGTAAATATGGGCCTGAAAATAAACTAAGATCCTTTCGTTAGACTCTTCATGTGGTGAAATATATGAGCATTTAAATAGGCAATTCAAATTGAGTGTATGGATTATGTAGTTTGAATTTGCTCTAAAGGACCAATTTGACCTTTCCATTATTTATTCCTTATTTTAAAAAAATTAATTAGACCTATAATATAACCTTAAACATTTTCATTATGTCATCTTTGCTTAAAAGTTCTGAAAGTGCCTTCATGATGGTGTGAGCCTATAGGTCTTAAGACTAGATTTTAGGTCTAAAAGGCCTAATACGTAGTTTTAGGATTTAAGGCACCTATATGGGTATATTATGGTTAAAACCACACTTTTTAACATTAATTTACATCTCCTTTGACTTCATTTTCCTTCTCAAACTCTAATTTACATTGTGTTTTAGTATTTTTTGCTTTTTCAATCTGATCTAATTAACTACTAAAAATAAAGTAAATGCATGGTTTTAAAGATTACCTAGAGATGTAGACTGGTTGAGAAAAATTGATCAATATTTTGGGAAATACTCTTTGGCTAGGGAGGAATGACATGTAAATAATACTAACTCATAAAAAAAATGATTGATAAAAAGATGCATGGGTTGCCTATTAAGAAACTAGTCCCAAGAAGTGATCTACTTCCTTAGGTGGATGTTAGCCCACATTTAACACTAAAATTTATAAATAAACATGAAATTTAAAATATATATAAGTATAATATTTAAATATATATAAAAAATATTTATAATCTACAACAAGATTAATGTGATCTAAGTAATCATCCTAAAATTCAATAGCTAAATCAACATCCTCTTAAATTACAACCAATTATTCATTAATGTTTTCTTGATTAGGTGTGAAAACCATAATGAAAAGACCCAATTAAAATTTAATGTCACTTTTATCAATAAATAAAGGTTGTGGGACAATGGGGAGATCAAATATGCTAATAATATCATGCACTAATCTAGGCAGAGTCATCTACATGTGAAAGACATATTTTTAGAAAATAACATGTAGGATTTAACAATTTTTTAGTATTTTAAATGTTAAGAAAACATACTTCAAAGATATTTTAATATTTTATCATGGATTTATAATGATCTTGTAGGATTGACATTGATTCAGATAGGTCAGCATTAATTCTAAGTAAAATGCTAAACTATGAAAACAAGCTATAATAATGACTTGTAAAATTGATAAAATGATGAAAAATGAAAGGAAATGTTGAAAAATAGGTGTAAAAGATATCAACCTTTAAATACAAACGAATTAATGTAAAATAATAACCTTGAAATTCTTGAAAACATGAAAATAAAAAAGACTATAAAAATATGCTAAAAAAACTTCAAAATCCCTTGATCATTACATGAACAAAGGTTCCATAAGGTGGAAAGGTGTTGACAATGTCTATATATAAGTTCCAAGAAAAATTTAATAGAGGTTCAAAGTCAAAAGCATTGTGTGTGTCTCTCGAGCAGAGGAGGCTCATTATATATTTATAGATCGATACCATTCTAGGTTGATCAACATTGATTGTGATGAATTAATGTTGATTTTCCCAAAATAGGTGGAGGTGATCATAGGTCATTCAAAAGGGTTATGTATGGGGTAAATATAGGTTTAACCAACTTCTACATTGATAAGTTGTTTAAACCATGGGATAGGTTTGTTAGGAAGCTGGGAGAGTTTTTATTTTCTATTTGTTTTTATGAACTTATGGTTATGGGTAGTAAAATAGGGTTAATTACCATTTGACTATAGTAATTAACTCTATTAACTCATGTGGTAAAGTTAAATGGGTGAGGTTAATGCAATTATTTCAAATAATTATGAATGTGACCATTATGTTAGAGATGGAACGGTAACACAATGATGCACCATGTTTATACACAAGTGTGTATAAAACTAACATCTACATTTGCCACTTTTTATGGAGTAGTATGAAATAGCATTCCATGAGACAAAAATCTATAAGGTGCCTACTACCCCAAATTTATTATGAGGAGGTATCCTCCCTCAAATCAGGTGTCAAGAAGTGAGATGCAATGGATGATGGGTTTGAAAAAGATGAAAGGTAAAACAAATGTGGATGAGTGGAAATGGACAAGTGGAATACAATAATGGAAAAATAGAAGTGTGGATGGCTTAAGGAAGTTCCAATGTTACACTTAGTGGAATAAAAAGTGATGTAGGTTGTAATTCCCCAAATACCTAATTGAGTAACAAAATGCCAGAGCTAAAACAGGTAGTCTTAATAAAAGGCTAGCAAGAGAACAAAAGATAGGAATAACAGACCATCACATCTAATGAGCATATGGTGTATGCATTACCTATAGACTAATTTTCTCATGATAAAGGATACCCTCAGGATATTATAAATACAATATATCAAAAAATGGGTATGCCTTAAGGAGATTGGGGAATTGATAAAGGGTCAATATCCTCAAATGTAAAGGGTAATATAAAATAAAAATGGGATAGTGGTAGCAAAGGTAATAAGATGGGGATTGAAAGCTAGACTAAGAGCATGTGAAATGGTCCATAAGTGTAAAAAAATTAAACAAGCCAAGAAAATAAACATTGTTCACAAGGGATCAATGTCAATTTATGGGATTAACATTGATTAGAGTAATCGACATTGATCACAAGAAAGGTTATAAATAGGCATCTGATGTGGCATAAGGCTCATTTAACTATTGACATGAACAAGTATTCAAGAGAAAATTTTGACAATTTCCACTTTCAACATTATGTGAGATGATGGAGGCGAGTGGGAGTGGACAATGATGACAATGACTTCACTATGAGGTAGGCAAAATACACTTTTTGGTAAATTTATTGTTTTAGTTATTTTGTTGTTTTTTTCTTAATAATTTTTTTTTTGTTTTTTTGTGAGTTATTTAGAACATTTTTTGGTTTGAAAATTTTGTGGGTGGGGAGGGTAGGTAGTTGTGAATTATTTTTTGTATTTTAGGAATGTATAGCCTAGGAGAAGATTCATTGGGGAAGGGAATCAATGTAAATCCATATGGATCAACATTCCCCATGTGGATAGACCATGATCCACAAAGGTTAGTGTTAATTGGGTAAATTAGCATTGATCCTTATAGGATCGATATAAACTAGGAAATTTAGGCTCTTGATTAACCAAAAAGATGTTTTTGACAGGCATGAGAACTATTAATGATGGAGAATAGGATCCCTCCATTATTGACATAGTTATTAGAGTTCATGGGTGATGAGGACTGGGGCCATCTACATGCTATTAGATTTAGAGGGATTCACCATAATCACTATATCCATCAAGATATCAGCATGATGGTGTATTTTCTATAGTGATTGGATTATACCACCAACACATTTTGGCTATTGACTAGTGAGATAACCATCACCATAAGGACATCTATTAGATTCTTGAATGTCAATCTAGGGATCTTCTATTTATACTATGGATGAGGTTGGATGAGTGATGGTGCTAGCACAACTATATGGTGAAGATGCTTTACATATCATATTCTTTGTTGAGGGGTTCTCATTCTAGCCCTTATATGATTAGGACCCTATGGAGACACTAGTGCTGACTATGATGATGTTGGCACTAAATTATTATGTTTTACTTGATTCTGTAGGAGGATGACTACCATGGAGCTTCACTAGTGTCATAGTAAACATGATGGAGTTTAGGACTATTTTTTCTTGGGCACCCACACTATTGGGGTAGATCTATAAGGAGTTATGGGTCTAGTGCACTAAGCATAGATCATGACTCAACATCACTTTTGTATTACATTATTTAGCATATGAGTACATTCATGTGATTCATCCCATATGGATCCCATGGATTGGTTTCAAAAACATGGTTTATAATATAGGCTTCCTTTTATGGAATGAAGACCGAGTGCTTATGTACATAGATAGGGTAATACATGATCTAGCATACTATAGCCAATTTTTAAGTGAATTGTAAATAGGAGATGTTCTCTGGAGGTTTTATGTACACTTTCTAGCATGGACTAGTTTAGCTATGGAGAAATGGTAAGTTTCTTGAGAGTTATAGGTACACAAATGATGGCTACATAATCTGGATCTATTTTATTTTGATAGGGTTCATCATCAGTTTGGGTTGCTATAGGATATACCATTTGCCCCATGCATGTATAGGTAGGATGATATAGAGCTTGACTAACCTACTCTAAATATTGTAGTGGTCTTGATGGGGCTATAGGAGGAGCTTGTAGATGCTAACTTAGATGATATTGGTTATATGGATTATTATGAAACATGGTTTGTAGGTGAGATGGTGAGGAGATAGGATAGAGTTGTGAGACCTTGATAGGAGGGTGATGAGAGAGGAGAAATTAGGTAGGATTCCCTTGATACACCTATGGGAGATGTACCATTGTAGAATACCTCTGTACCTAATCATATAGTTGTGTTGCAGTTATTACTAAGAGGGATACATTGAATCCTAGGTTATAGGAGTCTCAGGTAACCTTTAGTACTTTATAGGATTAGATTACCACACTATAAGGTGATCTAAATATTATGAGAAGTTAGTATGACTAGCCATATAAAAGTGGGATAGATACCATGTAGTGTTGGAGCAGATGAGATCCATTATGTTAAAGAGGCTAGCTCTTGGTATTTTAGGATCTCGTGCTACTCCTAAAAATATGGTACCACTCCATAGGTACATGGATTTGCTTGTTGAGATGTCTTATTATGAAAGGATAGTATAGAGATGGATACTAGATGTACTTCAATTTACTTCTTATGTGGCTAGATGTAGCATATCAGAGAGGAATCCCAGGGGTATTGCTAGTAGAGGGAGTGTCCTAAGTTGAGGATGAGATGATGAGGGAGGTGATAGCATTCACCTCAGCAGGATTGAGTTCATGGAGTAGATCACATTGTATGGGCTGAGAGCCCCATTTTATTTGTGTTATGACATTTATACATACATTTTATATATATATATATAGAGAGAGAGAGAGAGAGACATTATTTATGGATTTATTGATGTCTATCAATATGTTATGTTTTTATTGATGATGTGATGTGATGTATTATAGATTAAATGTTATGGATTTTATATGTTATAGATTATGGATGTTATATCATGAGATATGCTTTTAATAAATGGATTATGATTATGGATTATATATATATATATATATATATATATATATTAATGTTTAATGGTTATGATTTTATGGGTCTTAGTGATTACATATTATGGATTTTCTTGGCATTGAATTGTACCATAACCAAAAAGAGAATCTCTCATGCACATGGACTATGCATTCTTAGCTAGATGATAATAGATTTTGACACAACCTAGGTTAGCTAGAGATTTGACATTGGTCATTTATTAGGATATATGCTTTTGGTGGGATGGGGGATGGATTGATTTAGAGATAACCTTATTCACACCATATTTTGAAATCAAGATTTATCTTTTAGGGATCATTTTTATGACAATGGGTAGATTGATCAATAAAAATAACCTATAATTATAAAGTTGATCTATACGTGAATCTTTCTTGGGATATTGATTTTGACAATTTATTTTATTTATTTGTTGCTTTTTAAGGATTTTAAGCAACATAATTTTAAAATTGATCAATGAAATAATTTTTTTTGGTAGACATCCTTCAAGGGAGTGGTCTACATTCTAATATTTTTGCACAGTTGTCCTTCAAGTTATCAATTTGTTTATTTATCCCATTTTAATACTTTTGATTTTCATTTCTTACTTGATTTTGGATCCCAAAGATAGTAATTCAAGTTGGCATAAAAAGATACCTTAGGATAGTTTTAATGAGTTCATTACATAGGGTGATTATGATATCTTGGAAAATTAATGGACTTAAAAAAAAAGGGAAATAATGATATGGGGTTTCTCTTGTTACATGTGAAATGTATCCATGAGAGAATGATATGAATAGATCTAGGGTATTCATATTCAATGTTGAGGTTATAACGACTACCAGATAACCACATAACTCTTATATCATTATTTGATATTTTAGGATAGGAGAATATGATAATATTAAATATAAGCTAACCAATATGATCCAAGATATATTAACTATAGAAAGGATGTAGATGTAATGCATTAAGATTTTTTCATTCTATTTTAACATCAAGAGAGGCCAAATGATATGCTTTGGATCCATATTTATGGGTTATGATGTATGGTCTAAGCCAATTAGGATAAAATTTTACCACTTTTACTTCATTCCATATTAATGACATGTTGATTTTATTTAAATACAAGGTCTCTAATGTTAAATTCTCACCCTCTTACATGTTGATTATATGCTCATTTAGGTCATTCTTGATATATGCAAAGGTGATCAAGGTCTATCCTATGATGCTCATCTAAGAATTCAATATGGAATAAAATCTTCTAACAAAAATATTCATCTAAAATGATATTTGTAAGGGAGACATAAAGAGAAGGAATTTATACTTATAAAGGAAGTACAACTTCCATACCATAAACTATAGAAAAAGGAGTAGCACTAATAGGGGTTCAAATACTAGTTTGATATACCCACAAGGAAAAAGTGATATAAAGATGCTAATCCTTCCTAGTTTTATTAATGACTTTGGTTAGGATTTTAACTAGGGTTTTATTAGATGATTTTTCTTTGCCATTGGCATGAGGATAGTAAGGTGAGGAAAAACTTAATTTGATTTTAAATGAGTCACATAGTGCCTCAACTTTCTTATTATTGAAAGATTTTCCATTATCTGTTATTATTATTTTATATGGAATTTTGAAATGACAAATAATGTGATGGTGAATAAACTCCACAATATTTTATACCTTGTTTGAGATAAATGGCATAGATTATACACACTTGGCTGAGTATTTTTTAGCAGTAATGATGAATCCATGATGCTAAGAAGATTTAGGGTTGATTTACCCTATAAGATCAAGCCCCTATTGGGAGAATCACTAGAAGTCTCTTACTACCTGCAAGGCTTTACTAGGGACATGGGATAAGTTTGTATACTATTGAAATTTTACAAAAAGATTAATGTATGTGCAATAATATTGATTTAGAGTGGAATAATAATAGCCTAGATGTAAGATTTTTTTACTAATTACATGGCCACTAAAGTTTCCACTACATAACCCATTATGTACTTCCTAGATAGATAAACTAGCTTCATGATTTTGGATATAATAAAGAAGAATTCCATCAAAACCATGCTTATAAAGAACACCCATAGTATAGTATAGCAAGCAACTTTATATTGAAAGACACACCTAGCACTTTTGGATAGATGGGGAGAAGATAGTCCTATAGACAAATAATATATATTTGTGCATACCATGGCTCCTCCAAGTTTTCCTTGATATTATTGATAGATGGAAGATTAGTTATTTTTTCGGAAGTTTGGTTAACTCAATGGATAAGGACAAATATTTTGGACTCCTAAGATGAGGATGGGATAAAAGAGGCAATACATGTCATAGTATCACTGAACTTATTAGTTGATCTAGGAATAGTTTAGAAAGCGTAACATTTGAAAGTGGATAGAAGCTGATTAGCTAAGGTCTTATATCTTTGGAAGATATCATTCTTTCATTGATATATAAAAATAATTTGATTGACCACTATCTAAGAATTTCCATAGATATTAAGGGATCTGACTCTTAATGCAACTATAGTTGGAGGCCTATGATCAGTGCATCATATTTAACCATGTTATTGGTGCAATCAAAATCTAATTTAAAAGATAAAGGCATGGGAATACCTTGAGGAGGGATTAATATAATTCCTATACCACTTCCTTGTTCACATTTGGATCCATCAAAGAATAGAGTCATTTGATATTCTAGGACTAATTGGGAAGTAGATGTGATAGATTCATTAAGAAATTCACAATTAATTTGTTAGTTATCACTAAGAGGTGATTTAGCCAACTGATCAACAATAATATATCATTTAGTAAACTTTTCATGGAGAAGTTGTAGATCAAAATCATCTAGAAACATGATCCATCTAGTCATTTGTTGATTTTGGTAAGTCTTAGAAGTCATAAACTTAAGAGGGTAGATAGTCATAATTATGTATGTCTTGTGGTTAACTAGGTAGTGATGAAGCTTAAAGGCTACAAGGATAAATGATAGGCATAGTTTTCTAATATATGGATAATGTGTTTCATAATATATAAGGGTATGACTTATATAATAAATAACATATTCCTTGTGTTACTCATCTCAATGGGCAAACATAACACCTAGAGCATGGTCTATAATTAAGATATAAAGGAAGAAAGATTTCCCTTCCTTAGGTGTGCACCTAAGTTGGCCTAATGGTAAAGAACATGTGATCCTATAAGGGAGGTCATAGGTTCAAATCCTATAGGGGGTAGGGATTGTACACCTCATACTCATAGCACAGTAAGGTGCCTCCCCACAATGGGAGTATGAGGTGGTCCCATATGCTAGACATGCCTTGTAGACCATAACCAAGGCATTAATTGGCATCATGGACCTTAAAAAATATATTATATTATTATTAAATTATTATTGACAATTATAATCCCATATAAAGTGACTATCCTTATTTAATAAATGGTGGAGAGGTTGACACTGATCAGAGAGCTAGGATATAAAATGATGGATAGACTAGAGCTTGCCTTGTAAATTAAAAAGTTGCTTAAGGTTGGATAGTGGAGGCATTTATATAATGGCATTGATTTTAGTGTGATCCAATTTTATTCTTTGAATAAAAACAATGAAGCTCAGAAGTTTACCCATCAAGACACCAAAAATGTACATTTTTGGATTTAGACATACATGATATTGGAGTAGATGATCGAAGATAACCTTAAGTACATATAAGTGATCCTCATATAATTTTGACTTCCCAAGGATGTCATATACATAATATTTTATAATTTTGTGGATTATGTCATGAAATATATAAGTCAAGGCCCACTGATAGGTGGCTCCCACATTCTTTAGGCCAAAGGGCATAACATGATATCATAAGGTCCCCCAAGGAGTAATAAATGTAGTTTTAAGTTGATATTATAGTGTAATAAGCATTTTATTATAAATAGAAGAAATATCCATAAGGGGAAACATGTCATGGCCAGTTCTTAGGTCCACTAATTAGGTGATGTTAGGGAGAGGGAAATCATCTTTTAGACAAACAAGATTTAAATCATGAAAGTTAGTATAGATTTGAAGTCACCCTATAGGCTTAGTGACTAGAATGATGTTGGATATCCATTAAAGATAATCAATGGGTTGAATGAAGTTAGTAGATAATAAGCACTACATTTCCTCTTTTACTAGAAGTGCAATATGGGGATGCATTTTACAAAGTTTTTGTTTTACTGGTTTAGCATCAAGAAAGGTGATGATATTATGGATAACAATTGTGGGGTCAATACTATACATATCATTATAAGACTAGGAAAATACCTAACTATAGTTTGATTAAAAAAAGTGGTAAAATATTCATTTTTTAAAGATCTAAGGCTTTGCTAACTTTAAAAATCCTTAGGGTTTCTTGATACTCAATATTAATATCAACAGTGGATTCATTTAATAAGCTATATGTTTTAGATGGAAGAGAATTATGTAGATAAGAGTTTTTAGCACCCAGATGAGTCAATATTGACTCATCATCCTAACACTAGAGAACATGGATCGTTAGTGTATCATGTCCTATTAACATAGGATATGCTAAAGGGATGGTTCAGGTCTCACCACCATGGTGAATGACGAGGGGTTATATAGAGATTGAATTGACTAAAAAAAGTTAGAAGGGATGGATATAGTGTCAGTAGTTGAAGAAGAGGTATTGGATAATAAAGATTGATCTTATTCTTCTAAGAATGGTAGAATATTAGGTTAGGGAGAGGATTTAGGATCCTTTTCAAAGCCTAAGCCATGATTTTCATGTGGTTTTCTAAAATCTCCTAATGCAATGTCATGAGGACCTTGCTCATATCTACCCATGCCAAAGCCCTTTAAGGCATAATGATAAAGGTAGGTTTATGAAAAATAGGGTTTATTAGTAAATGAGAAATTAGATGTAAAGTGTTTATTATAGGTGCCATTATTAGGCCCTAGAGTGGTTTGATCATTTCTACCATATATCAAGTGGTTGCATAAGAATGGTGGCCCAAATGGGATGATCTCACCTATGTTAGGTATTTACATGGGTTGTTTATCTAGAAAACCATATTCCCTAGGAGTGGGTAACATGTTAAATGTCAAAACTATTATTACCCTATTGAAATATACTACATGATGGAATGAATGGACTCATGAGCTAGTAGTTTCAAAGTGGGAATAGTCATATTAGTTGAGGATTGATTAAAAGATGAAGATGGGATTTTTTAGGCAAGGGTATCATGACATTACTTGGTTTAAAAGTGGAGTTACATGATTTCAAGTGATGAGGATTAATGGGGATGATATTGATCTAGCCTTCATATTCAAACTTAAGGCATAAATAGATAGTGGAGGGGACACATTACATCACATGAATCCATGGATGTCTTAATAAAATGTTGTATTAGAATTTCCCTTTTATGACATAGAAGATTTCATGGAGGGTGTGAGGACCTATGAAAATTGGAAGGACAACTATCCCTACTATGGGTGCTATTGTGTTGCTGAATGCACAAAAAATTGTTAGGGATCGGGAAATAATGGTTTCTAGTAATTATAACTATTGGAAGGTGTGTGAAGAAATAATATTGATATTAGCCCCATTATCAATCATAAATCTTCTAATCTAAGCTTGATTTATTTGAGATACGATTAAAAGTGGGGGATCTTAGTCTTCAAGTGATAAGGGAATGACTTTGGAATTAGTAAAAGTAACAATTGATACCATTTGTAAGGCCTTACAAATGCTAACAATGGTTGAGGATCATCTAGATAGACCTCAATATATTGAAGATCTTTTATCATTTCTTTTTGATGGTGTGGAGTGATTTTGATAAGTTCATACAATGACATTTTTAAAAGTGTTGGTGGAGTTGTTTAATATGGAGATTTGTACCAACTCTTTAGCTTTAGATAGGGTAGTTCATATAATAGAGACTTTAGACTTTTGTCTAGATGGTTTAGGCATATTATCGGTAGAGGAACCTATAATTAAAACTTTAGCTTTATTGGGGTTTTGATTTTGGGAGTGGTAACTACATGAACAACATTAATGTGTAAGAATGGAGGGTCCAAAAAAGCCACTAAATATTTATCACTTATAAGACTAGCAGGATTATGGGTGGGTGGAATAGTTAGGATGTTGACTTTTTTTTAGGAGTTTTATCATTTAGATTATTAATTAATAGATCATCATCTTGGATAAGCTATTATATTATAGCCTTAAGGTCATTACAATTTTCTATATCATGTCCAACCACTCTATGATATGTGTATATCTCCTACCTCCTATACCAAGTAGGTCTTTAGAGGTGAGGGTTAATGGGTTTTATAGGTAGTAACATGATGACGGATGT
Source organism: Torreya grandis (assembly GCA_037957365.1). Lineage (NCBI taxonomy): Eukaryota > Viridiplantae > Streptophyta > Pinopsida > Cupressales > Taxaceae > Torreya > Torreya grandis. The sequence continues at coordinate 377,948 of JARHVA010005712.1, forward strand.
ATCCAATAATTGTTTTAAGATTATAGCATAAGATCCTTTCAAATGGTCATTTTGTGGTCTTATAATAGGTTGTACCATCTATTTTTGTAGAGTATTGATCATTTGGTTTTGACATTTATCTTTCATGGTAGGGACAACCTTAGGTGCCTTTTATTGAATTTTCTCTAATGGGTCTTCAGCATAAGATGGTGGATATCAGGATCGAAGCATGGTTAATAATGGATAGAAACATTATATTTTCACATTCATTTGAATGGAAGAACTAATGATAAGGACCTTCACTTTGTAAGATGGATGAGGACCTAAAATAGATGATAGAGATGATAAAAAAGGGGTTAACCCTTTTTTATTTCATGTGTTGAGAACAAAAGGGATATTTGGTCTAAGGTTTTTGTCTTTTGATGTCTGAAAAAATTGACCTTGACTTGAGGATGGGCTAAGGATTTCATTGATGGAATACCAAGACAATTATCCTAGCCATAAATGATAGGAGCTTTACTCTTTCCTTTAGTAGTTTTGAGGTAAGGAGGTTTTGTGAAAGAGGATGATTTCAAAGCATCTTAGTAATAAGTGAATTGATATGATACTACTATATTATGATCTTGGTGTATATTACAAATAGGTTCACCAGGGACCAAAGGGGTGAAATTTTTAACTCTATAGGCATTAGGATGTTTATCTATGACATCCCAAGGAGGGGTTTCATTTTCCTTTTTAAGAGATTTAGTTTGGGAAGATGAAGGGGATGGCCCACATGAAAAATCCCATGTAATGAGATTAGGGAGATATATAGATGTTTTGGGAGTTATCTTAATAATTTTACATTGAATTACATCAAAATCATCTCCTGTGAGGAGATATAAGACTATCAATTACTCTAGAGTTTCTTTAGGAAATAATTGGTCATAGATTGTATCAATCATATGTGTAGCATAATTTTGTGTTTCTCTAGGGTTAACAAGGATTGTGTTGATGTGGATGGATGGTTTCAAAATGGATATCTAAAAATATTTAAATATTGGTTGGGAGGAACATTTAGACTATCCAAATGAAGATCCCCCTTGTCTATGAGGTCTTGTACCAATCATTTAAAGGATTAGCTTCATTATATGTCATGTCCTATTACCCTATGATAGGTACAAAATTCATCCTCTTTATACCAAGTGGGTTTAAGATGTGTATCATTTATTAGTCTAATCAGATGAAGCTCCATAACATTTTTTTAAGGAGTTTATCCAATATAGAAGTGTAAAGATCTTTGAAAGGGGTATATTTCTTAGGGGGAAATGAGTAAGGCCCCTAAGTGGCTGTGTTTGAGAAGTGGATGGTCTTGATTTATTAGGTCTTGAATAGGAAGAAGTTTTTAGAATAATTGAATTTGCTACCCCTTTAGGTTTGGGATTATTTTTATTGCTTTTTGAAGAAGTTTTTATTGTGTAACTTAATTTTTCCCTCTTCAACACCATGAATTTTGAGTTTGTGTGCCATGGTAAAGGCTTCATAAAAAATCTTAAAGGTTTGAACTTGTAACATGGATGAGATATCTTTTGCACAAGAGCATGAAAATAATTCAATTAATTTATGTTGTGGTAAGGGAAAGGTTAACTAGTTGATTAAGCTATCCCAAGGAGCTACAAAGTCTAATATGGATTCATCTTCAAATTATAAAATGGTGTATAAATATGTGATAGTAAATTTTTGAGCAATGTTTATCGATAAGTATTCTAATAAAATTTGGGATAATTTCTGAAAGGAAAATAGCGAATGTTGAGGAATGAAACTATACAAATCTAATACAGCTCCTGCTAGTGACATAAGAAATGTCCTAAGTAGTAATGCATCATCATATAATATAAGGTAATATGCATGTAAAAATTCTCTAAGATGTTATTGGGGATATTCCTTATTATGAAACTTAGTAAAATTAGGAAGTTACCATTATGAGGGATATAATTAGATAGTAATAGACGGGTGGATAGGCTCATTACAAATTTTCTCATATGTGAGCTTAGTATTATGTCTAGAGGTGGAGGCTTCAAAATTAGCCATTCTATTCATAATAATGTTTATGAGGTCTTCTTGGGGGTTGTTATGAGGTACATTCCCTAAGACACCTTATTGAAGAGTATATATGGGTTGTGAGGAAGGGTATCCAACTGTGGTTGACATAATGAGTTGAGATGTGAGAATGTACTATGGTACCTATAGCAAAATATTTTGCTATGTGGAAGATTGGAAGTAAGTGGTCCCAAATGACTATGATGGAGTTATATATTGAGTAGACATGGAGACATATTTTTTGGAAGGTTGTGTTGGTTGGATGTATTGCATTAGAGGGATTTTTTATTTATGTTTCAAAGCTTGAGAACTATATGCTAGACTTATTTTGATAGGTGGGAGACTTAGCAGGAATACTACTAACATTTGAAGAGGAATAGTGGATATAGGTTGAGTGGTATAAGCACTTTGAACTTGAGTAATGGGGGTTGGAGAATTGGTATATACTATAGGTGGTTGGGTTTTTAAAGGTTGTCTCATTTGAGTATTAGATCTATATGGAAGAGAGATGATTGAAAAGGATACCATGGCTGTGGTAAATCCTTTAGTTTTCTCATTTCCCTTGAAAGGCATCTCGTATAAATTTTGAGTTTCTTGGGTATGGGGGGAATGTGGAATGTGTATTGATCGATTACTAAGGTATTAATTGAGATCAATAGGGTTATTATCCAATATTTTTGTAAATTATCTCCTTGAGAATAAGTACAAGAACACATTATTCTCAAAGGACTCAAGGGTAGAGGAGGGACTAGGTGTATGTTCCATAGGAGAGGATGTGACACCTAATTTAGATTCTTTCCTTAATTGATGCCAAGTTAAAATCATGAGATGAAAAATAAAAGCAAAAACAAAACAATAATTTCTTTTTGAACTATCTTTCTCTAAATTGTGGATGAAAGATGCATGAACTAAAGTCATTCTAAAATTTTTTTATCTCTTTTTTTAAACATTAAGATATGAAAAGAAATAAATAAAAAAGATAATTAGGGTCCTAAGAAATGGAAATCTAAGGATGGCTTCAGGTGTTTTGTTTTGTCACTCAAAGGAAATATGTATTAGTACTATTATATGGCTTGATACCTAGGGCTTGTTCCCCTCACATCATAATCCCATAGCCAGGGTGGGTGCTTAGCCAAGATATACCAATAGTTCAGAGATTATACTCAACCAAAGAACTTAGTTGGTCTTCCCCTTGGTGGTAAAATCCAAGTGGGATCACCAGGAAGAAGGTTGCTATGAGGTGATGAAATCTCCATCAGTTTCCTTATGTCAAGTGTTTAAATGAGTTTGTTGTGACTATGATTTGGATTGTGTGTGAAATAGTGATGACTATGATGAGTTTACCACTTAAATTATTCTATGTGAATTGCTTAAGTAGGAAAAAAATGAGTGCAATTTATCTTAACCTTAAAAATAAAAGAAAATGCAAACTTAATGTTCTTTAGATGAATTCACACAAAGAAAGGGAAAGAGATCAAATTCAAGAATTTTGAATATATAAAAAAAAAAGATGAGACCTAGGTCCCACCTAGCATGCCAAAATGTTTTTGTATGTTTTTTGCTTTTTAAATGTGATCTAATTAGCTACTAAAAATAAAGTAAATGTAGGGTTTTAAATATTACCTAGAGATGTAGACTAGTTATGCATCACTGATCAATATTGTGGGAACTCCTCTTTGTATGGGGAGGAATGACCTACAAATCACACTAACTCACAAAAAACTTGATTCATAGAAAGATGCATGGGTTGCCTTGTAAGAAACTAGTCCCAAGAAGTGATCTAATTCCTTAGGTGGATGTTAATGCACATTTAACACTCAATTTTTTAAATAAAAATGAAATTACAAAGATTAATAAAAATAGGATGAAAATATATAACAATAATTATGTCTAATATATAATAGAATTAATGTGATCAAAGTAATCATCCCAACATTTAGTAGATATATCAACATCCTCTTGAATTATAGCTAATTATTTATTAATGATTTCTTGATTAGGTGTGAAAACCATAGTACAAAGACCTAATCTAAAAGCAATGTCACTTTGATCAGTAAATAAAGGTTATGGGACAATGGGGAGATCAAATATGCTAAGAATATCATGTGAAAATCTAGGTAGAGTCATCTACATGTGAAAGAAATATTTTTAGAAAACAACATGCATGATTTAATAAAATTTTAGGACTATGAATGTTAAGAAAATAAAATTCAAGGATATTTTAATAGTTTAGCAGGGATCAATGATGATCTTGAATGATTGATGTCAATTTAAATGGATTAGTGTTGATTCTAAGTAAAATGCTAAACTATGAAAATAGGTGATGATAATGACTTGTAAAATTGATAAAATGATGAAAACCAAATGGAAATGTTGACACAAAGGAGCAAAAAATAGTAAAATTTAAATATAAATGAATTAACATAAAATAATAACCTTGAATGGCTTGAAAACACACAAATAAAAAATACTATGAAAGTATGCTCAAAAACCTTCAAAATCCCTTGATAGTTACATGAATAGAGGTTCCACAAGGTGGCAAAGTGTTGACAATGTTTATACATAAGTTCCAAGAAAAATCTAGTAGAGATTCAAAGTCAAAAGCACTATGCATGTCTCCCAAGTTGAGGAGGCTCATTGTATATTTATGGATCGATGTCATTCTAGGTTGATCAACATCGATCATGGAGAATTGACATCAATTTGCCTAAAATGGGTGGAAGTGATATTTAGGCCATTCAAAAAGGTTGTTTATGGGGTAAAGATAGGTTTAACTGACTTCTAAGTTGTTAGGTTGTTTATAACATGGGATTGGTTTATTGGGAGGTTGGGAGGGTGTGTGTTTTTTTTAATGAATTTATGATTAGGGGTAGTAAAATAGGGTTAATTACCATTTGATTACAGTAATTAACTCTATTAACTCATGTGGTAAAGTTAAATGGGTGAGGTTAATGTAATTATTTCAAATAATTATGAATGGGAAAATTATGTTAGAGATGGAAGGTCAATATGATGATGCACCATGTTAATACACAAGGGTGTATAAAACTAGCGTCTACACCTTAATGCCTTTGACTGTGCCTATAGGAGTGATTACTTGGACTATGTGTTTGCTAGAGTAGAGGTTTTCACGTCCTTTATTCTTAAATATAAGATTTAAATTAGTTTTAAATTTATAAAATATTTTCTTATAGAGATCATAATTATTTAGTCTAATCCTCAAATCCATGAAATGCTATATATGCCTTCCTTTCAGTACCCTAGGGTTTCAAGTAGTCATAACTTATGAAACCCTGATGGACTAAGTTTTCCTATTACATCATCCATATTTAGTTTATAAACATTATATAATATTTAAAATTACTTTTAAACCTCCTCTTCAAAGTGACTATACATTCAACATGTCTCAAAATAAGCAAAGAATCTTAAGAGCACACATGCATTTTTTGGTGTTTCTTACTTAAACTTTCCTTAAAGGAAATCTATCTTTATAACTTGATTATGATCAATATTAGAATGTTTTTAAAGACTTATCACCTTAAGTTATTGTTTTAACTTGAACATGCATCCAATTAGTAGATGATAAGTCTCTCCTCATTCAAGTGGCACAATGGAACCACCTCAGGGTTATGGGTGCCCCTAAATTGAGGTGGATCTCTAGATGAGGGGTTAGTTCCCCTTGATGAATCACTATAGCTCAATCCTAATACTAACACTTGGAGGCATGAAAAGGGATAATAATATCTAAAATCAAATCTACTCTATGGGAGGAGATACACCAAATATATTCTCTACTCACACCCTTTAACGTACACTTGGAACTAAGGAGAAGTTTACACATACACTTCATCCAATGACAATCTTCTTTCTCAAATCAATGTTTAAAACATAAGGTCTTGGAGATATCTTAGTCTAGGAAGACTTAGATAATAAGAATTATAAGACACACTATTGAATATACTACTCACTACACCTACAATATCAACATTAGACACTTCTTGCTGACCTATAAAAGATAGATTATAGAACACAAGGTACTAGGAAGAGTAACATGTGAAGATAAACAAAGATACACTTGCACAAGACCAAAAACCATTGTGTACATATTGAAATATTGAATGAGGTAAAAATAACTATATTTATTATATGAAGGCAAAAATTTTGGCAAAAATTCACCATACCAAGGTGGAGAGATCTGTAAAATAGTCCAAAAGGCTAGTTTATATAGAAATTGTGAGAGGAAGAGAAAGAGAAGGTCAAGAGTCATATAGACACTTCTCAAGTAATGATAAGGAGTTACAATAGTCATATAATCATGTGTGGGACAATTTATAAAGGAAAGTAAGGGAAAATGTACCTCAGACTTGTTCAACTCCTCCACATGTGGCATAGATTCCCTTGTGCTTGCATAAGAAACTACCTTCACAAAACTGCCTCATCTCTATATATGGTAAGGTTTGATGATGGATCTAAGTGGGAGGGGTTACAAAAAATACCTCACATGCATTGGAGTGGTCTCTGATCATTCTTATTATTTTTTCCATGCACAATCATCCATGACAATCCTAAAAAGACCTCTTTCCATGCACCTCTCACACTTGACACTCAAAAACATTCTGATTCTATTATTTGATCCATGCATAAGGAGGGATGACACTTTTTAAGAGTGTCTATATCATTATTTTCATCAAAAAAATCCTTAAAAACATTCACAATTAGAGTTTCACCACTTTTCGACATGGAAAACACCTGCTTATACCGATGCATGCAATGTATTATCATGACTACCTAACTAAAATAGGCCCAAAAGGGATTCATTGAGTTATTGAGACTTATAAAAGCCAAAATAACATGAAAAAACTATGGAGAGACATTAGATAAACTTGATAAACACCTAAAATAAACAAATCCAAAAAAACAAAGCAAGGAAATCTGAAACAAGTGCAAAGAATGACCCCCTCTTGGATGTGAATGCATAAAAAACTACTTGAGGTCCTAGCAATGGTTCATAAATGAGAATATAATAAAATTAAACTTATTGATATAAATTTTAAGTACATTCATATCCCTTTCATCCCTCAAAATCATTTCTCCCAACTCTAATTGTATGGCCCATACCAAGCATTTAAAAATGGCTTTTCATGGCTTGCAAGGAGAAAGTAGAAGAAATAAAAGTAAAGACTAAAATTTTTTACACATTCCATAAAAACCATCCATTTAAATTAGTTTAAGGAGGTGAATAGACACATAACTCATGTTTTTACTTGAAGATGAGGTCACCAAATCCATACAAGTGCCAAAAAAGGCCTAAAATCAAGAAGAAACTACCCCTTTATGAGTATAACTACCTCTTAGACTGACATCTAAATTATCCTGATATATCCTAACCTCTTTCACATTTATAACCAACTTTTATAAAAATATTATTCCTTTAAAGTCCATACAAGTCATTAAATGGGCCAAAAAAGTGGCCAAAAGGCATATTTGACATATTAAACATAGTAAAGGATAAATTAATTACTTGTGAACATCTTAAAACATATAAATTACCACCTTAGAAAAAATTAATCCTTTTACCATGTTTTTCTAGGGTTGGTCAACTTTGACTTTTTTTGACTAGACTAGTACAAGGAGAATGGGCTTAGACTAAGGTTAGAGGAAGGATAAGTAAGATGTATAGAATAATATGAGACCCCATAAGACATGTAGAAAATTTTAAAAGTTTATAAATTTAGGGTTTGACCCAATTTGAATAAATTTCAAATTTATTTAATAATTACTTAATAAAACATCTAATGAGGTCAAACCCTCAGTCAAACCTACCTTAAAATTGATTAGGGTATGTCTATACCCTAATATTTAGTAGTTACACCTATGGTATTACCTTCATTATGGAATTATAGGATTAAAGAAGCTATAAGGAACATTTTTACCAAAATTTTAGTCTTGACTAGACCTGTAGATGCCTCAAAACCTCAAAATATTTCAAGACCTGATTGTGTGTGTAGGTAGGACTATGTTTTGATGTGCAAAGGATTGTGTTTCGAATTTTGGGCCTAAGAATTCTTGATAAGGATTTTTTGAGTCTATAAAATGATTATTTTAATGATTTATACCCTTCACTAATCAATTCTTGGATCATGCTTCCCATCACCATATTAAATTTATTCAAAGAACCACAATGTGATTACTTCTAACATTAGTGTAGGTGTAGATTTGGGAAATATAAGTGATTGAGATCTACTCACCATTATTTATTATCTTTCTTATCTCCCAATTCTCTTGAAACCTTCCTCTTACCTCTTTCTTTGGTATATAGACTTTTCTTGCATTGTTGTTAGGCCTCTTACAGTCCTAATCAATACACAAGAATACGTGTTTTACTTTGCTAAGTTGGTAGACATTTTGATGATATTTATGAAGGTTTAAAGATGACAATTAGTTAATTTAATTGTAGGTTATTTCACAAGATTGTCTCCTTTAATGAATGGATATTTAACTACATCTCTAGGGCATATGAGTTTATCAATGCCATTTACCACCTAATATTACTATAGGTGGGTGTTATTAAATATTTCACCTTGAATTTATATTCATTTGGAGACCTCATATTCATCCTCTGACCTCATTCAACTATCTATTTCTCTTATTAGTCTTCCATGATCATGAGACTTTTATCATAGAAAGTGCTTCACCCTCTTCACAAAATTTTGGAAATAGGCTTGCATTCTATGAGAAGGCTATAGGTATACATTTCTAACATGAATGATTGAGACTTTATATACTTTGAATTTCATAGTTTGATATAACCTTATACACCATTCCAAGAGAATCCCCAAACATTATATAAATCTTATGACCCCAAATAGCATGACAAGACCTCATTTTCTTAGTTTGACATAGCATGTACATTCTTGAAGAGTATTTTAACCCAATTGCAGGTCATGATTCCCATGGGAATGTATGTTGAGCTAATTTTGGTTCTCATTGAGGTTCTTCCCTTGATACAAATATCATAGACATCTCCCTTTCATATTGTATTTTTCATACCATCATTCCATCTACTTGAAAATAGATCTTTCCTTATCATATACTTGGTTGTGCATCGAGTTTAGGCCCTTGTATGAACTATGATAGGGTTTTATGATGTTTAGAGGGCCTGACAAGGCCACAAGATGTCAATGAGTATTTATATAGTCATGATATTATCTCCCTTAGTTTTAATAACCTTAGTTAAATGTTAACCTCTCTTTAAATTCTCTTTCCTAACTTTTCCCCCTCCTTGGGCTATTCTATGTCCTTGGAAATCTTGATTGTAGGTCTCTCTTAAATTGTTTCTTGAGATATTCAAGATATTTAACTTGTATTGTATTTGACCTAACTCACTGAAGTTGTCAACCTCATATTTATCATGCCTTTTGATAGCCCAACTAGCACTCAATAACTTAGATAGGTCCTAAGGCTACCAAAAAACTTGTTTTATATACGTTTTGAGTTGTATATAGGCTTGTCGGTGTCTTATGAGACACTTGACTACAATCTTATGTCTACCTCCTTAGGTTGAGACATGATTGATTTCATAACATAGATCAATAAACCTTGACTCCTTTTCACTTTCTCATACATTTATGCCATGACCTAACCTTTGAAATGGCTATGTGCTTTCTTGACAAATATAGGTGATTGTTCAAGGTCCTTTTATATGCACAAATATGGAATTAGGCCTTAATGAGGTCACCAAAATTAGTCTTAGTGAAATTTTCACTCATTTATTACAACCTAAGAGGATATTTTGAGAAAATACCATTAAGGATATATCCTTCACCCCCTTCTTCCTTTGTATTTTGATGAGAAAATCTTGATTGTGATTTTAATTTGTTATAGGTGATCATTTTACCTTAGTTTATCAAGGTCTTAGGGTCTACATATCTTCCTTCATATCCATGATAGTCCTTACTCCTTTTGAATCCTTATGACAGTGGATCCATAAGATGGATATGAGTGGAAGGTGATATGATGGTTTAATGATGATGGGAACATTGAATGGAGGTGAAAATGGAGTTTTATTATAGTGATAAATGGTAGTGAAACACTGTGTAGATGAATGTAACAAGATGGAGGTGATAATGGACATGAGGACTATATGACAAGACCATTTTGAGGGTCTTATGAACTCATAATCACTTTATCAATATGATTTAACAATTTATAGGCTTTTTAAAGAGGTATATGGTGATAAATTGAAATATGTGAGTTTCCTAAGAGCCTTAACAAATGTTAAGAAACCTTAACATATGCTAAACAGTGACTTCATGAAGATATTGAGAACACATTGGTGGATTTCAAGCCATGGATATTTTGGAAAAACTTTTTATAATGTTTCTTTAGAAACATAATAACATGAAGGAGACCCCTACAAATAAAAATCTAACAATTCTTGAAATTTTTTCTCTCTCTCTCTCTCTTGAATCGTACAACTCTCTTAATATGTTTAAAAATGGTAGATTTCCACTATTATGAATTATTTATATATATATGATCCTTAAACATGTGGAAAATAAATAAATAATGTAATTTAAATGTGGATAATTCTCTTTAAAAACTCCACAAACTTGAATTTTTTTGCCATGATACTCAGATGAAGAGAAAACTCAAAACATTGACTCCCTACATGGATGAAGGAGACATGGTGAGTGACTTAAATTCAAAGGGATGGTTAATGAAGGATAAAATACCAATTTATAAAATATTTATATGTATGGAATCTCCTTGAGATTAATTTCTATGGCCAAAATTTTAGACCTTGGTTTTCTCTCTCATGGTCGTACCACCTACAAACCTGAAGGGCTCTCACTATGTGTAAAGAAGCTAGATGATCAGAGGGAACTAGTTTTGGGCCTATATTGGATAATTTTGTATTTAAATTATCATATAACACCTTAAATATCTTATTATTAATTCTCTTAATATTTTATGTATAGAATACACTGTACAAATCTATACTTACACATGAAAATATATAAAAAAGCTCCTTTCTTTGCATGTTCTTCTAAGTTAAGAGTTGAGACCACCAATTTAGGTCATAATTATGAGAATTAAGAGTCAAGGAGGATATTAAAATAATAAATATGACATTTTTCATCTTTACATGGGTAAACTTGGCATGTGGTAGTCTTTTAAAGCCAAAATATGTCATGGAGTTGCATGAAAAAATATTTTTCAAAGTATAAAACATTGAAACAAGGTAATTTAATGAATATGAAAATGTTTCAAAGTATTATAAAGGATTTTTTGGCCCTTTAAGGTGAAATTTTATCATTTTAAATTCAAAACCTTCACTTTTTAGGCAAAAAAAAAGGTTTTACAAGGAGAATTATCACTAAATGGTATGAAAAGTACCTCAGAGCCTTGTATAGATTCTAAATAAGACTCAATATGTCTTGAAGACACATAGTAAGCTTATAATACATATCATACACCATATATATCATGAATAAACTCATCACAAGTTAGATTTGAGATATGACCTTAGAAAAACATTAAAAAACAATCCCTTGACTTGACAAGTAATGGACATTGTGATGATCAAGCACATCATCTAAGGACCAAAACAACTATTAAATGAAAAGTTTTCAGTGGTAGGGATTGGAATTTAGCCTTGGTGGTCCAAATTTCCAAAAAAAATTATGACTCATAGGGGTTGATCGGCATTCTAGTCAAGAGAACTCATGAAATTCATATGATAATGATAATCTAAAACCTAAAAACATGGCTTGATGAATCTCTTGACTACCAAATATAATTTTGGACTTTTAACACCTCTCTTTGACTACCAAAACAACAAGACACAATAGAAAAAACACAAGGAACACCTAAACTAAGGAAATAATAAAATAAGATAAACATAACAACAAGGTAGTAGACTAATGTTTGTGCTAATCCCTTATTTAAATAAACTAAAACAACTAACCTAAATTCAAAATATTTCATATAGTTTCAAATAGTAATCTAGATTATCCACCATAGAATCTTGAAGGATGATGTCTATCTCTTGATAGTTTCTTCTTGTTACTAGGAACATGTGCACATTCATAGATTATTAAGGAAGTAACTGGGCCTTCTAGTTTCATCCTTAGGGGCATGGATTGTACATGTGAGTCTAAGACCCAATCATACTCTTCCCATATCCATCTTTCTTACATCAACAATGCTAATTCTTCTTCATTCATGGGCTGATGGTGGTTTGTCACATTATCATATAATGATTGTATTGGCAACTCAATTGATATACTATGATTAATGCCTCTATTATTTTCTATTTGAGGTAGTGGTTTGTCAATGTATTCAAATTATTACAAGCATGGCTAAAATATGTCACTAGTCTCTTCTTGATTCCATCTATAAGACTTAGGATGAGCAGTTTTAGTAATGTTCTTTAAAATACCATCCTCAATCCCATATGGGGTGGAGATTACCTATCAACTTTGAAAAAATCCCTCCAAGTCATCCCAAAAGGCCATATCTTCATGTTCACTTAAACAGACATGGATTTCATTAGCATCCATACCATTTACTTGTGATGAATCATGTTGATCACACATTTCCAACACTTTGGTGGATTCATATGAATGTTCTTGATCTACTTCACTTGTTTCATCTTCATATTTAATAGAGAATAACATCTCATATATCCAATCAATATCCATCTCATCTTGCCTTCGTGTCTCTAGACTAACATTACCTTCTTGAAGCCCCAAACCATTGGTGGAATAGTCACATGAAATTCCAATTTTCTATCCCATTACATCATCCAAATTTGTCATCTTGAGCTATTTAATCTCACTCAGGAACTCATGGTATAGTTATTACTAGTGGTTATCAATTTCAAGAATGTTCTTAATCTCAAAAAAGGTTCCATGTGAGTTATAATCATGGCTACCTTATAAAGAAGAATTTTTTTATACCTCATCCTTGATAACTACTACAAATTCTTGAGAAATATCTTCCTCTTGCTTAAGTGAAACCTCTTAGAACTCATCTTCTTTTGCATTCTAGAAGATTGAATCATGCCTGTCCTTACCAAGTGGTGTCTTAATGATGATTTATTTTTATTGATCACGTAAGGAACCCTATTTTTGTTTCACTTAATTTTAATATTCTTCACTTACCTCACAAAATAGAGGATCTTTCTCAAAGAGTGACATGGTAGACCCTTGAAAATACTCAAGAAGATGAGATAAATCCAAAGGTCTTGCTATGGATGCCTAATTTTTATCATGGGGTTACTCAACTTTGACCACCATCACCTCCTATTTTTATTGCATTTGTCCTTGCATAAACTTCCATGAGGAGAAAGTCTTGGGATCTTATAAAGGGAGGGGTGGAGGTTGAATGACTTCAACTTTTTTATCGACTTCAACACTAGGGCTTATGCTTGATTGATGAAGTTTCTTCTAAGTTGGAAAATTGGGTTTTTGGGCCTATTATATTCAATGTATTATAACTTTGGTCATGAAAAGAAGAACTTCCTAATGAGATGAAGTTGTAATCCATGGATAGTGGTATGGGGTAATATGATGTAGTGATTTTTGAGATTGTTTACCTAATTATTATTGTCTGTAGGATAGTATTTCATCAATAATCATTCGGTCTATCCTATTCATCTCCTCCATCTCATCATAATAAAAAAATTTCTTGGAAGGGTGGTTAGGGAGGAAATGAGGGAGAGTAATTTCAGTAAGAAGGCTGATATTGGAACTAATATGGCTCATACTGAGAGTAACAACATTCATGAGGGGTATTATAGGGTTGGTAAAAGCCACCATACTATTGATATGGATCATGGGGATATTGATAAGGAGATTAATGATATGAATTTGTTCAATAGGTATCCGTAGCCTATTAAAAGAAACACGAAAAACAATGAACTATGAATAAAACCTACCCTTTACCTTAGATATGATGACCATATGAGTGATTGAAACTACTTGTGAATACTATGATGCTGAAAATGGATACTCCAATGCTTGAATCTATGTCTTACTAGGCACGATAATTTTTTTTTAAACCTAAGTTTCACCCTACTAAAGTAGACTACTCATATCTACTTTACACTTGGACCAACATTAGAATGGTCTAAGGTTGTGGGATACCTGTAGCTAGACTATACCTGTAGTTTATGAGGCTAGCTCCTTTAAATACATCAAATTTTATAAACTTATTATGACCTAATTTTTATTTGGGATGAGAAGGGTTTAAAATATTATTGAAAGGGAAATCTACACTATTGATGGTGATACACTTGTATAGCTTGTTCATCCATTCTATTTAAACTCTTACAACACTCATAAGTAATGCAAATCATTAGATGTAACAACTTTGAGGGACTCTTATGCAATATTATTTCACATAAAGGTTACATAAAGTGATAAAAACATGAGTTCAATTATGGAAGGCCTAAACAAGGCATTAACTAATCAATATCTTCATTGTTAGTTTAGTTCATCAACACTAAACATTGTATATCACCTACATAATATGACACACTAGTAACTTGGTGAGATTAGGACTTGATAAGGGAGAAAATACTACCACATATGTAATTAAAACTAATATAACACACTAAACCTATATAAATTAATCTAGAAATAGTCATTTTATTCATCTCAAGAGGTTACAAATCTCAATCTTGGTAGAGTTTCATAATGCCCAACAGAGGGATCCTAAAAATGAGCCTAAAATCTTGAATATATAAAAAATGAGAAGAGAAGAAGCTAAAGTGGAATAGAGGAGAGAATAAGAAGTCAAATTATCATTAGCTTAAGTCAAATCTAGTTATAACTTGCATTGAACAATCCTTAAGACTTTTCTTTATGGTAGGTTTCTTGCATGCTCTTTGGCATTGGAAATAGGATGGTGGGCCACCTATTGTCTATAATTACTTTTTGAAACTTATCTTGATGAATGATATGACATAAATTGGAAAATAACTCAACTTAAGATGAGACCAGGTTAAGTGAGTTACCTTTCCTTTATTTATACTTAAAACATTTATTCATTGCCTCTTAGATTAGTTAACTCATGATTGACACTTAAGACTAGTTAACTTGATATTTATCCCTCCTTTTCATGAATTATCACTTCAAGATTAGTTTTTCATGTAATTTCCACTTTAATACCTGATATGTGGCATGATAAATCCACATGAACTCATTTTATATCCCTTTTATAACATTTTCAGCTTTAATTGATTGACCAAATAGGCCTAATAGCCTAACTACCTATAAGAACCTGCATGAAACCATTATAACATGAAAAAATATTGATATTTCAGCTAAGGAAAATCCTCCATATCATGAAATAAGCCTTTTTTTTAAAAAAAAACACCTAAAAATTGATTAAATTAGTTGATTAGGTTAAACTATCTTGAATTTATTTAGACGAGATATTTTTAGGATGAGTAAAGAGTTCTAAACTTCAATCTCTATGAATTGGAATCCATTAAACTACATTATACCTATATTTTATACACTTTTTGCTTAAAACTACCTATTTTTTCCATGTCCATATAATTTTGTACATCATAGTACCATTTACATGACATTCTCTAAGTATAATTCATGTTTCAGTATCCTTTATATTGATTCATGCGGTTTTTATTACATGAAACTTCACTTTTCACAAAACTAGTCTGTAAGAGGGTTTGGGAGGGTTTTAGAGGTGCAACTTATTAATTATGGTTCATATAGTAAATACCTAAAAAAAAACATTATTTCCATGATTCTTTATTCCATATAACAATTAAAAATTCTTAATAGTATTGGGTTTCATTACAAACTGTTTGTAAAGATATGTATGTAGTGAAGTTTACTTGTAGGGATTTGAATGCATTCTATACATGATTATACTCTTACAAATGGTTAATAAAACTAATAAATTAAATTAACATAAATAATTCATTTATTTCAATTAAATATGGGTCCTCAAAAACATATAATATCATTTGGTCAGACTCTTCATGTGGTGAAAGATATGAGTATCTAAATAGGTAGCTTGAACTAAGTGTATGGACTATGTAGTTTGAATTTAATCCAAAGAACCAATTTGAAATTTTATTTTATTTTTAATAATTTAAAAAACATTCATAAGATATGTAAAATCCACTTTAAAATTTTTATGGTGTCATCTTTGACTGAAATGTCTGAAAGTCGATTCATGATGGTGTGAGCCTGTATGTCTTAAGACTAGCTTTTAGGCCTACAAGGCCTAATACTAAGTTATAGGTTTCTAGGAACCTATATGGGTATATTAGGGTTAAAAAAAAATTAACATTAATTTCCATCTCTTTTTACTTCTTTTTTCTCACAAACTCTACCTTCCCTTGATGCATTTGATTATGTTTGTAGGAGTGATTACTTAGACTATGTGTTTGCTAAAGTAGAGGTCTACAAGACATTTTTTATTCAAGATAAGAGTTAAAGGAGATTTAAAATTATAAAATATGTTTTAATAGATATCATCATTATTTATTCTAAGACTTAAAGTCATGAAATGCTTTATATGCCTTCCTTTCACTACCCTAGGGTTTCAAGTAATCATAGCTTGTCAAACCTTGATGGATTGAGTTTCCCCATTAACTCATACATAATGAGATTATAAACATAATTTAATATTTTAAATTCATTTTAAACCTACTCTTAAAATATCCTACACCTTCAATAATTCTCAAAATAGGCAAAGAGTCTTAAGAGCACATAGGCCTATTTTGGTAGTTCTTGCTTAAACTTGCCCTCAAATAACTCTATCTTGATAAATTAAGTATGATAAATGTCAATAGGTGTTTTAAGACATATAAAATTACATTAATCAATTCAAAAACTCTATCAAACCTACCTTAAAACCCTCTAAAAGGGTCTCCTAGATCCATCTTTAATTGCTCAACTAACTAGGGTCTATCTATAATAGAAAAGTGAGTAGTTACACCTATGGTATGACCTTTAAGATGGCATGGGAGAATTAAAAAAGTTATAAGGAAAATTTTTACCAAATATGGAGTCTTGACTAGATCGGTAGATTCCTCAAAACCTCAAAATCTCTCAAAATTGCTTTCTAATGCTAAATATGTCTATAGGTAGGACTTTGTTTTGATGTGAAAATGACTATGTTATGAATTTTGGGCCTAAGAATTATTGACAAGTATTTGATGAGGATATAAATGGCTTATTTATATTATTATTACCCTTCACAAATAATTTCTTGGATAATTCTTCCCATCACCATATCATATTTCTTCAAAGAACCACAATGTGACTACCCCTATCACTATTGTACTGATAGATTTAGGAAATAGAAGTGATTGAGATCTATTAACTTTTATTTAGTACCTTCATTATCTTCTAATAATATTTAAACTTTAATTTCATTTCATTATTTGGCATAGTAACTCTTGGTTCATACAGGAAATACCTTAGAAAAAACCTTCTTTCATTAATTCTTTATTCCATATAACCCTTAAAATTTCTTAATAGTATTGGGTTTCTTTCCAAAATGTTTATAAACATATATATATATATATATATATATATATATATATATATATATATATATAGTGAATTTTACTTGTAGGGTTTTGAATGAAATATATACATGCTTATACTCTTACAAATGGTTAATAAAACTAATACATTAAATTAACCTAAATCATTCATTTATTTCAATTAAATATGGGTCCTCAGAAACTTATAATATCATTTGGTCAGACTCTTCATGTGGTGAAAGATATGAGTATATAAATAGGCAGATTGAACTAAGTGTATGGACTATGTAGTTTGAATTTAATCCGAAGGATGAATTTTAAATTTTATTTTATTTTTAATAATTTAAAAAAATTCACGGGATATGTAACATCCACTTAAATATTTTTATGGTGTCATCTTTGATTGAAATGTCTAAAACTGGATATATGATGGTGTGAGCCTATAGGTCTTAAGACTAGATTTTAGGCCTAAAAGGCCTAATACTAAGTTATAGGTTTTTAGGAACCTATATGGGTATATTAGGGCTTTTTTTAAAAAATACCATTAATTTCCATCTCCTTTTACTTCTTTTTTCTCCCAAACTCTACTTTTCCTTGATGTAATTGATTTTGCCTGTAGGAGTGATTACTTAGACTATGTGTTTGCTAAAGTAGATTTCTACAAGTCCTTTTCTATTCAAGATAATAGTTAAAGGAGTTTTAAAATTATAAAATATGTTCTAATAGATATCATCATTACTTATTCTAAGACTTAAATTCATGAAATGCTTTGTATGCCTTCATTTCACTACCCTAGGGTTTCAAGTAATCATAGCTTGTCAAACCCCAATGGATTGAGTTTTCCTATTAACTCATACATAATAATTTTATAAGCATAATATAATATTTTAAATTCATTTTAAACCTCCTCTTAAAAGTTCATACACCTTCAGAAAGTCTCAAAATAAGCAAAGAGTCTTAAGAGCACATAGGCTTATTTTGGTCTTTCTTGCTTAAACTTGCCCTCAAGGAACTCTATCTTGATAACTTAAGGATGATCAATGTCAATAGGTGATTTAAGACCTATAAACATTAATTAATTAATTCAAAACCTCTATTAAACCTAACTTAAAACACTCTAAAAGTTTCTGCTAGATCCATCTTTAATTGCACAACCAACTAGGGTCTATCTGTAACGAAAAAATGAGTAGTTACACCTATGGTATGACCTTTAAGATGGCATGGGAGAATTTAAAAAGTTATAAGGAAAATTTCTACAAAATTTTTAGTCTTGAATAGACTTGTATATTCCTCAAAACCTTAAAATATCTCAAATTTGCTTTCTAATGCTAACTATGTCTATAGGTAGGACTATGTTTTGATGTGAAAATGACTATGTTTTGAGTTTTGAGCCTAATAATTATTGATAAATAACTGATGAGGATATAAATGGATTATTTATATTATTATTACCCTTCACAAATCACTTCTTAGATAATACTTCCCATCACCATATCATACTTCTTGAAAGAACCACAATGTGACTACCTCTATCACTATTGTATGTATATATTCAGGAAATATAAGTTATTGAGATCTATTAAAAATTATTTAGTACCTTCATTATCTTCCAAGTGTATTTAAACTTTAATTTCATCTCATTATTTGGTATATTAACTCATGGTTCATATAGTAAATACCTAAAAATAAACCTTCTTTCCATGATTCTTTATTCCATATAACCCTTAAAATTTCTTAATAGTATTGGGTTTCGTTACAAAATGTTTCTAAAGATATGTATGTACTGAAGTTTGCTTGTAGGGTTTTGAATGCATTATATACATGCTTATACTCTTAAAAATGGTTAATATAAATAATACATTAAATTAACCTAAATCATTCATTTATTTCAATTAAATATGGGTCCTCAAAAACTTATAATATCATTTGGTCAGATTCTTCATGTGGTGAAAGATATGAGTATCTAAATAGGCAGCTTGAACTAAGTGTATGGACTATGTAGTTTGAATTTAATCCAAAGGACCAATTTGAAATTTTATTTTATTTTTAACAATTTAAAAAAAATCATGGGATACATAACATCCACCTAAACATTTTTATGGTGTGATATTTGATTGTAATGTCTGAAAGCAGATTCATGATGGTGTGAGCATATAGGTTTTAAGACTAGATTTTAGGCCTAAAAGGCCTAATACTAAGTTATAGTTTTTTAGGAACCTATATGGGTATATTAGGGTTAAAACAAATATTTCCATTAATTTCCATCTCCTTTTACTTCTTTTTTCTCTCAAACTCTACTTTCCCTTGATGCATTTGATTGTGCTTGTAAGAGTGATTACTTAGACTATGTGTTTGCTAAATTAGATGTCTACAAGTCCTTTTTTATTCAAGATAAGAGTTAAAGGAGTCTTAAAATTATTAAATATGTTCTAATATATATCATCATTATTTATTTCAAAACTTAAATTCATGAAATGATTTATATGCCTTCCTTTCACTACCCTAGGGTTTCAAGTACTCATAGCTTGTCAAACCCTAATGGATTGAGTTTGCCTAGTAACTCATACATACTGAGTTTATAAACATGATATAATATTTTAAATTCATTTTAAACATCCTCTTAAAATTTCCTACACCTTCAACAAGTCTCAAAATAGGCAAAGAGTATTAAGAGCATATAGGCCTATTTTGGTTTTTCTTGCTTAAACTTGCCCTCAAGGAACTCTATATTTACAACTTAAGTATGATCAATGTCAATAGGTGTTTTAAGAATTATAAACTTACATTAATTAATTAAAAACCTCTATCAAACCTACCTTAAAAACATTTAAAAGGGTCTCCTAGATCCATCTTTAATTGCTCAACTAACTAAGGTCTATCTGTAATAGAAAAATAAGTAGTTACACCTATGGTATGACCTTCAAGATGGCATGGGAGAATTTAAAAAGTTACAAGGATAATTTGTACCAAATTTTGAGTCTTGACTAGACCTATAGATTCATCAAAACCTCAAAATCTCTCGAAAATACTTTCTAATGCTAACTATGTCTATAGGTAGGACTATGTTTTTATGTGACAATGACAATGGTTTAAATTTTGGGCCTAAGAATTATTGATAAGTATTTGATGAGGATATGAATGGATTATATATTATTATTACCCTTCACAAATCACTTCTTGGATATTTCTTCCCATCACCATATCATATTTCTTCAAAGAACCACAATGTGACTACCTCTATCACTATTGTACGTATAGATTTAGGAAATAGAAGTGATTGAGATCTATTAACCATTATTTAGTACATTCATTATCTTCCAAGTGTATTTAAATTTTAATTTAATCTCATTATTTGGTATAATAAATCATGGTTGATATAGTAAATACCTCAAAAAAAACCTTATTTCCATGATTCTTTATTGCATATAACCCTTAAAATTTCTTATTAGTATTAGGTTTCATGACAAAATGTTTGTAAAGATATGTATGTAGTGCATTTTACTTGTAGGGTTTTGAATGCATTCTATACATTCTTATACTATTAAAAATTTTTAATAAAAATAATAAATTAAATTAACCTAAATAATTCATTTATTTATATTAAATATGGGTCCTCGAAATTTGGTCAGACTCTTCATATGGTGAAAGATATGAGTATCTAAATAGGCAGCTTGAACTAAGTGTATGGACTATATAGTTTGAATTTAATCCAAAGTAATAATTTGAACTTTTATTTTATTTTTAGTTATTTAAAAAACATTCATGGTATACGTAACATCCACTTAAACATTTTTATGGTGTCATCTTTGATTGAAATGTCTGAAAGTGGATTCATGTTCGTGTGAGCCTATAGGTCTTAAGACTACATTTTAGGCCTAAAAGGCCTAATACTAAGTTATAGGTTTTTAGGAACCTATATGGGTATATTAGGGTTAAAAAAAATTACCATTAATTTCCATCTCCTTTTACTTCTTTTTTCTCCCAAACTCTACTTTCCCTTGATGCATTTGATTGTGCCTGTAGAAGTGATTACTTAGATTATGTGTTTGCTAAAGTAGAGGTCTAAAAATCCTTTGTTATTCAAGATAGGAGTTAAAGGAGTATTAAAATTATAAAATATGTTTTAATAGATATCACAATTATTTATTCTAAGACTTAAATTCATGAAATGCTTTATATGCCTTCCTTTCACTACCCTAGGGTTTCAAGTAATCATAGCTTGTCAAACCCTGATGGATTGAGTTTGCCTATTAACTCATACATAATAAGTTTATAAACATAATATAATATTATAAATTCATTTTGTACCTCCTCTTAAATTTCCTACACCTTCAACAAGTCTCAAAATAGGCAAAGAGTCTTAAGAGCACATAGACATATTTTGGTCTTTCTTGCTTAAACTTGCCCTCAAGGAACTCTATCTCGATAACTTAAGTATGATCCATGTAAATAGGTGTTTTGAGACTTATAAAATTACATTAATTAATTTTAAACCTCTATCAAACCTACCTTAGAACCTTCTAAAAGGGTCTCCTAGATCAATCTTTAATTGCTCAACTAACTAGGGTCTATCTGTAACAGAAAAATGAGTAGTTACACCTATGGTATGACCTTCAAGATGGCATGAAAGAATTTAAAAATTTAAAAGGAAAATTTATACCAAATTTTTAGTCTTGACTAGACCTGTAGATTCCTAAAAACCTCAAAATCTCTCAAAATTGCATTCTAGTCCTAACTATGTCTATAGGTAGGACTATGTTTTGATGTAAAAATGACTATGTTATGAATTTTGGGCCTAAGAATTATTGATAAGTATTTGATGAGGATATAAATGGATTATTTATATTATTATTACCTTTCACAAATAACTTCTTTGATAATTCTTCCCATCACCATATTATATTTATTCAAAGAACCACAATGTGACTACCTCTGTCACTATTGTACTTATAGATTTAGGAAATAGAAGTGATTGAGATCTATTAACTTTTATTTAGTACCTTCATTATCTTCCAAGTGTATTTAAAATTTAATTTCATCTCATTATTTGGTATATTAACTCATGGTTCATATATTAAATACCTAAAAAAACACCTTCTTTCCATGATTCTTTATTCCATATAACCTTTAAAATTTCTTAATAGTATTGGGTTTCATTACAAAATGTTTCTAATGTTATGTATGTAGTGAAGTTTGCTTGTAGGATTTTGAATGTATTATATACACTACTATACTCTTACAAATGGTTAATAAAAATAATACATTAAATTGACATAAATCATTCAATTATTTCAATTAAATATGGGTCCTCAAAAACTTATAATATCATTTGGTCAGACTCTTCATGTGGTGAAAGATATGAGTATCTAAATAGGTAGCTTGAACTAAGTGTATATAATATGTATTTGAATTTAATCCAAAGGAAAAATTTGAAATTTTATTTTATTTTTAATAATTTAAAAAAAAAATCATGAGATACGTAACATCCACTTAAACATTTTTATGGTATCATCTTTGATTGAAATGTCTGAAAGTTGATTCATGATGGTGTGAGCCTATAGGTCGTAATACTATATTTTAGGCCTAAAAGGCCTAATAATAAGTTATAGGTTTTTAGGAACCTATATGGGTATATTAGGGTTTAAAATAAAAACCATTAATTTCCATCTCGTTTTACTTCTTTTTTCTCCCAAACTCTACTTTCCCTTGATGCATTTGATTGTGCCTGTAGGAGTGATTACTTAGACTATGTGTTTGCTAAAGTAGAGCTCTACACGTCCTTTGTTATTCAAGATAAGAGTTAAATGATTTTTAAAATTATAATATATGTTTTAATAGATATCTTCATTATTTATTCTAAGACTTAAATTCATGAAATGCTTTATATGCCTTCCTTTCACTACCCTAGGGTTTCAAGTAATCATAGCTTGTCAAACCCTGATGGATTAAGTTTGCCTATTAACTCATACATACTGAGTTTATAAGAATAATATAATATTTTAAATTCCTTTTAAACCTCCTCTTAAAAGTTCTTACACCTTCAACAAGTCTCAAAATAGGCAAAGAGTCTTAAGAGCACATAGGCCTCTTTTGGTCTTTCTTGCTTAAACTTGCCCTCAAGGAACTCTATCTTTATAGCTTAAGTATGATCAATATAAATAGGTGTTTTAAGACTTATAAAATTACATTAATTAATTCAAAACCTCTATAAAACCTACCTTAAAACCCTCTAAAAGGGTCTCATAGATCCATTTTTAATTACTCAACTAACTAAGGTCTATTTGTAACAAAAAAATGAGTAGTTACACCTATGGTATGACCTTCAAGATGGAATGGGAGAATTTAAAAAGTAATAAGAAAAATTTGTAACAAATTTAGAGTCTTGACTAGACCTTTATATTCCTCAAAACCTCAAAATCTCTCAAAATTGCTTTCTAATGCTAACTATGTCTATACGTAGGACTATCTTTTGATGTGAAAATGACTATGTTTTAAATTTTGGACCTAAGAATTATTGATAAGTATTTGATGAGGATATAAATGGCTTATTTATATTATTATTACCCTTCACAAATCACTTCTTGGATAATGCTTCCCATCACCATATTATCTTTCTTCAAAGAACCACATTGTGACTACCTCTATCACTATTGTACGTATAGATTTAGGAGATAGAAGTGATTGAGATATATTAACCATTATTTAGTACCTTCATTATCTTCCAAGTGTATTAATAATTTAATTTCATCTCATTATTTAGTATATTAACTCTTCTTGCATTGTTCTCAGGCCTCTTATAGTCTTAAGCCATACAAATCCTTATATGTTGTACTTTGCTAAGTTGGTAGACCTTTTCATGATATTTAATAAGGTTTAAAGATGTAAACTAGTTAATTGAATTATATCTGACTTCACAAGATTTTTTACTTGAATGAATGCATCTTGAACTACATATCTAGGGAATATGAGTGTATCAATTTCATTTGCCATGTATTATGCCTATAGGTGGGTTTTTACAACTATTTCACCTTGACTATAGCTTTTTTTCGAGCCCCCATTTTCATCGTCTCACCTTATTCAAATATTTACTAATCTTATTAATATTCCATGATCATGATACTCTTATCATAAACTATACTTCATCCTCTTTACAAACTTTTGGAAATAGGCTTGTGTTCTATGATAAGGCTATAGGTATACATCTATAAGGTGAATGACTGAGTCTTTATATACTTTGAATTTCATAGTTTTATAAAACCTTTTACTCCATTCCAAGAGATTATACAAACATGGTAGGAACCTTATGAACCCAAAGAACATGACAAGACCTCACTATCTTAGTTTGACATAATATGTACATGCTTGAAGAGTCTTTTAACCCAACTATAGGTGATGATTCCTATGGGAATGTATGTTTAACTATGTTTGTTTCTCATTTAGATTATTCCCTTGATGTTAATATCATTGTCATCTCCTTATCATACTATATTCTCCATACCATCATTCCATATTCCTAAAAACTGACCTTTCCTTATCATATACTTGACTGTATATCGAGTTCAATCCCTTATACAAATTGTGATAGGGTTGTAGGATGCATGGAAAGCCTGACACGGCCACAATATTTCCATGAGTTCTTATACAGTCATGATATGATATCCTTTAGTTTTAAAAACCTTAATTTAAGGTCAACCTCTCTTGAAAAGTCTCTTTCATAAATTTGCATGGAGAGCTTGACAAGGCCAAAATATGTCCATTTTTTTAATATAATCATGATATGATATCCTTTAGTTTTAAAAACCTTAATTTAAGGTCAACCTCTCTTGAAAGTCTATTTTATAACTTTTCCCACTCCTTGGGCTATTTTGTGTTCTTGAAAATCCTAACTATAGGTGTCTTTTAAAGTGTTTCTTAAGCTATTCAAGACCTTTAACTTGTATTGTATTTGAGATACCTCATTGAGGTTATCAACCTCATACTAATCATGCATTTTTCTAGCCCAACTAGGTTTCAAGAACTTAGACAGGTCCTAAAACTACCAAGATACTTGTTTTCTATAGGTTTTGGAGAGCCTGATAGGGTTGTAGGATGCATGGAGAGCTTAAAAAGGACACAATTTGTCCATGAGTTATTATACAATCATGATATGATATCCTTTAGTTTTAAAAACCTTAATTTAAGGTCAACCTCTCTTTAAAGTCTCTTTCATAACTTTTCCCATTCCTTGGGCTATTTTGTGTTCTTGAAAATCATGACTGTAGGTCTCTGTTAATGTGTTTCTTGAGATATTCAAGACCTTTAACTTGTATTTTATTTGAGCTACCTCATTAAGGTTATCAACCTCATACTGATCATGCATTTTTCTAGCCCAAATAGTTTTAAAGAACTTAGATAGGTCCTAAAACTACCAAGATACTTGTTTTCTATAGGTTTTGACTTGTATATAGGATTTTAGGTATCTTATGACACACTTGAATGAAATATTATGGCTACCTCCTTAGGTTGAGACATGAATGAATTCATAACATATATCAATAAACCTTTAATCCTTTACACTTTCACTCATACATTTATGCCATGACATAACCATCAAAATGAATTTGTATT
This sequence comes from Torreya grandis, assembly GCA_037957365.1. Lineage (NCBI taxonomy): Eukaryota > Viridiplantae > Streptophyta > Pinopsida > Cupressales > Taxaceae > Torreya > Torreya grandis. The sequence continues at coordinate 404,148 of JARHVA010005712.1, forward strand.
TTATTGACAATTGTAGGTGACTATGCAAGGTCCCTTTATATAGAAAAAGATGGAAATAGTCCTTAAAGAGGTCACCAAAATTAGTTTTATTGATATTTTACCTCATTAATTAAAAATTAATGGGATATTTTGACCAAATAACATTAATAATATATCCTTCACCCACTTCTTCCTTTATATTTTCATGAGAAACTCTTGATTGTGATTTTAATTTGATGTTGGTGATCATTCTACCTCAGTTTAACATGGTCTTAGGGTCTACATATCTTCATTCATATCCATGATAGTATTTACCCCTTTTGACTCCTTGTTACAATGGATACATGAGATGGATATGAGTTTAATGTGATATTATGGTTGAAGGATGATGGGAACATTTAATGGAGGTGAAAATAGAGCTTTATTATATTCAGAAATGGCAATGAAAGACTATGTAGATGAATGTAATAAGATGAAGGTAAAAATGGATAAGAAGAGGATATGAAAAGAAAATTTTGAGGGTATTATGAATTAATGATCCCATGTTCAATAATATTTAACAAATTTTAGGCCTTTTAATGAGGTATTTGGTAATAAAATAAAACCTAGGAATTTACGAAGATCCTTAACAAATGTTAAGAAGCCTTAACATATGTTAAATAGTGACTCTATGAAGATGTTGAGAATAAATTTTTGGATTCCTTGACATGGATATTTGGGAAAAAATCTTGAGAAAGCTTGATTTTGAAATATAAGAACATGAAGGATGCCCCTGCAACAAGAATCCAACAATTCTTGAAATTTTTTCTCTTTTAATCTATACAACTCTCTTCATATGCTTGCAGACTATAGATTTGCACTATTATGACTTTTTAAGATTATTATGATCCTTAAATGTGTGGAAAATAACTAAATAATTTCATGGAAAGGTGGATCATGATCTTGAGAAACTCCATAAACTTGATTTTTTTGTCATGATACTCAAATTAAGAGAAAACTTATAAAACTGACTACCTACTTGGATGAAGGAAACATAATGAGTGCCTTTAATTCAAATGGATGGTTCACGAAGTAAATTATAAATTTTTTATAACCACTTCATATATTTATAATCTATTTGAGACTAATTTCTTTGGCCAAAATTTAAGACCTTGGTTTTCTCTCTCATGGTTGTACCACCTATAAACCTAAAGGGCACTCACTATGTGCAAAGAAGTTAGATTATTGGATGGAATGAGTTTTGGGATAGTATTTGATCATTTTTCCTTGAAATTATTCCACAAAACCTTCCATATCTTAGTATTAATGATCTTGAGCTTTGATGGATGGAATCAGACATATAAGTCCATATTTACACATCAAAATACATGAAAAAGCTCCTTTCTTTGCATGTTACTCAAACTTAAGACTTGAAACCACCAATTTAGGTAATTATTATTATAATTACTATTCAATTAGGATATTAAAATAATAAATAAAGTGTTTTACATCATTACATCATTAAATTTAGCACATGGGAATCTTTTGAGGCTAAAATATGCCTTAGAGTTGCATGAATAGATACTTTTCAAAGTATAAAACATTAAACTAAGGAAATTTAATGAATATTAAAATGTTTCAAAGCATTATTAAGGATTTTTTGGAAATTTAAGGTGTAATTTTATTATTTTAAATCCAAAACCTTCACTTTTGAGGCAAAAAACAAGGTTTTACAAAGAAAATTGGCACTGAATGTTATGAAAAGTACCTTAGAGGCTTCTTTAGGTCCCAAATAGGATTAAATATGTCTTAAAAACACCTAATAATATTATAATACATTTTATACACTTAATATATTATGAATAAACTCATCATAAATTGTATCTAAGATATGATCTTGAAAAAACATTGAAAACCAATATGCCTTAGAGTTACATGAAAAGATACTTTTCAAAGTATAAAACATTGAACCAAGGAAATTTCATGAATATGAAAATGTTTTTAAGTATTATTAAGGATTTTTTGGCCTTTAAGGTGTAATTTTATCATTTTAAATCCAAAACATTCACTTTTGAGGCAAAAAATAATGTTTTATAAGGAGAATTGTCACTAAATGTTATGAAAAGTATCTTAGAGCCTTTTTTAGGTCCCAAATAGGATTTAATATGTATTTAAAACACCTATTAATATTATACTCAATTTAATACACTAAATATACAATTAGTAAACTCATCACAAATTAGATATGAGATATGACCTTGATAGAACATTAAAACCCAATCCTTTGACTTGGCAGGCAATGAACATCATGATGATCAAGCACATCATTTGAGGACCAAAACAAATAAGACATGGAATTTTTTTAGTGGTATGGATTTGAATTTAGACTTGATAGGCCAAATTTACAATAAATACCTCAAACACACCCACAAAAGAGGCATCTTCCATAATTTAGAGGTTAATTATATTTTACAAGAGGAAGACAATGGCTCAACCCCTCCAAACAGTACTAATATTGAGTCACTATCACCATAAGATCCCTCAAGAGAGGTAGTTAGAGGTGAGTCCATAGATGATGAGGTGTAGCTTCAAGTACATAAGGTTCTGATCCTATAAGACACCAAAGGATAAGTATCATTACATTGAGAATAATTAGGTGAGGAAAAATCCCATTTAGTTTCTATTACTCCCATTGTGTCTTGTGTTTCCTCTTTGACTATTATTTCCTTTGATTATGTGTAACTTAGTCCTAGTGGTCCCTTTTGCCCTCTAGTGCCCAAGGTATAGTTTTTTTCATCCTAAAATAATAGGAATAGAGTGGTCTAAAATAATATGGCCTTTCCTTCCTGATCCACTAATTGAAGAGGCCATGAAGCAATCCTCAAGAGAGCTATTGGATGAGACTATAGTTCAAGATACTAAAACAACATACACAACCCAATTGGTCCTCTCATAGTAAGAAATTGATATGCAATAAAAGGCTTCTCAATGGCCTAATATCATAGTTACAAATTTTTACATAGTGAGATCTATATTTGAAATATCTACAAGGAGTGTAGAAAGGATAAATGAGAAGAAATTAGAATAAGGGGCTAGAAGGGGGATCATTTTAAAAGAAAGATAAGAGGTATTTATTCTATCTAAAAGAAATAATATAAATCTAGGGTGGTCCCCTAACATTGAGGATTTCAAATCCTACTTTGAAACCCACAAGGATGCTTTGGTATAAATTCATTAGGGAATCAAAATGGCTAATAAAAAAACTTCAGCACGAATTAAAATAAATAAATTAAAAATAGCAAATAGTATATGTTCTCATATAGATAGACATAGATGTACAGAATGCAACATCATTGTATAATATCCTAGATGTAATTACTATAATGAAGGTTGATTTAACACCTCAAATAGTTAAAACTACCAAATTATGTAATTCTTTTAAATAATATGAGAATAATTTTAATCTCCTTTTCCTTTATACAACTAATAGGGCATATTGTAATCTCAATTTGATGGAACCATTGGAGGATAAAAATGCCCTTAACTTAGTAGTCTTTAAGACACAATAATATAAAGAGTGGGTACCAATAGTTGAGGTAGTAATAACAAAATATGTAGACAATTAGAGCCTTATTTTATAAATTTTTGAGGAATTAAATCTATCACAAGTAAGGCACTTCATAGGTAGGCTTATAAGCAATGACAATTTTTATTAGCTTCTTCAAAATGTTTCAACTAGCTTCAAGTAGAGATTAAAATGATTGACATTGAATGAAATAAAATCCAAGTTGAATTTTACATGCAAAAAGGTCACCATATTAGAGATATTTAGGATTAACTTTAGAAATACTAAAGATGAACATGCATGGCTTATGGAACAAGTTAACATGGTGTAAAAATCTCCATTACTGAACGTGGATATTATACGTACTATTATGATATTGGAAACAAGTAATTTCAAGTGTTGGAATCAAAGAAGAAAGTTGGTGATTCAACTTTTGGTTCAACTCAAACTACCTCTTTAACACAAAAAATAAGAAAAACCATGCAATCACCTAACAAGATTTTTTTAAGGCTAATTTTGTATGTATTCATGAAGGTAGAACTAATACACGTAATTATAGTTTACTTAACTTAGTACATAATGTCAAAGTTGTAGAAGTGCTTCTAAGCATGCATACATTTCATTGCATTATATAAGTTAACCTATTTTGACAGTTATATTTAACTGTGATCATGCACACATGCAATTTCAATACTAAAAATATAATTAAGGTTCTGATTTCATAATGTAATTAAGAGTTTACATGGACTTAGAGGATGAGGTGACCCTACCCAAGCCTTTATATTCACGTAATCATGCATTCCAATTGGTCAAATTTTTTATCAATATAGGAAGAAATTAGTTTGATTGTCATGCAACTATGTCGATATTACTTTCCTTTCATCTATGAGATATTGAGGTTTGGTTTTCTTAGTTGTATTAATTTAGTAATTTTAAGTGTGGAAAACCTGAAGGTAATTCTTATTGTTGTTATTGATGTATGTTAGTTATAGATGTGTAAAAGCTATTGAAAATCTAGTAGATATAATTAATTGAAAGTAATTAGTTAACTATGTTAATATTTTGAAGTGTCCAAGAGTGTTTTCTCTATAGTATAGTCTTGTAGGTGTGTGCCTTAGTTTCCTTAGATATCTTTCTAGTCTAAGTTGTAACCTTCTGACTAAGGGTGTGTAATATTATCTCTAAATGGAATAACCTTCAGTTGATACCATTAATTTTGCTATACCATTTCCCCTTGACCACCTAACTATGTTTTTCTATGAGTGTGAAATAGATACAAACAATAACAATTAGTTCTATAAACACTTGTGCATAAATGAACCAACCTATTAAGAGACTCCTTGAGACCATAGAACCTTATTTTGTGCCCTACCCTTTTTAAGTTTATTTTATTATGACCTACCCACTCTAGAATAGATCCCATCCTTCCATCCAACTCACTTATGTTTTTATTTATTTACTAGGATTCATTTCACTACAAGCAAACCTAGTTACAACCTACATGATTAGCCTGCTACTCTACCACAAGGTTGTTTAACTCATACCTATAACTCATACTTTAGAGTGTAGTTTATCTCCATTGAAATCATAAAATATTAGAGGACACCTCATTAAATATAGGGATATGCACAAGACCCACATTAATATTAATAGATATGGGAGTTTAATCTCTAATGGTAATACTGAGTCTAACTCATATATGAGTGAAAATAGTGTTTCCCCAGTACTAGTGCATATGATATTGTGGTAAGCCTAATGTGTAGGATATAGATGCAGGTGCCAATCAATACAAGTTTATCTAATAATTTTTTGTAAGATTTTTTTATGGTGGCCTTCGCTTTCCCATTACATTGATGATGATATGGTGTTGATAATTTTTGGTAAATTTTAAAACTTTCACATAATTATTTAATATCTTTATTTGTGAAATTGCCACCATTATCAGAGATGATGGTATAGGGGACTCCAAAATAATAGATGATTTTATTGAGAATAAATTTTGAAATCATAATTCTAATGGCATTTATAATAGGAATGTATTTTACCCATTTGGTAAAACATTTGGTAGTAATAATAATAAATACATGTCCATTTGGTGATCAAGGTAATTTTCCAATGACATCTAATCCCCATATAGAGAATGGCCAAGGAAACTCTACTATTTAGAGTTCATATAGAGGGGACTAAATTAGATCATCATGGAATTGGAAATCATTACATTTTTAACAAAATTAATAGCATATTTTTATAGACTAGACCAAAAGTAACCAATATGCAAGCATTTGTAAGTTATATCATGATTGCTATAGCAACCACTATAAATTCCCCCATGTGTTCAATCTAAGAGAGTAAGAACTTCCTCTTACTTTAAACATGATATAAATATTAATTATTTATTACAATAGTAAAGGGTGCTATATTAAAGTATGTTTTTGGAAACATCTTTACGTATCTGAGTCTTTTTAATAAGAATCCATGTCTAGAGGGTAAGTTTGATGTTCAATATATTAAAATAAATTTTTATACCATCAGTTTTGTCAAATAGTAATAGCATCAATGTTACTTATAAGAAAATCATTTTGGTTTTGTAAATAAGGTGTTTTTATTATTTGGATAATAAATTAATAATTATAAAGTACTTGGTGAGGGTGAAATAAGGATGTTGATGAAGTGAGAGAGCTAGATATGGCATTTTAATATCTTGGAATTTGTTCAATGGTAAAAGAGTCAAATTATTTGGCAAGTGTAGTAGAAATTTTATTATATGTGATTAAGTTTTCACTTTTTCATTGATAATCACCACTAACTTGATGGTATGTGAGTTTTGAATCACCCAAAGCATGTAAATATGGGATGTCTAAATCTATTGTGTCTTGCATGCCCAAAATTATAGCTTCATATTTAGCCATTTTATTGGTAACATCAAAATTTAAATAAAAAGTTAAGGGTATAATTTTACCATGTGGGTTGGTTAGGATACATCCTACCCTAGCACCTTGGAGACATTTTTCACCATAAAAGTGAAGTGTCCAAGTATCTTCATGTAAGTTAATTGTAAATTCTAGTAATTCTTCCATGTCTACTAGAAGGAGTGAAATCCTTTTCTTGTAGATTATTTTATTATAGATCATAATGAAATCATTAAAATAATATTTGAAATAGATTTCTTGGTTAAGACCCTCTATATAAAGAATATCTTCATTAGGGAGAGTGAGTTGAAGCTGATTTATAACTAGTAGGGAAGCCACCATAAGTTTGTCTATAATGACTTGTCCTTTAATGATTTTTTGTGTAGCAATTCATAGGTCAAACTATAATAATATGATCATCAACTTTTTAATTCTATCTCTAGGTAATAAAGCTTTGGATAATAAATAATGAATCAAATTACAATGGGCAATGACATAAGTAGTTTGATAGAGCATATAATGACATAGCTTTTCATCTATGAAATATATGGAAAATAATCAATTTAAACCTTGGTATAAAGTTTTTCATAATGAATTAAAACTAAACTAATATAGTATATAGCATATTCCCTACCAGTGTCATATTATTGGGAAAGAATTACACCAATTAATAAGGGGGTAGAAGATGTGTATAGAATTAAGGGCAATCATTTTAAGGTGGTCAAAGCATAGGAAGATGGATCATAGATTCCTTCATGTTATCCAATTATTTTTTCCATGAATTTTTCCATTCTATTGTATTACCTTTTTTAATAAGAAAATTGACTGAGTATATAATTTAATCCATTTTTAGGATAAAGTGATGAATTACACTAAGTTTCCCAAGGTATATTCATAGGTCAAAAATGGAATGAGGAATAGGGATGTTGATGATATGCTTCATTTTAGTGGGATTGACATCAATTCCTTTAAGAGAAACTAAGAAGCCTAAAATTTTACTAGATGTAACTCTAAATACACATTTATATGTATTAGTCTAACTTTATATTTAATTAGGTGATGAATAACGATAGATAGATCACCAAGGTGAGTTTTTTGACTTTTATATTTAGAAATGAGGTTATCCACATATGTTTCAAATATTTTGTGAATAATATCATGAAAAATATGGGTCATTTCACATTGATAAGTGTCCCCAACATTTTTTAGACGAAATGGCATTATAATGTAGAAATAAGTTCCCCAATCTATAGTAAATGTTATTTTATGTTGGTCATCAAGAGATCTATGAATTTGGTTATACCTTGAAAAACCATCCATAAGAGATAAAATTTTATACTTAGTGGTGGAATTGATGATGGCATCTATTGAAGGTAACAATAATTTATATTTTGAACATACTAAGTTAAGATTATGAAAATTAATGTATATACAAATAACAATTATGAATTTGTTATGAATGGGAATGATGTTTGATAACCATTAAAAGTTTTTGATAGGTTTGATGAATTTAACATCCAAAATTTTAATGATTTCTTTGTGACTAAGGTATAAATTTTAAGTGGACTATTTTGTTACTTTTGTTTAATGGGTTTAACATCTAGATAAGTGATTATATTATGCAAAATGATGTTAAGATAAATACCTAGAATATATTCATATTAAAAAGATAATGATTCACAATGATTTTCAAATAATAAACTAAATTTATCATACTCTTATGGAGTAATTTCTTTGGAGATGGTAATAGGTCAAGGATACGTTGGTGTATTGTATTCTATTTTTGTTATTTCCTTAATGAGCATATCATTTCCATATTGGAAATGGTATGTTCAAGAGGGAGGGAAGAAATAGGTTTTATTTTAGGATCAACACTAGAAATCAAATTATTAAAATAATGAACCTTTTATTTAAAGTTACCAAGTTTATGTTCTTAGCGTAAAAGGTAAGGTTCTTTCTCATGGAGTAGCTCAAGTATAAATCAATCACTAGAAAGTGTAGGTAATGCTCCATAATATTTTACATTGAATTATAAATCAATGATTTGATTACCATTACAATAATATAAATAATTTATTCATCTAAATTTATTTTCTTTAGTATCTAAGTTATTTTTTGGGTTGATAGTGTTTATAGATTATATATTGTAAGTATTTGGTTGAGTAAATTTAATCAAGTTATTATTTTTAGGTTTAGTTTGTTCAACAGGTAAATTTTCCTTTGTATTGTGTTATGTAACTTTAGTGGTACTTATGAAATAATAAGGAGAAATAATTAATGTATAAAGTTTAGAGGATGATTGAGTCAAGATTTCTTCAATTACCCATGGGGTATTTATTAATTGAAGATTAATGGGAGATACATAACCTGTAGGTTTTGATTCAATATCATATGATATATGAATAACACGTACCTCATGGTTGAAGAAATTCATTTTTTATAATGTCTTTTGGTAGTGTTGTACATCTAAATCTTGTTATTGGTCTTGGGAAATGACATACTTATCATCATGAGTGTGATAAATGGTGCATACTTATATTTATATGGGAGAATAAATAGTTGAAACACCTAGATTATTAATTAATTTATGAGACATAAATAAAGGGTTTGGGAAAAAAATTGACCACTCCATATTAATCAGATCTAGAGTCATATTTCATGTAAAAATATTTGTATGCATTGCATGGGGGAGGAGTTATAGTAATATCATCAACTAGAGGAATGGTGTGATCATATAGAATCAAAAAAGGAAGAATCCATTCTAAAATATAAGGAGGTAATCTAGTGGTATTACAAGTGTTTTGTAATTCATTAGGTTCATCATCATTTGAATCAATGAGATTAACATGTAAATCAAAGTTCATGTTAATAAATTAATGGAGAGGTGCATTATTGATATATGGGATGGTAGGAATGTGATATTTAGATTTAGGATTTGGTAGTTGTACACTCCATGGATTAGGATTAGCCTCATATTTATAGTGTTTACCAATATAAAATAATTTAATACATTGACTACATTAAGATGAAATGTACCACATACAATGTGTCCATGGGAGACCAAGGAGTATGTCATAAGATAATGGTAAATCAGGAACCATGAGCTTAGTACATATTATCTTGGGTCCAATAGTAAGTAAGATATAAATAAAACCAAGTAGTTTTTTTATTTTTCTTATCAAATTATCTACATGTTAAACATGTTTATTTATTGTTCTCTTTAGTGTATCCAAGTTTTTGTATTAACCAAGGAAAAATAAAATTAATACTAGATCCTTCATCTACTAATACTTTGTGAACAAGGGTAGTAGTAATCATAATTTTAATAAATATGGGTGGATTGTAAGATAAAAAAATAATTTCATCATTAATCATATCCTCTTAAAGAAATTATATGGATGGATTAGAGTAAGTGGAAATGGTTCAAATTCTATGTACATATGTAAGTGAAGGATCTTTAGAATGAACTTCTAAATCATGTGATGGTGGTTATTTTATATATTTTAATTGTTGCATAAGGAATTTGATGTGATATGGAGAAGTGAAAACTAACTCTATGAGTGGAATTTTACAAGACACTGAAATAAATTATTTCAAAAAAATTGAATGTGATTTAGATGATGAAGAACTAACACGAGATTTATGAGGTATAATATTCTTCATAGTAATATAATAACTAGGTTTGGGATTTTGGTTGTGGAAGTGTTTCCTCTTTTTATTCAAGGGATGTGGGTGCAATAACTGTAGTATGCTTAAGTAGTTGTTCTTTAGTAGAAGGTTTCTTAGGTTTAGTAATAATATATCTATGAAAATATTGGCATCAATAATTTTCTTTTGTTGTGTTTACATATTATGATTGGTGTAATATTCATCATAATTTTCATCAATTTTACAAATATTATCATTGGAATGTTGTATGTTAGGAGTAAAAGAAGTTTTTTGAGGTTTAGAAGATGTAGGCTTCGTAACCTGTTTCTTTTCAGAATCTTTTACATAATCATGATGGTGTAATTTGATAAGAGAATCATGGTCAAATGTGTGTCCCAACATGAAAAAAATAACAAACTTGATAATTCTACAACATGTTTCATGAGAATGACCCACATCAACATGAAACCAATAATATTTATTAGGATCATACCATGAAGGTATGACATTATTATAGGTGAAGGGTTTAGATAGAGATAATAACTACTTCATTTATGAGACCATTAATGGTGGGTGGGAAGTTATTTGATTATTTTATTTGACTATTATCAATTTCATTTGAATATTTATACTAATAATTTCATTATTTTAGGTTTGGAAAGACTCCTTAATTGTTCTATGACTTGGTTCAAATTATTTCATAAGGAAATCTTATCTTTTGGCTTGATCAAATGTTTCATTTAAGTTTTATGGGGAGAAAGTTTGGACTACTAGAGTGAAGGTGTTAAATTAGTAATGAATAATGTAAAGAGATTATAATCATTAATGTTATGCTCTCTTTTGTGAGCCAGTGATTTCTATCATTTGATAAAATCATGGGTTGATTCTAAAATTGATTTGTTAACATTAATAAAATGATAAAGACAATCTTCTAAAATATTATTTTATTGAAATTATTTGACAATAGCCTTAGACATGTCTTATAATTGTGTTATGTAATGTTGTGGAAATTGATTATACCATTTTAAAATGTCACCTGTAAATGTTTTAACTAACAATTTAGTGGTAACAAAAGTATTTGTCTAGATCCATTACTTATAGATATCACCAAATGCTTTAAGAAAAGATGAAAGGTCATTAATTCCATAATATTTAATATTTGGATAAATGTTTCCAATATAAATGAAAATAATGAAAGGAGCTAAAGGTTCATTTTGTATATTTGGTAACATCTTATTATGCATAAGGTTTTGGGGAATAAGATTCTCATTTACACATTTAAGATGGGAAAGAATAAAGTTTTGATTTTTGGAAGTATTATTAGAATAGGTTTATTAGACATTTATAATTGATAGGTTTTAGTTGTATTCATAACATTCATTTGTTAGATGATTTGTGCAAGAATTTGAGTAGTGTCAACTTATGTATTTTGATTATTATTATTCAAAACTCTGATATTAGAATTTTTAAGAGGAGGGATGTTAGTATTTTTAGTAGTAACACTCCTATTATTATGGGTAGGGATATTATTTATTAGGGTATTACCTATGGGATTATTAATTAAGCTTGTATCAATTACTCCAATAGTGTACAAAGGTAATTTGGATAAAGTAATATCATAATAAGTGTGATATGAATCAAAACCATCTACTTCATCATTTTGGGTAATTTACACCATGTTTAAATAAATAGATTAAGGATGGGAATGAGTATACCAAGAGTGGTTATTCTCTTGGGTAGGAAAATTAGGTAAGACATAATAACCCACGTATCATCTAAATGGATTGAGACTATCAGTAAATATAAGGATAGGTGATTTCATGATGTTTAAATAGGGTAAGAGGAAATATAAGAAAATATAAATTGCATTTAAAGGATGATAGTTAAGAAAATAAAATTAAGTCATCTAGATACTTTACTAGGTTGGCTAAATACTATGTAATAAAATAAGGGGAATACAAGACTAGATTTACTTGGTAATACAAAATCAAAGATATAACTAAATCAAATAATAAATACAAAATTGACCATGTCAATACGACATTATTTAAAATATAAAATCAAAAAAAGAAATTGGATCAATCAGGTAAACTCATTTTTGTGGGAATATAAGTGGAAAAACCTAAAAAGATTGGGTTGAGCTAGTCAACTTAATTATATAAGAATAAAAACTAGTAAAAATAATACAAAAATAAGAATTTTTAAAATGAGTAAGAAATGAAATTAATTTAAATTTTGATAGATATTAATTAATAAGATGTTTATAATGAACCTAACACTATAAATTATGTTAACCATATTGATCTAGTGGTTTATTTGAAGTTGTCGAGTTGTTACTTTAATCTATGTTGTGTAGATATATTTCTCAATTTGTTGAGGAAAATATAAAATATTTAAATGGATTTAAGTTGGTCGGCAGAGTATAAATAAATTTTATAAAAGATAAAACCAAATAAAACTAGTCGAATAGATCATCCTAGTAAATTAAATAAAAATGCATAAAAATAAAGGAATTGACTCAGCTAATTCATTTATATGATAAAAAAATAGGAAAATAACTATATCGATATGGCTAATATAGTTTTTTTAAATCTAAAAATTTGTGCATAGAAATCTAATGAAATTAATAAGGTCACCTTATTTATAAAACATATGAAAAAACTCTAACTAGGTTGATCGGGTTGATGAAGCTATATAAATCTACATAGAGAACCAAATTAAGTTGATATGTTTAAATGAGTATAAAAACCTACACATGGATTATTAAACTAGGTCTATAGGGTTGAAGGAATATTAAAAATGTGCAAAAAAAATTAAACTTGGTCAACAAGGTTGATCTAATTGTCCATAAAGAAAAATTAAAAATCTATAAGGGTTACATTCACATTAGGTTCACCAGAATATATGCAAGTGAAACTAGACAGTTCTATAACTTATCCTACTTAATAATATACAATCTTGGAGAAGGTAATAAACTAAAAATTATGCTTGGGGATATGGTTAAAATAAGGTCATTACCAATAATAAATCTAATAAACCTACACAAAGGGATCTCTTATCACACTATATCACAAGAGAGGTTTTCAAAGCCTCTAAGAAAATGCCATATTGTGATAACCCTAGATATATATATATATATATATATATATATATATATATATATGGTTGTAATTTATGTTGAGGTTAATATACTAAATAACTATAGAAGTTAACCTAGTAAATGTATATGAAAGCTAATTGAGTGCTCACCAAAGATTGTGTCACAAATGGGAAAGATAACAAACATGTAAATACAAATCTATATAGAATATCTAGAATATCTAATCAAGGAGATATATATATATATATATATATATATATATATATATATATATATATATATATATTAACTCTACAATATCTACTTACAAAAATATGAAGGGCTTAAGATTATATTTACCTTTGTTGAAGTGAACCTGTCATGATTCGATATTTCCCTTGGCCAATGGTGTTTTACAAAAGTTTATTGTGGGCTTGTAAGGATCACAAGGATAAATAAACTCTAGGTTAAAATACCTCTCCTATGCATCTGACACTTACATAGGAAAAGTACAACTTCTCCAAGGGTGGAAACCTAAGCAATGAAACCTCTTATTGATTTCATAAGTAGATTTATGAGAAATAATAATGAATTATTGATTTATCCCTCTTTGAAATGAAATTAAAGGGATATATTGATCCTAAACCCTCCTAGAAATCATGTTGATGGAGTTATCTTAGTCAACCTCCTTAGATAGGAAATAAAGTTTTTAAGTCTCAATGTACATCAGTTTGGGCCAACCTAGTTCTACAACATGTAGTAAATCCTATAATGGGGTTGACCTGATCAACCTAATAAGATACATGTTAGAAAGAGGTTTTTGCTTTTTTAGGGGTTATTTTGGCATTGAGTTTCTTAAGAAAGTGTATAATTGAGGTTTCAAAGACTAGGTAATAAGATAGGAGTAGCTTGTATTAGTTTTAAGGTGTGGTATAAGGGCCAACAATCTTGTGAAGCACTAAAGGTCTACCAGCCCCTTTCCATTTTCACCCTTTAAGGTGTGTACTTAAAGAGATTGATATTCAATAGGTTATTTCAAGAGAGATAACATCATTAATTAATAAAGTTTAAAAATATTATGTGTATACAGGTGGGAAAAGACAAACAATTCTAAAAACAAATAATATTACAAGGAAACATGAGCTAAGGTAAATAAAATACTATGGTAAATAACCTAATATAAAAAATAATAATGACCCTTGTATAGAAATATTTTTCCATAAAGTTCACTTAGAGAATAACTAGGGTAATTATAATATTCAATGATGATTAGGGAATGTGGTTGACATTCTGATAGATTCAATAGCCTGAGCATGAGTTTTAGTTTAAAGACTATAACTATTAAAGGTTGAACTTTGTATTTTATGCTCATTATCTCTTGTAATTTACCATGAACATGCCAAGAAATGACTCACACCATACTAACTAATTTGTATTCAATTTTAGGGGTTAGTTTTAATCTAACTCAAATATTAGTGGTAGATTGTTCAGATTTTTTTAGGACTACCATTCCACCATGCCCTACATAGATTTATACATTCAATTTAGAGGATGATTAAATGAATAATCCACCCATATATTTAATTAAAGGCCTATTAGATCAATTCAACCCTTTAATAGTCTTAAATTTGTTACTTTTACACCTTTTAATTGGTCAAGAACCAATTACATTTTAGATGTGGTTTCTAGACTTCAAACAATCCTATTGGGACACTTGACAATTTTGATGACTAGATTATCCAAAAATATTAACATCCTCATATTATAATGTTATCACTACCACATGGTTCCTCATTGGTTTCTCATTCCATTATGCTTACTATGTCTCTATTTTTATTAAATAGGTCCCATTTTTCCACTTAGTAGTATATCATCATCTCAAAACTCTACTCTATTTTTTTACTTCCATCATTGTCACAACCATGTGGATTTTCTTTGGATTTCTAGTATCTACTCTAATTTACTAGGTTAATGTGGTCCCTATATTAATACTTCCATCATTTTTGGATATTTAGTTCTTAGGATGGTGTAAAATGGTGTAATCATGAGCCCTTCAAGGCATAAAGCTTTACCCTTAATAGTTCAGTCTCAAGGTACTAGCCTCCAAAATGGTCCAAGTGGCACAATACCAAACCCTCATGGGCTCAAGGATTTACATATCTCAATAAATTCATATTAAATTGGGTCACTAGGATCATGTCACTTATTAGTATCCCACTTACGCACTCACCTAGTGGATTTTGCTATGTACACAATTGCCAAAGGTAGTGGGCCATTGGGATTGTTACATGTGGAAACATCTCAATGATATATAAAGTTTGAGGTTTCTAGGAAAATTTGAACTACTCAAGTACCATGGAGCACCAAAAAGACACCATGGGACTTTGGGAACCATTTTGAAGAATTGGCTAAGTCCTGAAGAGGCTTTTATGAATGGGATATGACTATCAAGAATTGTGAATTATTTTCATGTGGCTTTGAGAGATAAAAGAGGAACCTATGAGTAGAAAAGCAAAGGAAAATAGTCAAAATTTTCAATTTTAATGTCAAAAACTAATAAATTCAAATCATAATACCTATGTTTTGAAAATAAAAGCAATACGATAAATAAACATAGAGAAGACAAAGCTATTTTTAAATGAATTCAAATCCATTTTCAAATAAAATTTGGATTTTTTAATAAAAATTAACTAATTTATTTGTAGAGCATAAGCCGACATTTATCCAATTTACTATTAACATTAAAATCATGATTTATATTTCGAATAAGAATCCATAAAAATGTCCCAAAATCTTAGATAAACTTGCCAAAAGTCTAGGTCCAACACTCAAATGGGTGAATACTAAAGTGTAGTACTCTAAAATGTCACTTGAGTGCTAAAAGTGATACATGAGACCACATATCCATATCTTATCTCCAAACCTATATTAGGACCTATTTAGACACCTATCTATCCATGATGTGGGCCTCACATGTCCCTAAACATCCCTAAAGTAGTCATATACCCTCACTTTAGTATCCTGGTCCTTAGTGCCTTATGTTCTACCACAAGACACTAGATACATAACTTGGATAGTAGTGCCAATGGTGTTAGTGTCTTAGTTTGGATGATATTATCCTTTTCCTACCTTTTGTCACAAGTAGATATGTTTTCAAATCAACAAACACCTAAAGTTAGCCTAGAACTCTTTTAATACCCACACAAGCACTAGAACAATATATATACATTAATTTTATCCCTTTATTCACTAGATGAAAATAAGATGCAAATAAGAAAAAATAGCTCAGAACAAGTTATGCATAATAAAGGTTATTAATCCTTAGTCTTACTTATTTTTGCATGTAGTCATCTACAACAATCTCAAGCTCATAATACATAGATTTCTAGTCTTTGACATCACTTAAAACACTCAGAATAACATTCATACTAGCTTCATTTACATTTTTAATAGAAATTAGGTGGGGAGAACTACATCAAGATTGATCCTTCCTCAGAGTATTGGTCTGTAGGTAACTCACATCATAACATGGTGTTGAGGATGTCTAACCTACCTCACTAACATGACACTTTAATACGTGTGCCAAAAATATTCCCTAACAACATACTGATATAGGTTTTACATGAAAAATCATTTAAAATAAGTCATCTATAGGGAATTATAACTTGTGCACATGGGAACAAGCTTATCAGACTCTAACACATGTGCACCCAAAATTTTAGATCAATTCTGCATAGAGGACACTAGCATGAAAATGAGGACACTATCACCATTGGCACTACTATTTAGTTATGGTACTAATGTCTAATAGGGGTTTTAACACTTGGATCTTGATTATGACACTATGATCAATCATGTAGCCTCAATATCATCCATCTCAATCAATTTCCAACCAATTAGTTGTTTGAATCATTTATTTTTATCATTAGAAATTTCATTTTTGCTCAGTTATTTCATAAATTAGTTGATATATTTATTGCATATTTTATACCCTTGTTTACTGTACTTAACCCCTTTAGCAACCTATGGCTTATACTCCATAACCCTAAAATTTTAATTCTTTTGGTGAACCTAACTTACTTCAAACACTACAAAATTGATAGCCTTATATGGTATTAGTGTTTATATCCTTTTATTTTATATTCTCATATATTAGTTCCAAAATCTCATATTTGTTTCAGTATTTAATTCTTGAATTCTATTATAGATTAAATTTATTTAAAGGTTAAAATATAAAACTATTAATTTTCATACTTCCTAACCTATAATGGTAGAATTCGATAACCAATTCAATTAAATTGATATGATACAATTGAAAGATTTCATTTACAAACATTCAAATATGCAATATGACCTTATCAATATTATCCATGAAGAATTTCAAACATCTAATAATGGTCAAACCTCTACTCCCCAAGATAAAAATATTGTTACACCTACTTTGGGGGATACTCAATTTGTAAAATAATTTATTTTAACTTGACAACTTGAAATAATGGGAATTCCTCTTATGACTAGCTCCTCCTCTCCAGATGTACAATCTATTATGCATGAGATCCATGATCTACATTTTAAGCTATTGCGTATTTAGTAGGGTGATACTAGGCTATCATGTACCTTGGATTCTCATGTTATTTTTCATACACCTTTGGCAAAGCGCATAGTGGTAACTCTTTTTCCATATGGATTTGTGTGACCTACGATTTATTTTTATAATGGTAAGGGTTACCTAGAGTACCATCTACATATTTTTCACATCTTTTTAGACTGTGTCCAATGATTGGTTCCTTACTAAGTTATTCCCACTTGGTATAAAGGACTATCCCTTATAATAGTTTAATGATCTTACAAATAAGTCTATCATGACATTCAATCCATTGGTAGATATATTTTTGGCATAATTTTCACTTAACATCAGTGATAAGGTTTCATACGATCAAGTGGCTCAACTTAATAAAAATTCCAATGAATCTATTGCAAAATATGTCTTGTGATACAAACTATATTAGCAATGATTTCTAGCCCCATTTTAGGTAGAGATCTCCAATAAATATTAAAACAAAGTCTACTACCAATATTACATGAGGCTATATTATTCAATAAGTTTCCATCATTAACAAATTTATGCCTCACAATGAAAGAAAGGTAATTGGAGCTTCTGTCTATGGGTAAATTAAATTATACAAGTGGAATATATTTAAGTACTATGAGTTATAATAAGCCTCTATACAAAGTAAGGGCCACTAAAAATAGGAGTGATCAAAAGTTCATAATTAACACAACCTTAGAGCCACCTCCTAGCTTGGTTTTATGCACTACTCCATGGAGAGTTATCATAAATGTTATAGAATCACCAACCTATGTTTTATAGTAGTTTATGTAATGGCATGTCATATCTCTCCCTCCCATCAAAGAGTTTGATATGACTAGGCCTCTTCCAAATAGTTATGATTATAATGCATTCTATGAATATCACAAGGAAATAGGCCATACTCCAAACAAATGTATCACTTTGAGACATAAGATATAATATTTTATAGATTAAAACATTGTTTATGTGATCACAATTATAGAAGCACATAAAGTTCAATAAATAGAATCTAAGGAAATGAAAATATTTTTGGACCTGTTTCCAAGACATATAACTAATGAGGTATCAAGCACTCTACGTGTTGATTTTAACTATCAGACACATCTACCATAAGCATCCTATCATGATATTATAGAGTATGTACACATCCTACATATTATTATTATTGTGTATCACAATATAGTTCTAGCTAGAACACTCATCACTTTCTTAGAGTAGGAGATTGTCAATGATGATTCAAATTTATATGCACATTTTATATGATCCTACATTGATCATCATCCTATTTAGAGTGTTATGGTGGAAAATGGGTTAAGTATTAACATGGGCACTATCACACTACCAAATCATTTAGATTATTTATAGTAGGACATTTCTTCAACTGACATAGTTATTTGTGGTTTTATGGCCATGTTTAGATCTCCATTGGGGAGGTTGTACTTTTATTACTAGTTGAACCAACACATGTGGCCACTAGATTCTTAGTAGTACCTAATGAAGTCACATTTGACATGTTATTCGATATGCCAAGGATACAATAGTTTTGACCCACTCCATTCATTTTGTACATATGCCTCAAGTATATACATATTATTTAGGTGGTTATAGTTGAGGGTGTTTCATATGAGTATCCTTTACATATCCCATAGAAAATTACACCAAAAATACCAATTATAGTTCTAAGTATAATTTACATCAATACACCATGAATTTTAGTTGATCCACTAGTGTAGGTGAAGTTTACTTCTATAGTGTTACCACATATCATACTCTCCCATGGAGACCCTTATTAGAGATACCCACGTGTTAGAGATATGTTGTAGATTATAAAGAGCCTCTCTCTACCCCTTTCATTTTGAGATAAGTGTTATTAATTTCCTAGGGTTTTTAGAATAGGGCATCCATTATATCTACATCTTCTACCTTATGGGTCCTTAAGACCCTTATAGATCACTAAGCACCCTATTCAACTTCACGGATTCCTAACACCACTCCATAGGTAGTGTCAACTATAAATAACTTAGTAAAATAGGCTATGGGACCTCAATTAACTTTTCACATAGAATGAATTATTATTGTTCTTTTAATTGACACAAGACACCTTGATAGTGAGTCTCTAATGAGACTCAATCGTTAGTATGTTCCTACTGGTACATAGTTTCCTTGTTTCTTGCTTGTATATAGTTTCATTTTAATGTTTCTTGTAAAAATATTTTATATATAAAATACATAAATAATATAATATGTCAAAACACAAAAACATTCAAACATTTTCTTATGATATACAAATTATAGATTATATGCATTACCATGTTTACATTTATGATATTTTATAGGCACTACATATGTTATCTATCATCATATAGTATATTTAATTTTTGAGTTTTTTCATATTTTTATCGGACTTAGGTCCATCACACAGGTCTAGATTTACTACTATCTACCCATTTGGGGCACATACATAGGTTCATCATTTGACAAATTCACCCATTTTGGGGCATCTTATACACAGTTCTGATTACCAAGTTATATCATTCTACACTACACTAATTTTTTTTTGTCAACTACTATTTTAAACTCAATTTATATACATGTTTGAGCTTATGTACATATTTTATCTTACACATATTTGTACCATATGTTCAGGGATACTTTAATTTCTAGCTTTCCTAATTTAGACTTGATTGTGTCTCTCTACTTTAACATATATTTGAGGGAATTTGCATATGACATTTTTATATGGATCTAAATCACTAAAATTTATTTTATTTATGATTTTTACATGTGCCCATGTCATTATGTGTGCCTTATTGGTTGTGTATGAAAAAAATTGAACATGTCCTTCCATGTGGCTCTATGCCAACCTACTTACTATTTGGGTATATGTACATTTAAGCATGTCCTTGTATGCCTTGATTTCTCAAATTTAGTGACATGTGCCAATGTCCCTTGTATTGTGGCCCCTTGTCCTACTTTGTATGCCTCATGTGTTTTTTATGTATGCTTTCATGTATGCATCATGGCATGACAGTTGTATCTTTCATGTTTTTAATGTATGCTTTCATGTATGATTCATACATTTCCCCTTCCTCCTTGGGTGCCTTAATGGGTATCATGCCCCAAACCCCTAGGTAGATACTCAATTTATTTCTTATATTTGTTTTCCATATGCATGTTTACATTATTATATCTATCTTGACATCCTTGTAAATACCAAATCTAACATAAATCATACATTACAAACTTATGATCATATTAAATTACATTTTGATGTCATGTATGTGCATTATATTGGTTTATTATGCATATATCATATATTCTCTAACTAAAA
Organism: Torreya grandis; assembly: GCA_037957365.1. NCBI lineage: Eukaryota > Viridiplantae > Streptophyta > Pinopsida > Cupressales > Taxaceae > Torreya > Torreya grandis. Next base: position 425,229 of record JARHVA010005712.1, read on the forward strand.
CATATTACCAAGATTTTTATTTTGAATATAGTTCTTACACATGCTCAAAAACTCCCCTAAAAATAGGGGTAATCATAGAGGTTTTTCATATATATTAGGCTATCTAAATGCCCTTAGAGTATTATTTTTAGTACATAGGAATAAAATATAAAAATTAGTTTCAACAAAACATAGTGGGAAATAGTCACATAGAGAGTAATTTTAGTTACACAAAAATCAATAAAATTACACATTGGTGCCCAAAGTGGGAAACTATCACCACCAATGCTACTGTCTAGATATAGTGCTAATGTCTAGTATCCTTAATATTATGAAATTATGGATTGGACAAAAAAGTATAATAGGTATAGTCTAGGTTTGCATAGTTTCAATTATAGATTACTAATTTTTACTTATTTTACCATATATTCATATGATTTTTCTCATATTAGGGTATCATGAATGAAATGATCATTTCTTTTTCAGTTTTAGATACTCAAATAAAAATTATTACAATTCAATCTAGAATCCATGTGAATCGATATCATAATTAGAGGCATGTCCATAACACATTGTTTCCATATGCTCACTTTTTCTCTAGTTGATCAAATGGAATGGAAAACTTCATGTCATTATATATGTTCTTAATAAAAAAACCATTTCCAACAAAATAATATAGACACCATTCCTATAACAATCCATATTTGATCCCTTATTCTAACTACAATGATTGTCATTATCGATTTGTCCCTTAGCTACACACCCAAGTGACTCAACTAATTTTCCTTCTAGAGTTATTGAGTGACCATAGAATTAACTACTTATATATGCATCTACTACACATGGGTAATAAATTATGGATTCATAGTCTACTTGAGTTCTTGATCCACCTACATGAGAGAGTTAGACAAACCATAAGTCCAATCCAATTTATTTAATGTTCATGATATACTAAATAGGGGTGAAAAATGATGGATTCAAGGCCATATTGAGTTCTTTAACCACCCATACATGGGTATTAATCAATCCATAAACTGAATCTAAGTTATTCACTGATTGATCACTAGCTACACACACATGATTTCACCAAGTTTATACATTAGTTCACATACCCAATGAGATGTATTCATTCCTTTCCTCTCTCATATCTTTACTATTTTTTTTATTTTTATTTTCATATCTCTTTAGTAAGTAATGATATATGCACATTTTATTTATAGGACACATAAAGGAGCATACTTCACACACTCAAATTTAGATTCACAGGTTTTCCCTCTTAGGTAAGTCTAAACATCTTTATTTTTATTTATCCTAGTAATTACAATTTATTTAATTTATATAATAAATGGGGGGGGGGACTATGTAATCATATAAAACTTAAATTGAGTGCCAAGAGTTCTACTTGAGACCACCTATCCATAGCTTATTCCTAGATCTATCTTAAGGCATGTTTAGAATACTATCTAGCCATCATGAAGGCAACACCCATTCCTAAACATCCCTAAATTAGTTCTAGACACTCAAATTAACATCTTATACTCTAATGCATTAGTATTTACCACCTAGACACTAGCACATAGCTTGGATAGTATCACCAATGACATTAGTGTCCCAGGTTTAGCATTATTATCCTTTTCCCACCTTTTATCACCAACATATGTATTTTTAAATAAAAAACCACATAGGGTTAGCCTATACATTTTTAAAGACCCACATAAGCACTAGAACATTATATATACATGACTTTTATCCATTTATTCACTATATGGAAATTAAATGCAAATAACACAAACTAACTCATAATAAGTTGTGCACAATCAAGGTTATCAATCCCTATTCTACCCTAATTATACATATAGTCATATACAACTATCCCAAGCTTATAATTCATATATTTATAGTCTCCAACATCACCCAAACCAATCAAACTGACATTCATATTAGCTTCACTTGCACTTGCACCAACACTTAGGTGGGTTGAACTACATCAAGTTTGATCCTTCCTTAGAGTATTGGTTTGAAAGATATTCTCATCACAATGGGTTGTTTATTATGTCAAATATACCCCATTAACATCACACTTTTGTACTTGTGACATTAATATTCCTTAACAACATGGAGGTATAGGGTTTACATTCAAAATTAGTCAAAATACTTCATAAATAAGGAATCATAACATGTACACACAAGAATAGGCTTGGTATAATCTAACACAAGCAAACCCATAATCTAAGAGTAGTTATACATAAAGGACATTAAAAAAAAATGAGGACATTAGATCCATTGGTACTAATATCCAATTAGAGAGATATTATCTAGGAGGCGTTTTGACACTTGGATCTTGTTTATGACACATTGATCAACTCCTTTCCTAGTTTACAACCTCCATAAAAAGAATCTCAATAAATTTACAACTAAGTACTTATTTTCATAATTTATTTCTATCATTATAAATGTCATTTTAGGTTAGTTATTTCATAAATTAATGTTTATATTTATTGCATATTTTATACTCTGATTTATTGTACTCAACCACTTTAAAAACCTAGGGAGTACAATCCATAACCCTAAAAATTAAAATCATAAAGAATTTTATCATGGAATAACATCAAATATGGTTGAAAAATATTAAATATAGAATTTTATGCTCATAGATTAAATCTTAGACTAAATTGAACAAAATGCAAAGGCATTAGAAACAAACATGAATAGTCATTTCCAACTTCACATCTAACAAATGACCAATCAAGGAAGGGATCATGTAAAGACATTAAAAATAACTAAAGAGGTCCTTGAGACTAGGTAAATCAATATTCAAGTTTAAATAAAGAGGGTCCCCATATGCAATATGAAAATTGGGTGTTATATTGGAGAAACAACAATGGTGACTTTCCACTTGGAGATACTCCTGGGTATCTTAGATAATGTGTATTTTTATGTTCATGTATCTAAACATAAGTATTAACTATAAATAATTACTTTAAACATTTTATAAAAGTGGCCATCTTTTACTTTGATGCATGACATACTAAGCTACTATCTTGTGAAAGACCATCATTTTGTGTGTTTTATGTGATTAATCTATTTTATAGTTTTGCATTACCACACAATCCTTCATATATGTTCAAATTATTAGAAATTTTAAGTAATGAATTTTTATAAAATTGGAATAGGGGAATAACATGGTCATTTATCTTCTACCAACCATGCATTTATAGCATTGATAGAGGTACCTTTGGTCTCCCTCAAGACCTTACTCCATTGCCACCCAGATCAGAAAGCCCATGGTGGAGGTTATCTAAATCACCCTTTCAAGGATATTTGGATTTCACATGTTATTTTCATTTTATTTTCTTCCCTTTTTTTAAACGGGTTTCTAATATTTCTATTAAGGGTTAGGAACTAAGCCACATGTTTAAGAAAGTTCAAATTTTTTATCGATCAATTGAGACAAATAAAAAATGAAAGTTATTTATGTCTAATTTGAATTTAGATTTATACCTACTTAAAATTTATGTTTAGTGCATTTTATGTATTTAAACAATTAATGAAAATTTTATATATCCAAGTGTTTCATTAAGAATCATATGCTATAATAATTATGAAAATGTAAATAAAATATAACTCACATAGAATGTTCAAGAAATATTTTTAGTTAGGCTCTAAAAAATCATTGATGTTATATTAACACAAAAAGACCCTTCATTAATTAAGCACTAGTAAAACAAGGGAAACCTCTAGTAAAAATGAGATAGTTCATTATAAAATAAACATGACAAGGTTGAACCCAATGAGAAGAAAATTAAAACAATGGGAACAAGACAAAAAAAACTAATCTAACAAGGGATGGGAAAATCAAATTTATTACAATAATTTTAAATTGAAAGCATGAATGGAAATTATTTATATTCCTTGAACTAGGATTTTGATAATGCCAAGGTAAAACTAAATGTTCATCTATGTTACCCTTGTCAATAAGGAATTATCCCACATAGATTTTCCAATGTTATTTCAAGAATATATTAATCTAAGTCATATTTCATAATTCAATTATGTGTTTAGAGTTGAATAATAAAAAATAATTTGAATAATCCAATGATATTACCTCATGTCTATACCTTAAATTTATGATGAAGATAAAGGTTGAACATTGATACATACCATGTCTAGTTGATTACTCAACTTGGGTGAGACTTTCCTTTTGTTCCAAAAAATGTTGAATCAAATGTTGGATACTCTTTGGATGAGATGGATGTTTACTAAACCATAATTTTTATAATATTATTTAATGATTTCATATTTTATCATCAGGATAGATGACTTGATTATAAATCCACTATCCACCTGGAAGTTGGAACTCTTTGAATTTATGTTGACATCTCCTTAAATAAATAACTTAATTAAACTCAGACTTGTATTTTTGAAGTACATGTTTTTTCTTTAGTAAGGAGATAACAAGACAAATTTTAGACATGGAATAAGGTTTCACATAAGACACACCCAAAGGGGACCAAAAAAATATGAGGAGAAATAAAAACACAACTAAATTGAAACTACTCTTACATGAAACTAGAAAATAGGAAAATTAACCTAATAAATTAAATATAACAAGCAAGAGACTACACTCTTGTGTACACTATATATTATCAAACCATTCAGGTGTTTATTATGAAGATGCAGTGGAAGGTAAAGGTAAGAATTAATGATTTAATAATTACCCATTCACTAATAATGGAGGATAATTCTCTTTTAGATCCCTAAGGAGAAAATCATTATACTCTAGTAACTCAATTATTTGGTATGGGCCAATAAAAAGTGTATTAAACTTATAATGTTGACACTTTTTCTCATGGACTTTATTCCATAGTAGCACTAGATCTAAAATCCTAAAAGACTTCATCTTGGATTTCTTGTCAAACCATTACTTGATAGTGTCTTATTGCTTATTAGTCTTCAAATTGACCATTTTATAATTATATAATGTCTAAAATCCTATAATTTGCATTTTCATTTCATTCCATGTATTGCTACATAAACTTGTAGGTGGGTAGCTTTACCATGACTGACATAACTGGCTATAGTCCGTAGACTAATAGAAATGATGATATTTTAAGTGATTTATTGTCTAGAGAAATCAACCCAAAGAAAAAAATTTAAAAATAAATGCCACTCTAGAGGCCTTTGAGTATTGTTGACTAATTAACCCTATGAAATATATCCCCCCTTGGATAAACAATGTCCCTTCTCTAACTAGATGCAATGGCATTACAAGCTGGACGTCTATTTTGGAAAAGGTTTGGCATTTATGGTATATTATAATATGTACATAGACATATTTTAATAGGTTAGGAAATTAATATACTAGTCACAATATTTTGTGTGGCATTGCTTTGATAGAGAATGGGCAATGCCTAATTTCTCATGAAAATTTTCCATTACTTGCTTGGCTTTAGCTTCTAACATGCATCTAATAGAGATGCCTTTAGGATTTTTCCAAAAGATAAATCATTTATTTAGAATGTATTTAATTTATTTTAGTCTCGTATCTCTCTTTTTTGTTTTATTTATTCCAAGAGATAGGATCCCATAGACAAGGTAACAAACAATTGGGGTGTACCAATTCGATTGTAACACTTACTCTTGGTCTAATTGATGCATAATGATCTTTGGGTCAATATAAATTATTATATTGGTAATAACTTGTGCTATGAATAATTTGGAATGTTTTATCTCTAATTCATACTCTTTCATCTTGGTCATCCATCTACATCTTCACTCCCATAGCTCATTCTATCCCAACATTTTCTTGATAGCTAGGCCTAACACAATTACATGCACTTTATTCTTAAGAATATAGTTCCTAATGTTTTTCATATATTTGACCAAAGATTAGGCATATTTGTCTAATGGAGAGTATCTTATCTCTAAATATTTATTATTAGTCCTCATTAATGCAACATGATTATATTATACATCCAATCTCTATGTGAGATAGGCATCAATGTTATGTTTAAAGGCAAATGGGTGAACTTAGAATTATCTATCATAATTTCGACTAATTAATAATGGTAATTTCATGATGGAATCCTTTATGTCTTGAAATTATTTATTTTAATTAGCATTCCACTCTATTTTAGCATCCTATTTCAACATAGTGTTTAGAGGCTTCACAATTTTAACAAATCTATAAATGAACTTGTGAATAAAATTGATTTTACCAAAGAAATATTTCATCTATTTTTTACTATTCGGTTGAATAAATTTAGAAATAGTTTCAGCTCATTTTAGGTAAATATCAATACCATATTTTTTGATGATATGATTGAGAATATTACAATTGGTGACACCAAACACATTCATTTTTGGGTTCAATGAAACACCATACCTTTCTACATCTTTCCAACACCTTCTAAAAATGGAGGATGTGATCTAAACTTCATTTTGAAAATATATTTAAATCATCAATTTAAATTACTATAAACATATTAATTACACCTTCAAATGAAAAATTTGTTGATCTTTGGAATATCTTTCCAACATTGGTCAATCCAAATGGCGTTTTTTAAGGCAAATATGGCCCATTTTATTGTAAATGTAATTGTAGTTTGATCATCAAATTTAATAAAACTTGATTATATCCTAAGAATTCATCTAATAATTACATCATTTAGATCCATTATCCATCTGAATGACTTCATTTAGGGAAGGAAACAGTTAATTGTCTTTATCTAAAGCACTATTCAAATTTCAAAAGTCTATGCATAGTCTAATTTCAACATTTTCCTTATATACATGTAATAATTTTTCCACCCAAGTAGAATGGTAAACTAGGAATACTATTCTAGTGGAAAGTAGCTTGTGAACTTCTTTGTGTATTAACAAATCAAGGATTAGATTCACATGCCTTTTATTTTAAAGAAACTACCTTTGGTTTGGTAGGGGAATAATGTGAGTGATCACCTTTGGGTATGATAATTTTAGGTCTCAATAGGCCCAATTAATTACATATTTGTAACTTATTATAAACATTAAAATAATATCAACCTTTCCATTCATCTAGTTAGGACCTATGTTCACAGTTTGGGTTCTTTCTAAGGAACTAAGGTTAATGGTTCGACATTTCTAATTTAAAAATTTTGATTTCTTAATTAGGGGTATATGACTAAATGTGTCAAATTTATTTTCTTGATAAATCATCCCCTTTTAGATTACATTCCCTTGGATATTGATAATTATATATTTTTCAAGTTTAATTTTAGGAATATCTATTTTCTCTTCATCTATTATTTGGGCTTCAAATGCCCTAACGTTGTTAAGTAATTGAATAATTTGTTGGTCATTCTCAAATACCTAGAAATTCATCACATTATTTGTAACAAATGGAAAAGGAAATAATTACAAATGAATTATTTCAACTAAATATGAATTAAAGGGGATAGATTTACAACAAAGTATGTTAATCAATCAACAACTAGATTTCCTTCCCTAGGGATAGGGATGGTGTTGAATGTGGTGAGCATCTCAAATAAATCCCATATCTATGATTGTACATTATAAGGTATGATAATTTTAAATGTAATATACTTATGACTTGTTTTATAATAAGCTCATAATCATTGAATACTTTCATTTCTTTAGATTTATTTGTTAGTACAAATTACATTCCAAAAATTAATGTCTCATATTCTTCTAAGTTGTTAGTGCATGTATATTTTAGCCTATAAATGACCAAATGTTTCTTACATTGGGGATAAATAATAAATAATAATAATATATAACCTTGTTTATAATGGGATCCATCCACATATAATTACAGTAGCCAAGGCAACTCAATGTCAATATCAACCTTGTTTACAACAAGATTTATTTCCAAAGTGTAGATCCCTAAATGAAAATTTAGTTAGTTAATTTTTCATTGATCACATTATATTATGCGATGATTTTATTCATCCTAAGATATATATTCACTCATATTTTATTATGAAAATCCATCCAAGGTAATGACATGTGAGATAATCCAGTGACCATGTACCCATTCAATTGTTTAGACCAATCTCTATTGAAGAACATTCCATATACTTTAGGGATGTCTACAACTTGAATATATATGAATTATTTGACCCTAGTTTCTAAATCTAAATTAATATGTGAAATTATTAATTAAACTACTAATCTAACCTTAGACTTCTCTATTTGAACAATGACCTTGTCTGACTTAATAAGGACCAAACCTAATTTTAAATAAATTCTTCTAAGAATTATTATTGTCGAGGCTCCTGAATCTAATAAGTAGTTATTTAAGTTATTCCAAAATAACCTAATAGTCTTGAGAAAGGGATGCACTTAAGTATTTATTTTATGGATAATCATACTGGTATGATGTTTTTTACTCGAGCTAGACTAGTTTTTTAGTAAGAGATTTGATCAAAATATCATGTTGTTCAATTATTTGAGTAAGCTTTGCAATGTGATGTTGGATTTGATATTTTTCATATATTTTATGATAATATATACAAATTTTTATTGATGTGTATGGATATATACATTGAATTTAGGTTCATTAAACTTTGGATGTGAAGGGTCATTCATAGCCCTAGGATTAGGGGAGTTATAGTATTATTCATATGAGTTGAAGTAGTGAGGGGTTATTGTTGCTATCAATTCCTGAGGGCTTAATTTATTCTTTTAAATTATTTAAAATAATTAACTTCTCTAAAAATATCTTCTATTTAATTCTCCTCTTACAAAGTTAAATCCATGGTTTCCAACACCATGATTTTGCTAAGTGTCCTACCAATATTGGATGATTCAAGTTGGTTTGACACTACCTTATTTTCTTCCATTTTAATTTATAAAATATCAAAGGCACTATAAAATTCGATGCAATAGATATTTTCATGTTGGGATATGTTATGCACATGAAAATAATTATAAATAGATATTAAAAAAAATTAGGCAACTTATTAGGAAAAGGCTCTAGCTGATTATGGGAATGATTATAATTTATATTTTGTCTTTTATAAGTGAAGTTCTTATTTTAATTATTAGCACCAGATAAGTCCATTTGTGGTTGTAAACTAAAAAAGTCATTACTTATTATTTTTACCATCCACTGGATGGAATATATCTCATTTTTTATATACTCTTGGGGTATGGTTTGGGTATTGTTAGTAGTTGATAAAATCATTTGGTTTTGAAATTTGAGAACCATCTCATTTTTCATAGTTTAAGAAAATCTAGATGTTGATTTGGTGAAACATGACTTATTAAGATTAAATTAATTATAGTAAATGATTGGGGCACATGAACATTCTAATTTTCATGATGAGGAAGGTTTAGTGTGAGGATGTTGAGTAATGTAGGGATGGGAGACATTATTTGGCCTTGTGGATTATCGATGAAACTTAATAGATTCAATGTATGCCAAAGGTAAGGTCACCACTACAAGGTATCATGTTAATAACATTAAATTCCATGGTTATAATACATTTTTATACATCTATAATTCTATTTGAGCATTAGGTTTATAAATATTGGTGAGTTGGTTGTACATATTCATGAAACGTGCATTGAATTTCCTAATGGGCTCATTGGCCTCTCATTTAATGCATGTAAACTAATGCTATAAGATGTTTATATATATATATATATATATATATATATATATATATATATATATATATATAAAATCCAAATTAGGTGAGGAAATTACTAATAAAATTTTCCTAACATTAGAATGAGTCCTTGAGAAGGTTTATAAACCAATCACATGATGCATCCATAACTATGAATGGGAACAGTCCAAAAGCCAGATCTTCATGTTCAATGTTGAGGGGTCTAAGGGTAGTTTTGTATGATGTTACATGTTCCTTTTTAGTCATTCCTACACTAGGAATTAATCTTGGTAAATATATATGGGTTCCTATGTCAGGCATGGACAACCCTAGGTATATTTATGGTAGACCTACTGATCTAATCCATAAGTAATGCCATGGGTATATGTTGATTCTGAGTGGATTGAGAGGTTGAGACAATATGGGTAAATAAAGTATTAGCTATAAATATAGAAATTAAATCCATTCTATGAATATGTAATGGTGATATAATCAACCTCTCATAGACATATTAGGACCAGTTAATGTGCACACTAGGATCCAGATTAGTTTACCAATCATAATCTAGTCACAAATACTCTTCTTGGGCCAACTATTATGTGTCTTTAAACTTAAAATAAGATGATAAAGTTTAAGTATAAGCAAACAAAAGGAAAGTCAGTGAATTCCAAAAGAATAAAATAATTATTAGCTAATATATTAAGAATTTTCAATAGTTTAAAGTTATTCTTTCACCCTATCAAAGATTATATTATATTCAAGGTCCCTCATTATAATGACATCTATTATTAAACCCAAAATCATACTCTAAAAACACTCATGAGCTTGAGTGTTCCAAATAGAAAAGTGGGGGACAATGCATGGGATAAATATATCCCCTCATTAATTTTAAGATAGATGTTGGTTCAATCTAAGGACCGATAAGTTTAACCAATTTTAATCAAAGATAAAAAATTATTACCAATAGAGGCTCAATGATTATTAATGACACTTGGAATTCTTATCAATTGATTATAGTTAGCTATTGTTTGTTATAGTTATTATGTTAGACTTTACCAATTTATAAAGTAAGGGATGGTGTTTCATTTTTCATACAAACATAAAAAGAGGGGAAAAGAGATAATAAAATGAGATTTATAGTCGAGAGGATGCTGATGCTTAATAAATTAAGAATCTTAGGTCATAACTATACCATTGTGTTCCTAGTTTATAAATTTCAAGAAAATTTAAAGACCTAGTGGGACAGATTCTAATGGACACTAACTTGAATTCCTAACTCTCAAATTCTTCACTAAATATAAACACTTCAAAATTCATGTATAAGACTTCACACATGACTTTCAAATTAATTTATATCTAAAAGTACATAGATTAATGGGTGTTATGAAGCAAATAAAAATAAATTACAAGAAAACTAGATTAACATAAGTACAATATAATTAATAGATTCAGTTATTGATAGGCCATAACATCAATTCATTATCATAAGCATAAAATATAAAAAATAAATAATGTGAAATAATCCCAAGCAAGAAAACAAAGTGAAAACAAGAAAAATTATGTTGTCATGATTTTGACATATTTTCTTTTCAAAAAGTGTTGCCCCTTTAAAATGGAAAAAATTGTCCCTTATATAGAAAAAGTTTTCAAACAAGTTCACTCACCCCAATACTGGGGTAGTTAAAGTATTGAATGATGATTTGGGAATGTGGTTGATATTCTGATAGATTCACCATCTTAAGTGTGATTTTTATTTTAGAGACCACAACTACTAAATGCTAAAATTTGTCTTTTATGATCTTTGTCTCTTCTTAGAATTTTACCATCTACAGACCAAGTGATGAATCATGCCATAATAAGCACTTTATATTTGATTATGAGGGTTATTTTTATTATAACTCAAATATAGGTGGTAGTTTATCATTGGGAACTTATTGTGATTGTCATTATACCATGCCCTATGCAGGATTATACATTCAATATATAGAATAATTAAATGAATAAACAATCCCTATCTTATCTTAAGGTCCTATTAGTTAAATTAAGCCCTTTAATATCCTAAAATATATCAATTTTAGGAATTTTAGTTGGTATGAACCAACTGAATTTTGCCTATGCTTTACACACTTGACACACAATCCTCGTGGGGCTTTTGACAATTTTGATGACTAGACATGGCATAAATTTAAGCCTCTTCATCAATTGATGTCGCCAATACCACATATATAATCCTAAATTTATAATTCCATTCCCCTTATTATGTTTATGGTCTACTTTAGTGGGTCTTTTTTTTCACTTGGTAGTCTATCGATGTCCCTAAGCTCTACTCTATTATTTTACTTCCATCATTGTCATAGCCATGTGGATTTTACTCAACTCCCTATGGTATATTATACTTTACTAGTACCAATTGGTCTTGATATTAATACTAATGTATCTCTAATATCCCATGTTCCTAATATGGTACCAAGTGGCATAATCCTAGGCCCTCAAGACACATATATTTACCACTACTGGTTCACTCCTGATCAACTATACTTTAGGGCTAGTGTTAAGTGGTGTAATCTTGGGACTTTGGGGACTCGAGGATTTATATATATCATTGATTTTATACTAGGGTAGGTTAATTGGATCATGCCACTTGGCACCATCCCTCTCACCTATTTACCTAGAGGATTTTGTTGTGTAAAAAGTAGCTTGGGGTAGTGGGTCATCAAGATTGTGCCACATGACAACATATTGGAGATATAGATATTCAGAGGTTATCAGGTGAATTTTAACTTGTTAATCCTTGAATAACATTACAAATACACCATGTGGATCCATGAGACTTTTTAAGGAATTGGATAAGTCCTAAAGAGGATTTTACAAATAATTCAAAAGTAGATTCAATAAACAAATTGGGTAGCTTCAAGAAAAATTCAAAGGATCATAGTCAAAATTTTTAATTCTAAAATCCAATGTATAATAAATTAAAATCAAATCATCTATGTTTTTAAAATAAAATTAATAAGGCAAATATAGTTAGTGAAGAGAAAGGCATTTTTAAATGATTTTAAATCCATTTTCAAAGAAAATTTTTAATATCTTTATAAAAATCAATAAAGGCCAAATTTGGATAGAAGAAAACATTTACATTATTTACTATTAAAATCATAATCATGAGTTATATTACCAAAAGGAATCCATAAAAATGTCCCAAAACCTAGATAAACTTATAAAAGCCTAGGCCCAACATTCAAATGGGTCAATAATGAAGTATTTTATGTTGGAGTAAGATCTCATAGGATTAAATCAGACCTATAAGTTTTAATTTAATTCTCATAGATAAATATTAGAATGGATTTTGAAAAATGCAAAAACAATAAAAAAGAGCATGAACAATCATTCGTAACTTAACATCTAGTAAACTGCCACTCAAGGAAGGGATCAATTAAAGACATATAAAACACCTAAAGTGGTCCTTGAGATCTGGTAAACCTAGACTCAAATCAAAATAAATATGGTCCCTATTTCTAATATGAAAATGGGGCCTATTTGCGGATGCAAAAACATAGTTGTAGGTCAATCCTATCTCATTGCATACATTGTGGTGATCTTAAAGTGAGACTAACCATTGTTTTCACCTTTTTAGTAATTAATATCAAATAATTTGATTTAGTTATATTTCATTTATTTTATAGTGAACTACATCAAATAAGTTGATATATCTCAATCTCAAATTTCACCTACACAAAACTATATCAATCTATGCAACATAGTTTTATCTTTATAGTTTTATCGGTGAATTGTTTCAACCAACATGACATAGTTTTATCTATATTAAATAGTAATCTTCTCCAACCAACTAAATATACATATTCAAATATTTTTAGGTATATATCCAGAAAAATATATCAAAATATATAATATAGTTTCATCTTAGACTAAAATTTCTAGTCAAATATATTAATCAGATTGACATAGTTCCATATTTTCATATTTATTAATTATTAACCCTATTTCTTATTAATTATATCAATCAATATATTTTAGTTATATATCTAAATTTATCCTTTTATTTAAATTATTTACAACAAGCAATATCGATCTATTTAATTTAGTTTTATATTAGTTTCATTTTTAGTAGGCAATAACAATATGTTTGACTTAGTAATAAATTTAATTTATTTTTTAGTAAACTATATCAAATGTCATAATTAGTTATATATTTCATTTATTGTTAAAAAACTAAATCAAATTATATGATATAATATTATATCTCTATTTGTAATCATGTTTTTATAGACTGTATCAATATACTTAATATAATTCTATATTATTTATACAACATCAACCAACACTGATATAGTTATATGTGTTTAATTTTCAAGTATATGCAATGAAAACTAACTTTTCATTAAAAATATACACATTTAATTTTAGTTTGACTGTCTATTTATTTCAATTCACTTTCTACTACAAATTGGTTTCTCATATTGATTTTGAAAAGTTATTTTCTATTTGTTTGGTTTTCCCTAAAAATTATGTTCTGGTAGTTTTCAAACTACTTAGCTATTATCATGAAGGGATACATGGTGCTCTATTTAAATTCATTTTTTATTGTTTGAAGATTTTTTGATGTGAATAGCTTGCCCAAATACTCATATCCATTGTACAGAGTTAAATACACACTTTAGTTTATACATGGATAAAGGTATATTATAAATGCCTAGGATTCATTTTTCATTAAACTCTAGGAAACCATCCATCCATTTCATTATTTTATCCACATGATACGAGCTTATCACACAGATAATTTAATTTAATATTAAACTTGAAACCAAGTTTAGTGGGATACTATCATCATTATACCTCTTCAGTTAGTACTCTAAAACATTGGGCTGGCACTATACAACATGTGATCAAGTATTTATGAAATCCCACACCATCAAACAAATATTGTTAGTACATGTACCTAATCTTCCTTTCAAAAATATAATTAGATTAATTGTTTTCTCTTTATATTGTATTTTGTATTGTATAATGCATTGACCAATGTTGATATAATTTTGTGATGTCTTATTACTACATCTACCAACATTGATATAATTACCTATGTTTCTAGACTACATAGACTAGCTTGATATATTCTAATATGTTTTTTAGATGACATGAACTAGCCCGGTACCATATCTAATGTTTACCATCTTGATAACTATATATTAACCCTATCATATCAAATATATGATTCTAATATATATTAACCCTATCATATTAACCCTATAATATCAATACATGTTTACCATCTTGATACCTATATAGTAACCCTATCTAATGTTTCTAATATATTACCATTAGCTCGGTACCTATATATATATATATATATATATATATATATATTAATATGTTTTTTAGATGACATGTGAGACTTTGTAGACCATCTCGATATGATATATTTACCTATATATTAACCCTATCATTGTGAAATTGTATTGAATAACTTGATATAGTTCAATTATAAATTATTTTTTCTCATACTTTGTCCTCTAAATTGTATTAAATAGATTGATTCATCCTATTTTACATCATTTATAATCTTCTAAAAATAAATTTAATAGACCATCTCAATACAATTTTTTCATTTCCCACCTATGTAATGACATCAAATAGTTTGATACAATTTACTTCTAAATTCTAGTTTTAATTTATCTTACACACTACATCACACTGTTTGATATAGTATGTATATCAAAAATCTTAACTATCAAAATTATAGTGAACTATTCGATATAGTTCTAATTCTTAACTTTATTGAGTTCACCAATACAATTAATTTTTCTATAGTTTATCTAGCCCAATTCAATTTTCACTTCAACTCTCCATCATGCAGTATAACTTTGATGATTTTGAATGGACAACACCGCATGATATAATCATTTGACTAATTCACATTAAGCTCCTAAATAATTATTTAATATTATAAATAACCAAGATAAAATAAATATTAATTTAGTTACTATAATAACATATTATAATTTAATCTCTTCCTCTAAACCTATCTATCCTTTTAACTACCATCCCCATATTACCACAGTTGAATATGAGAGTGATCTTGAATATACTACCAAAATGATTATTTTCATCAATTGAAACCATTGTAATAGGGGATATTATAATTTATAACCTCATGATTGGACCCCACATAAGATGTCCCCCTTCACCTACACATACCATTCCAATAGGATTTGGAATAATTTAATACATGACTTCTTATCTTCCTTCCTCTTATAATATTATTGGTATAACCACTAATATGGAGGGTTTTTACTCTAATGGGTCTAATCAAAGTTCTCATATTACTAATCATGTTATTTACTCAACCTCCACTTCTTTATAAATTCATCAAGCATCTTAAAAATGATTCATTAATCCATGGAATTGAAAACATTTACATAGGAGGTATCACTCCTAATATCACTTATAATTGATCTACTAATCCTTATTTGAATTTTAATTTTTTTATAACCTTTAAAAATATTAGATTAATCTAGATACCTTTATTTCTACCAAAATTATATCCAAAACATTTACAGGTGATTCCTTAGATTAGTACAATAAATCTATGAATCATACTATATATAGTTTATAAGACTTAGTTAATGCAATGGCTAAGGAATAACATACCAATGATCTTCCCAAAAATAGTTTATCGCACTTCATCAATTGTAAACAAGCATTATTCAAAACTACCCAAAATTTCATTAAGCATTGAAAAAACTTCTTCAACAAAGTCAAGCAAAACATGTAAAAATAAAAACACTTATATTTCTTTGAAAATGATCTTCATCCTAAACTCTAATATAGATTCAAGATTTAAGACTCTCTCAAAAATATCTAGAATAAGCACTTGATCAATAAATATATCAAGATATACTCATAATATAATTTGAGCCTTTTGAACATACTTTACAAACTAGTTTTCTTATGAGATATAAAAAAAACATGATACCAATGATGATTTTATTGACACTTTTGATTCTATACATGCCATTCATGTTATCCTTCCCAATGGCTCCAACAAGGAAAATATATTTCAACCTTTTATATAAAATTCTTCCTATCCTCCTCCATCCTCATCATCATATGTAAATAATTTTGATGTTTATAAAACTCTTTCCCTAGTAGAAACTATAAAATGTATTCTTAAACCTTCACCAATACAAGTTTACCTTACTCACCATATCAAACACTGGTATGATCCACAAAATGTTTCTTGGTATCATGAAATTTGGGTAAATTCTCATGAAATAGGTAGGAAACTTAGAAAAATTTCCATTGAGTTTTCCTTTGGTGCATATTTTGATCACAAAACCATGATCTTTGAATGTTTGGAAGCTTATGTTAGGTTAGATAAATCCCATGATTCCAAATTTAAAAATTATGCTCTAAATTAGGCTAATCCTCACTTTTGCATATATAAGGATCCACTTCCAAATCATCAATCTAATACTACTCAACCTCCTTCCTCCAATATTGTGGAATCCTTAGTTGATATTCATTACTTAGCCATTGATTAAATTATGGTCAATATAAACAAATTGAGACATTTATTATCTTACATCGATGCTTATCCACATTACACTTACATTTTTTTGGACTTATAGAACTTTTTAGGAAACATATTCATCTCATTTTATGGATGTTAAGTATATGGAAGATAATACTAGATCAAATCCTATAATTACATTGATTGACCTAATATGGTCACTGATACTTCCAATAGTTCATATTAATTGACTATGACAATATTTACTCAAATGTATCACCAAACATGATATAACATATTATATTTCATCACTCTATTTTACTACATTGGCTAACCTAATATTTCTAGATAAATTAGAACAATCTACATCAACTAGTTCAATGTAATATATTTTTGAAATAATTTTTTTGTATATAAACTATCTTGATTTAGTCTATTTATATTCCTTCTCTTGTTACTACTCATTAACTAGCTCAATATATGGAGTCTGTCATCCTAATGTCCAACAAATTATTCTAAAAAACTTAATCTTAGTTCATCCACTCGATCAAACTACATTGGTCAAATTAAAACAACATAATGCATCTCTATTTAACTATACTTTAGCTCCTTTGTCATCTTAATTACTATTTTATTATGCACCTTTATCATATTCTAGTTCATTATCCTTAGCATATGATGAGTAGGATCCTATAGAAAAAAATTAATGCATCCCTATTGAATTCATTTTCTTAAACTCATGAGGACTTATCCTCATCATCATAATTATTTAATACAACTTCTATTTGAATTAAAAATCCCCTGGCCTCCAACTATATGTAATGAAGTGACCTTGTCTGGGTTTGAGGATAATATTCTCTAATAGTGTGAATAAATGTCCATAAATGTTTATTATAGCTTGGATGTTTCTCTTTAAATTAAATTTATTATAGTCTCTATAATTTTTGATGAAATATTACTTCATGTAGGTTATCTTCCTTTATTGATTAGTGCCCAAATGGGTGAGATCTAAGTCAAGCATCTTTGATTGATGAAGGGTTATACACTTTTGTTATTATTATTACTTCATTAAGACTCTAAAATCTAACCAGAGTACATGCTAAGGATTTTACCTAAGACAAATTCCTCATGGTTATATTTAATGTAATGATTTTTATTTTTCCTTTATCAGATAAAATTTTACTTAGATGGGCATAGAGACATCACATGAGAGATATTGCCTCTACATCAACTAGTTCATCCACTCGATCAAACTACATCGGTCAAATTAAAACAACATAATGCATATCTATTTAACTATACTTTAGCTCCTTTGTCAACTTAATTACTATTTTATTATGCACCTTTATCATATTCTAGTTCATTATCCTTAGCATATGATTAGTAGGATCCTATAGAAAAAAATTGATGCATCCCTTTTAAATTCATTTTCTTAAACTCATGAGGACTTATCCTCATCATCATTATTATTTAATACAACTTCTATTTGAATTAAAAATCCCCTGGCCTCCACCTATATGCAATGAAGTGACCTTGTCTGGGTTTGAGGATAATATTCTCTAATAGTGTGAATAAATGTCCATAAATGTTTATTATAGCTTGGATGTTTCTCTTTTACTTAAATTTATTATAGTCTCTATAAATTTTGATGAAATATTACTTCATGTAGGTTATCTTCCTTTATTGATTAGTGCCCAAATGGGTGATATCTAAGTCAAGCATCTTTGATTGATGAAGGGTTATACACTTTTGTTATTATTATTTACTTCATTAAGACTCTAAAATATAACCAAAGTACATGCTAAGGATTTTACCTAAGATAAATTCCTCATGGTTATATTTAATGTAATGATTTTTATTTTTCCTTTATCAGATAAAATTTTACTTAGATGGGCATAGACACATCGCATGAGAGATATTGCCTCTTCTACATGCCAATGTGTCAAATTTACCCATAACAGTCATATATATAATATTTTATGATATTATAATTCTATGAATTTTTAAAAATTCCAATGTCATGGTTTTTTTGAAATACCTTCCTTTGCAACTTTTCCTAACATACCTTTTTATGATTATCAATGATTTAACTATCCTATAAAATATTATCATGGTTACAATGGCCAGCCCCAACTTATGGGAAACATACCTCTTACCCTATTAAATTATGATAATTATGAGAATAATGAGATAAATTTTAATATCAAAACATCAGATCTCTTCCTATATTTATTTTTTAGTTATCTCATTCTTTACAACCTCATTCTCACTATAAAATCCTTGACAAAATTATCACCTCAATAGTTAGGCCTAAACAATAAATTCATAATTCTTATTCAATCGAATATAATAATTTATTCCTTCCATATCAATATGCATACACATAATTATAATGATGTATATTCCATAGATGATCCTTTTTTATATATCTATGTATAAGCAAAGGATGCAAAAACTATTTATTATTGACCTTTTTCACAACATTAGTATTAATATACTTTACATTTACATATAATTAAATTGGTAGATGTAGTATCTTATCCTTATAACACAATTTAAATTATATATTATTATAGTGGTTTTCAAAAGTATGAGATGGATCAACTAACATATTAGATCCATTCTACTTTTGCAACCTATGAGCCTCTGAGGAGTATGCTCCTCGATCACACCATGACAAGACCTTACTAATTTTCTATATTATTTTATCCTTCAAATAACATTCCCTCAGAATTGATGGATAATTATTTTTACCTAAATCTAGGATATTTATTATAGCTAAAAATAATAATTAGGATCTTACTCATAGATGAATTTATAATGGTGATTTACTTAATGAAGTCTTACCCATGCCAAAACTTGATTCTCCACCTAGACAATGGGCAGATAAGACATATTATGAGTTTCATTAGATAGCTTGTCATTAGACCAAAAAATTTCAAGCATACTAGATGTTATAATCATAATAGTAGACAAATATTTTTTCCTACCATATATAGTGTATGTCTTCACTCAACTAATCCTAGGTACACTTTTTATTTTCATGTCACGACTACCTATAATTTGACACACTTCTAAGAACATTGGCATTACATTCATGTGATTCATCCGAAAATAACACAACCCTAAAATGATAATATATTAACAAATCTTATGATATATCCAAAATATATTCCAAAACATGCGGAAGTATATTTCCTTTGGCATCAATATACTACACATCATATGGATAGATATAGAGTACTCCAACAACATTTCCATGATTTTCTATGGATTACACCTTCACTTTCATAGAAAAATCATTAGGATAATTCTAGGATGAAGGTTTTATTTTATATTATACCCACACATTATCACAAATAATAAGATATCATCCATATCGCATAGAAGGTTCCTTATATTTATTATACCACATAGGAGGAACCAAATTTGCATCCTTGTTCTGCTCATTCTACTACTTTATCTATAGAGCTCATGTGTTAAGATGTCCTCACATGAAGATATATGAGGCCATGATCATAGATAGATGTTAGTTACAATAATAATTATTATATTTTATTGATGATGCATGCTAGGATATATATCAACACATGTGGCCACATATTTGTGTGACATATCATATTATTCTACATGTTATCATATGATTATGTTGATATTTACATTTCATTATGAGCATTTGTGATTCATTATTGTTTATATCTCACTTAATATATTTTTTTATTTCATCTTAAAAACTTTACTTTTTTGTATTTAATTTACATCTATGACATTATGTTTATCTTAGTGGATCTTTAATCATAGTTAATATCATTGTTTTAAACAATAGAATTTGGGTAACACATTTAGGTCCTCTTTATCATGTTTCACTTTCATTTATTCATTTCCCATTTTTTGGGATGATCACTAATTTCATAAGTACTTGTGCTATCTCTTTTATGAAATAGAATATCATCCTAGTGACTTATATATATTCAATATATTCCATTCCATTTACCATCAAAATACCTTACATCTTTGTGATCATCTACAAGTATACCCATAATTGTGACACTCATTACATGAACAAGTATTTTATGATCCTCATTTTTTTCTTCTGTTCATTATATACATATGTAGGTCAATTTTGAGATGACACACTTACTTGTGGGCATGTCTAGGAACATTTTACTTCTATGGTCTTTGGTACTTTTCTCTAGTGACCAAGTGTAATGTATTATATTTTTAACTTATTTCACCCATGTTTGGTATTTTAAATTCATGTGGAGGAGGAATATAAAAATAAAAAAGAGTTAAAATATATAGCATACAATAAAAAGGCAATGATTAAAAAATAAAATACATTTTAAAAGTTATATCACACAAAAACACATGATATTTATTTAGCACATATCTTATTATAGTTGAAGATAAAACTCAAAATTTCACATCATAATAGATAAGATGTCCATTGGGGTGTAATTTTTTACTATTATGGGATAAAATTTCTCATTGTATCATATAGTGCAACCTATTTTCTTACACAATTACCCAATCTTTGCAATAAACTAATGACTCTATAAGGGATCATAAGTAAAAGGGAACACATTGTGGGAAAGTATGCACATTTTAATTTTCCTACATATATACATCATGGGATGATATATGTACTTAATTTTTTAGTAAAATATTTGAATTCACTAGTTGGATTTCATAAGTCCTTCATGTAGATAAGTGTTAGCACTGACATACTTGCTTAGTGTGTTTCATCATTGCTAAGAATTTATATATCACCTATATAGTGATTCAATATCCTTATTCACTTATTATTATCCATGATATTCCCATTGATTGATATATATTATATTTGACCCCATAATTGATCATACTTTCTAATTACACTTTTAATTTTCACTTTTGTGAGTTTTATTGTCAAAAATTGGATAGGACTAGACTTTTCTTATAAAAACCCAACTTATCACACCTATAAGCTTAATTTTTATGTTTCAGTATAAGACCTTGGATATGACAATCCTTTACTCATAAGAACTATTTGATGCTATATTATCATCATCATTCACATGTCATTATATGTTCATAATTTCTTCCATCACACATTAAAACAAAGACTAAAACTTATTTTTTCACTCTTCTTGAGATATTCCCTATTTTCATTGCCTATTTATTATTATTATTATTGTTGTTTTTCATTACTCATCAATTAATAATTTTTCTCATTTACATAATTCATTTAAATTTATCATTTTGACTTCTTTACTTATAGTGTTTCATGTATGCCATCATTCATTATGTGTTTTACATTCAATTTCACCATTCATCAATTATTTTTAAAATTTTCTATCTACTACAATCTTTTGTCATTTTATATTTATAATTATTTTTAACCATCCATTTTATCACATTTTATATTGAATAATGAAGAAAACATTACACATTTTTCCATAGTGTACACAAGCATAATCATATGTTTTATAAATAAAATATATCAATAGATAATCTCCATGAGTCATACTGAAACACACACACACATACATGTAAATGACTAAAAAAATATATACATAATGATATACAATAATACATAGTAAAACATATATATAATGTAGAGGACCATCAAAAGGACATGATACACTACCCATATAGGCATGATACTACCCACTATGTACATTCTATTATAGAGTCTATGTTCATGATCATAAAACATCCACCTTCCTATGTAGATTTTCCACTTGGGCCTATAATCTCGATATCTAACCAACTTTAGTAAAATTATTGGTTATCTTGAGATAGTGCCTACCATGCATAAAAGTAACCCAAGAAATATTTTTATGGTGTTGTATCCTAAACTCTATCTAATAAATTTCATATCTCTCAAATATCCTACCTACCAAACCTCAACCACTCGACATAAATCTAGGATGAATGAACCAACATATAAATCAACTATGTAGCATCATATTATGGTAGAACATAATCCAAAATGTCATGGTGGGAAATATCCACCAAGGTCCTCCATCAATTATTCTATATCATATAATCTTCAATATGTAAACCAAAATAAGATCACATTTCATATGTAATCCAAATATAATTTATCTATCTAGCATATATATATATTTATCTATGAAATAAATCAACATAAAAAAATTTAATCACCCATGTAGCACCATTAAATTGATAAAATAACACCTAATATTTTTTATGTCTATTAATAGGTCCAAATCATCCATAATTCCCTTCATGGATGACATGAGTGTATTGTGCACTCATAGGTACATATCACACTATCATCTAACTCAAAGTTGGCCATGATATAGGATTTTCCTATTATAACTAAAAATGTGGTTTTTGTTGTGGCTAAGATAGTTACTAGGCTTAAATATATCAATGCCTCTATATTTATATCAATGGTGGTAGTTATTCCTATATCTAGTGTTATTTTTGAAAAACTATCACTCCACTCCTCCTCATTTAGTGTTCTCCCCTCACTACTATTTCTACTACAATCTCATAAACCTAGGATAATAAGGCCATATAACCTCTACCTAAATAGGTACCCCTTTCATCTCTCACACTATGATTTTGTATTGCATGATTAACCTAATAGGATATAATAATAAGAGGAGTTGTTGGATGTGGTAGTATAAACTAATGTAACATAAGATAACATGGTTGAGGATTTATCCACAAAGGATAGTTCCCAAAGATTGTAATTCATTATTTTACATACATAGTGTATGGCCATGATAGTAAGACATACATAATTATAACATATAGCTAAAAATTAGATTACCGTGTTGAACTATCTACAAATATGGCACCTGGGAATATGATGCATACTGTGATCATAGGAATCCAAGAAACAAGGTTAGTGTAGTGTTAGTTCAAATAATAAAACTCAAATAAACACACCAAAACTTACACTCTTATCCTAAATAATAAGGAGACTTTAGTAATAAAATTTAAATAAAATCACAACAAAAACATGAAAGATAACAACTTTTTACCTTCCTTGTGAGATCTAAATGTTTTTTTGAGTGACTTGCTTGGCTTGTGCATTAAGAAGTTTTTGGCAATATATCTTGATTACCTCCTTCTCTCCTTATCACCATGGCTTGTGATATTGTTTATCTTAATATTTTGGCATTAAAAACTATTGGTATGATTATTATGGATCAAATTTTGCATAATAACTCTACAATATCTAGGCTTAGAAAAGAAGAGGTATGACCTTGTATCTATAGCCCTAGGAATTAACTCTCACCCAAGGTGAGTCAAGGTTGAGTTAAGGCTTGAAATGGGTTCAAATAAAACCTAGGTGAGTCAAATATAACTTTAGTATATTTAATATTTGTCATGTAATTATGATTTAAAATTACTAGGCATGGCTCTCAAATTAGATATTGTCAAAGAGCTTGACAACTCATAAAGGCAATGATGAAAGGTTAGGATATTTTGAATTTTTGAATTTATTTTTTTAGATATTTATTAATTTGAAATAGATAATTTAACTAGGTATTTAATCCTATTTATCTTGTTAATTTATTTTTATTATAAATTTATCTCTTTCAAAATTTGAGTAAAATGTGAAAATTCCCTTCTTAATAGGTACATAGGCTAAATTAATAGTTTTGATACTATAAACTGATTATGGATGAATCTATGAGAGTTTATTGCTAAATACGATATAATACCCTCATTAGGGATGTCCATGAAGTATAAAACATGAGAATATGCTCTTATATTTTATCAATTTTATGATGGAACTTGTATAAAATTCAATGCCCTGTATAAAAGGTCAAAATTCCTTGATATTCAAAAGTATGATATTTCATCTTATAACCAATTGTAGTTGACTATCTAGGACCACTGTAGGTGAATCTTATTTGATTTTAGGCCTAATTCAACTCCATATATTTTACCTATTAAAAAATTCATAATACTAGAGTCCTTGATTCTATTCATGCCTCTATGGTGACCAAAAAAACCTATTTGAGTCCAAAAGAACATTCATCTTGGTATTAAATAAGCCCTTTTGGAGTGTCACATGCACATATGTGTATTTTTAAGGGTTTTAGATGAGTATAATGATATTTATGACTCTAATAATCCTATGAAACTTAACCTTAATAAGTGGAAATCTCTTTTAGATCCACCTTTACATGACTATACATGATCATGCCAAAACCCTTATCGAACACCCTTCAAAAAAATCATTTCTCTCCTCAAATAATGACTATGGATATGGAATGTGTGTGTAAATGATTTAAAATATCCCTAAAAAGGCTCTAAAACATGATTAATCTTTCATAACATCTATTCATATATAAGATAGGGTCTTATGTATTCTCCCTTTAGAAATTCTAAGTTCTTGATTGATGTCTTTTGTACATACCCATGTACTTGAATGATATATGTTTGATATATGTTTTCATGTGATAATAATAATAATACTAAAGGTTCAAATTTACTTTAAGACCACCTTCATAAAGGCTCACTCCCCATTTATTTATTACCTTATCCTATTTACCTTGAATAGTGTCTATTCTTAACTCACAAATCCTCATAATACCTTATGATCATACTTGATTTTGTAACCTTGAAATATATGTTAATATGCATGTGATTTGATGGTTTAATGACCTATATCTTCTTTTTGATCATGCTTGATAACCCCAAACATATATCCCTTAGGTCCCTTAACAAAGCTCCTTAGAATTAGGATAGATATGAGGGGTGAATGAAGTGAAAATAAATGAATAAGTATGGAGAAAACATGATGAAGGATGGAAATAAGATAAAAACATAGTGATAATTGTTGTGGTAGATAGTGGTATGGGGATGAAAGGGATGGTGGTGGAAGAGGAGGTGAAGAAGCATGCCAAGACAATGTTAAGGTGTCACAAGAAAATATGGGAACTAAAACATCACCACACATGAGTTTTGATTCCATTATATGAGTGAATGAGACTTAATTTTATTCATGGTATTCTAAAAAAACCTCAAAATATGCAATAATTCCTTAATAAATGATAAACTATCTTTCTTTGAGATACTAGAAAGCATGTAGATGGATTGCTTAGCCATGAAAATTGAATAATATATAATTATTGTGATTTAAAATTATGAATAAATGATATAAAACCATATAAAACACAAATTATTGATTATTTTATATTACCTTCTTCTTTTTGGATCATACAAATCACCTTTGAAGCTCATACTACTCTTTCTTTGACTGCTTGAGTTTGAGGCATCTTCTTGACCCTAAATTGAAATTATAAAACCTAAAAGAGACCATATAAGGGTATATAAAGTCCTCAATATTCTATAATAATTTGAATTTTCCCAAAAATATAACCAAGTGAAGAGAAATTGAAGAAAAATAACTACCTTTTTGGATGCTAGGTAGTAAAATTTGCCCTGACTTCAACTAGATGGTTCTTGAGGCTAGATAATACAATTGGTAAAAAAATTTAACCATTAGGAATCCCTCTTAGTATAATTTCTTCACCCAAAATTTGAGATCTTTAACCTCCCCCAAATGATCGTACCATCAAAAAACCTATAGGTATGTCACTCTATGTTAATAAGCAAGAAATCAAAATAAAGCTATTTTTGAGCCTATATGGCCATAAATATCCACAATTTTTTTTTTGAATATTTGATATGCATTGGTATTGATTTTACCTACCTTGGATGTATGGATTCCATATGGATTATATACAATTGCTTAAAAAATGGAGGAAATAAGCCTTTTCACCTCTTTAAAAAGAAACACAAGCTTCCCACCACTTTTAATATAATTCCTTAGAAAAATAACATGCCATAACATGAAAAAAATAAAAATTTTGACCTTTTTCATGTTTAAATATTTCCAATTTAGCATGTGGGAGGGGTTTTGGGGCTTTTTAAACTATAAAACATAACAAATGTCCTTTTTATGATTTAAAACTTTATATATAGGTCATTTTCACCTTTTTAAACATGAATAAAGATTAATTGGTTATTTTAAATACCTTTTGAAAAGTAATTATGACATTTTAACCCTATTTTGTAAAAATGGTCACCAAAAATTATGTTTCAAACCATAATTCACTGGTTTGACCAACTACAAAGGGAAATTGACTGCTCTGAGGGAGTTTAGAATAATAAGGGTAGTAATTTGGACTTAACACGACAAATTAATAACAATTTTGTTGAATTTTAGGGGTTTACCAGCCTACTGATCAAAATAACTCATAATTTTGGCAAGGATAGACCAAGACAAACACTGAGACTAAGAAAGCTATAGAACAATACTCAAAAGGAGAAACTAACACAATAATAAATAGACATGTGAAATATGAATTTAGAGGAAAGGATAAAAAAACACTAAAATGGAAAAAAACTATTAAATAATGTGCTTAAAATCACTTAGAAGAATGAACTACAAGGCTAATCTATGTGTAAACTAACCTCTAGTTTGTTGGTCCTCCTGGATCAAATGGAAAATTATTCAATACACTTCCATAATGAGAAGTAAAATGATCTACTACATTTTCCATTTCAAGATAAATGGTTTATAAATCAAGAAAATTCTTTGCCAACTCCTTTAGCATGCCCATATATGGAAAAGTAGGAGTGAATTAACTTCCAATGTAAACATACTCACTTGGTGGCTCTTTCTCCTTATCAGGATTCATTTCTTCATAATATGGTTGACTAATATGAACACCAAATATGGTTGAATTACCTTTTTGAAGTCAATTTTTTTTATAGTAATCAAGAAGATGATAGCCCATTCTGAAGATCTAAAACAAGTCTATATGAAACATGATATCATGAGATGGTAGAATTGAAGGACTGCACACTCCATCTTCTTTGATTTGCTTGATAAGGCTTCTCTCTTTGGCTACAATCAGATGATATTCCCCTTGGATAAGAACATATATTTCTCCCAAAACATCAAACAAGTCCTATTATGAGGTTTCTAGATGATTGGTATTCTCTAGATATCCCACAAATTGATCAACTATTACATTCATCTCCTCATCCTCTACATATGATGTCAGCTCTATTTCCTTAACCTCTTCATTAGAACTTGCATCCTCTTCAACACATTCTTCTTGAAGCTCGTTTGATTATGAAATTTACTCTTCCATATTTGATGTGACATGATCCTCTTCTTGAGTGTGAATGATAGGAGTGTCAGATGACTCAACTTCTGATATAACTTGAATTGGCTGGGAAACTTCAATATGGATAGTGAGAGAGAAGCTCAAACAGCTTATAGTCTTGATTAGAGTATTTATTTGTGTCATAGTAGCTTCATTTTATTTTCTCCATAGTGATATCAAGCTTTCTAACTTTGATTTATCATGATTCTTGATAGTTTTTTCCTCCATAACTACCTCTTTTTGCTCTTGAATGGTCTCTTGAATTGACTTCCAAGATGGGAAGGTTGGAGGAGAATAAAAATGATTTGAAACATTTTGAAGTCTGATTTCTATGGGAAGCATAGATGGCATATATAATGTCTTTGGTGGAACCAATTAAGGAACATGATAATGAGGACAATGTACCTATTGTCCTTCAAGGATCCTAATCTTATCTTCTATGCTTTCTATGAAACCTCCATTATCCAACATAGTATCTGAAAGATTTTGGTGATTTGCCCTCTCAATGGGTGTCCATTCTTCCTTCGCTAGCTATAATTACTCCCTCAAATGATGAATCGAGTTAGTAGGGTTATTTTATCCATAATAGCTTATTTAGTATAGATCTAATGCATGCTTGTCAAGGCTCACTAGAGTTTGTTTAAGTGCTGATATGGATTGGGTAGATATGAAATGACCATAATTGGGTTGGCTAGATGGGTAGGATGGCTCATGATAGGTTAGATTATAGTGATCATAGTAAGGATTATATGGATCCATACAATAATATGCCATTAAATACCATTAGTTCACTAAATGATGAAAGTAGTCAATAATTAAAATGATACCTGTCTCCTCAATGCCTCCAAGGGCTAGTATGTAGAATGAATATATCATTAGGCATACTAGAAACTATTATAACTGTGGAGTGCATCCTGCTTGAAGATGTACAAGAACACCCTCACTCTAGTTGATACAATGGGAACTTATCAAAGTGTGGGTGACTCTATAATGAGAAGAACCTCTAGAGAGGGCTGGTTCCTTTTAGATCTATCAATTATATCAGATCTAGTATGATTTTTTTGTGTTTTTGGGGTGAAAATGGGAAGAGGAAACTTAAAATAAATTTTAATTAAAATGGGGTGATACATTTGAATTATCCAAATCCTTTTAAGTTACTAAAATCAATACACACATATAATCAATGAAATTTATATTTATATTTTTAAGCAAAAAAAATTTAGATGAAGGGTTGAAAACCTCTTCAAATGACCTAAAACATGGTGAGATAGAGAGAGATAGGTAAGGAAGGGACCTAAAAAAAGGAGATAAATCTCACTTATAGATTGATGCACAATCAAATACTCATAATTTTTGTTTCAAAACTTAGATATAAAATAAAAACTTCCTTTATTGATAAATGGTCCTAGCTTACAATCTCTTCAGCTCTAAGATTTTTTTAAAAAATTGCTTGATTAAGCCAATAAATATGATTCAAAACCTAAAATAACCTTAAGTGGAGTTCCCAAGAGATAACGATTAGTCTTCATTGATTAAATAAAGATCTAAATAAATTTAAAATATTCGATAAAAGATTCTCCTTTTTTCAAAAATTGCATGACTCTCCAAACTTGGTGTAAGAATATGGTGGGCCCATTTGAAAAGTCATTAACATTAAATTCCCTAAAAACACCAAACATGCATGAACTTCAAAGTTGGCATAGAAGAGATGAGGTGGGTATATGGTTGACAAGTCAAAATTTCTTTCATGGAATGTTACACAACATCTTGGATTCTTTAACTCCGATTTAGGATGAGTTGGAGTGTTTGAAAGGCTTGGATGACAAGTTAACCAATAATAGATGCATGACTTGTCAAACTAGTCAACCCAAGTGCAAGACAAGTCAACCCTAGTTTAGCCTTCCCTTACATGAAAAAAGATCTTGATGAGTGATAAGTATATTTAAGATCTATGTAACAGCATAAATGTTTAATTAACACTCAAAATATAACTCTTTGAATATCGTTCCAATGCCAAACTTTAAGTTAGTCCCTTAAATAACTAGGCCAACTAGAATAGTTAAGCCAAATAAGTCAATTTTGCAAACTTAGACACCATGAAACCTAAAAATTAATCCATTAAACCTTAAAAAATAATAAAATACACCTGAAAATTAATTATTCATCATCAAAATTATGATTTTTATGAGAAACAATTTGCCAATTAGTCAACATGCTTGACTAGGCCAATTTTGAACAAATTTTTAGTAGATTGGCCATTTTGCTTGAGTTGATAGGGGAATATCAAGGATGATTTATGAGCAAATGAATATTTTAATATGAATAACAGGTTCTAATATTTTATCTCTAATAATTGTATTCTTTTAAATTACCCTATACTTCATTTTATATGCTTTTTTCCATAAAAAAGTGATTTCTACCTTCATCTATACAACTCCATGCATAAAACAAACACACACACACACACACACACACACACACACACACACACACACACACACACACACACACACACACACACACACACACACACACACACACACACACACACACACACACACACACACACACAAACACACACACACATGCACGCACACCCACACACACACACACGCACGCACACATGCGCATGCACACACACACACAGACACACACAAACACACACACGTACACACACACAGACACACACACACACACACACACAAACACACACACACACACACACACACACACACAACAAAAAAAAAAAAAAAACACACACACACACACACACACACACACACACACACACACACACACACACACACACACACACACACACACACACACACACACACACACACACACACACACACACACACACACACACACACACACACACACACACACACACACACACAATCCTCTAGAATTTTAATCAATGTTTTAAAATGTTTCAAGTTGATTCATGGTAAATTTTTTCAATAAAATCCATTGTTCTCAGAACTAGTTTTTAAGGTGCTTAAGAAGGCTTTGAAATTGGAACTTCAAATAGATGATTCATGAGGTACAGACATCAAAATATCATAACACTTCCATTTATTTGTTTAAATTTGACCCTTTTTAAATCTCTAAAAATATTGGAGTCCCATGAAAAATATATGAAGAGTTACAATGTGAATGAAATTTACCTATGGGAATTTGACTACATTCTATTCTGCCTGCACTCATAGTGATTGTTCATAAATCACAAAACCTTAAATGATCAAAAATTTTCATTGATTATTATTAAATATGGGTCCTCAAAACATACTAATATTTTTTTGCGCAACTCCACACTTGGTGAACAAAATGAGCACCTGAACATGTGGCTCAAAAGGGTGCTTAGAATTACAAAAAGTGAAAAACTTCACTAAAATGAAAATATATCCTTCCAAGATTAAAAAATCCTATAAAAATAATTTTAAGACCCGTAAAAATATATCAAAAAACTTATAATGTCAATTTTCCATGAAAAATCAAAAAATGT
Organism: Torreya grandis; assembly: GCA_037957365.1. NCBI lineage: Eukaryota > Viridiplantae > Streptophyta > Pinopsida > Cupressales > Taxaceae > Torreya > Torreya grandis. The sequence continues at coordinate 457,011 of JARHVA010005712.1, forward strand.
CTTTTGGCCTGAGTGCCTATTTACTTGCAAAACACTCTATGACCATGGTTTACATAAAATTTGGATTTTTTACACTATTTTTAGGTCTTATTATGATTTAAAAACATAATACCATTCTTATTAATCTTTTACTTGGCACTAGAAACTTCAAAGGCACTCCAAAATGAAACATGCTCCAGTGGTGACCTCAAATGAACAAGTTGAGATCTGAGACAAAATAGAGAATATGTGAACTTATCCAAAGAGCATGAAATTTTTTCATATTTTTACCTAACTCATTAATAACTTTTTTACAAAATTTCAAGTCCTAACTCCATTTGTATCTCCTAAAATCCTCAAATTTCTCTACATTTTGACCTCTGTGCATGGACTGTCTACATTTTTTGACCAAATTTTAGTGTTTTCGAAGTTTTTTTTATTATTTTCGGATTATATAAAGATAAAAATAATCTTATTTAATCTAAATATTCTCTTCAATAGTTTGGAAATAACCTCTACCCCTATTTTCAAGCATGATAAGACCTCTAAACATGGCATTTAGGCTTGAAAAAGACTATGTTCTCATATTCAAAGATGAATAGTGATCAATTTTTAGCTTGTATAGTGGTAATAACATATTAAAATTTTTTTTTTTTTAATTTTTTAGATCAAAATATCTTTACACACATTTCTTCATAGCAATTTGACTCTTTTATGCAAGGTTTTAAGCATTGAACTATGCATTAGTTTGTACATGTCTTGTAAGGGAAAACCTATTAAATTATATGATTTGAATTTATTTTTTAATAATTTATATTTTATTTAAAATAAAAATTTATTTATATTATCCCTTGAAACATACATGAACATAAGACCCATCATGGGCCATTAGGCTTGAAAATTGCTTATATAGGATTGTAGGTCAAAATTTGAGATGTAGACTATAGTACTAGTTATTAAAGGACCTTTCATGGTTTGAAACATCATTAATTTCATAAAATTTATCTTTGAAAACAAACCCTATCATCAAAATCCATGTTTTTAAGCTTTTCCTTTGCCCCAGTCATGTATGTGCTCCTAAGGCTATATGCATGATTCTTTGTAGGTACTTGACTATGGATGACATTTAAAAACTTAACTATTCTTCTCTTTTTAAAATTTTTATTTCTACTAGAAACTAATTTAGTCCTCTTGATACTTTTTATTTGACCTATATAATGTCACATGGTGGCCTTCTTTTGAAGTGGTCATTATATCTTTAGGTCTCCAACATCAAAACACCTAGTTGGTTGTAGGCAAGCAATCGTGAGCTGACTGTAGTGTTCATTTTTATGGATGTAGATTGAATTTATCCCTTAGTTCCTAAATTTCCTAAAAACCTTTTCTTATTTTTGATAATGCTCTATCAAGCCTTGTGAAGTGATCAAAAACCTCTCAAGGATACCATTCTTTGACACATTCCTTTAAAACCCTAATTTTCCCTTATTTGTCATTGACTGTAGCCTATCCATATAGTCCTCTAGGTGAATCTAAAAACCTATAGGCACTCATAAAATTCATCATTTAAAAGTAAATGTGTTTTCCCTTCTATTCACTTAAATATTAATCATCTCAATACCAAGCATGTTTTATCAATCCAAAACCATCTCTTTGTCACATCCAAGATATCAACCTATTATAAAAAAAGGCCCATACAAGGCATAAGCCTTTAGAATTTGAATTTTTTCCATCCCAAAACTTGTGTGAACTATAGAGTCTCCTTTCAAACTTTTTGGTCATATTCTCAACACTTAAGCACTCTTTAAATTATTAAAACCTTTCAAAACCCTCAATGCATCTCTATAGCATCAATGACCTATTTATTTTGGCACTTCAAAGTGGAAGCTGTAGGTCCTAATTTTGGTGACTATAGGCTATCATACATGAAAAGGGTAATCACCTTTATTACACATATTTTCTTGTTTGAAACACAACTTACAATAGCATAATAAATATCCATGGTTTTGACTATAACTTTTGATTTGAGATCATACTTTGAATTGTGGCAGTCTTGATGTTCACAGTGATGTCCTTTATATGGACTAAGAATAGGGTCCTTGTGAATGTTTGGATATATTGACAAAACATAGTTTCAATGATAGGAAAAAGTCCCTATTCAAGTTAAGTGATCTCCAAAACTTAACCATCTTACTTGAAAGTCCTAAACCTTGGAATCCTCCCTAATGCTTGTGACTTCTTATTGGTTGTAGCCCACTATTTGAGGGTGGTTGTAGATATGTTTTTAGGTTATTAAACCCTTATTTAATTCATTAATAAGTCTCCACTCATGTTTAAACCTTTTCATATATTGATAATTCATCTACCAATCCAAAACCCTACATTTTAGCATTAGAGATTAAACTAAATACCAAAAGGGTCATTAAGACAACCTTCACGTAGGTCACTATTACCATAGCTATAGGCAACCATTTTGTCCTTTTGGACCACTTAGAGGTTTTAATTGTATTTTTTTTATTGATCCAAAGACTTTATGAAGATCAAATGGACTTGAATAATCATAAGAAAACTAAGGGAGCTTTCCATGGATCTTATAAGATACTCTTAGCAAGCATTAGGATAGTTACTAAAACACATGCCTGTAATAGGGGTTTTTATCACTGTAGGTCATGTCAATGAAGTTAAAAACATGAGAATAGGATCTTTTAGGTTATAAATTTTATGATGGCACTTGTATAAACATCAATGACCTAGAGAGAAGGTCAAAACTCCTTGGTATTTAAAGTATGATATTCCATCTCATAACTAGTTGTAGATAATTGTCTAGGCCTGCTATAGGTGACTTTTCTTTGTTATTGGGCATTATTAAACTCCATATATTTTACCTATTAAAACCTTCATAATACTATGTTCCTTGATTCTATTAGTTCCTCTATGGTGACCAAATAAACCTCTTTGAGTCTAAAAGAAAGTTCATTTTGGTATTAAATAAGCCCTTTTGGAGTGACAGAGGCTTGTAGGTTTTTTTTAAGGGCTATAGATGAGTATCATTAGATTTATGACTCTAATAATCCTAAGACACCTAAAATTCATAAGTTAAAAATTCTTTTAGATCTACATTTTCATGACTATACATGAACATGCCAAAACCCTTTGAAAACAATCATTTCTCTCCTCAAAGCATGACTGTGCATAAGGCATGTGTACAAAAATGACTAAAAATAGCCCAAAAAAGGATTTAAAACATGTTTAACCTTTGATAACATATATTCATATATAAGTTAGGATCTTATGTATTCTCCCTTTACCCATTTTAACTTCTTGATCGATGTCTTTTGTACATACCCATGTACTTGAATGATATATGTTTGATATAGGTTTTCATGCGATAAGAATACTAAGGCTCAAGGTTCAAAGTAGCCTTAGGACCACCTTCATGAAGTCTCACTCCCTATTTATGGATTTCTTGATCCTATTTACCTTGAATAGGGTCTATACTTAAGTCATAAATCCTCATAGTACCTTATGATGATATTTAATTATGTAACCTTGATATAGATGTTCATATCCATGTGATTTGATGCTTCAATGGTGTGTATCTTCCTTTTGATGATGCTTGATAACCCTAAACATATAACCCTTGGCTCTCTTTACAAAGATCCTTGGAATTGGGATAGTTATGAGGGGTGAGTGAAGTGAAAAGACATGAAGAATGATGGAGAAAACATGATGAAGGATGGAAAAAATCTTAAAACATAGTGATAATGGTTGTGGTAGACAGTGGTATGGGATGAAAGGGATGGTGGTGTAAAAAGAGGTGAAGAATCATGAAAAAACCATGGTAAGGAGTCACAAGAAAACATGGGCACTAAAATATCACAACACGTGAGTTTGGAGGCCATTATAGGAGTGAAGGAGACTAGATTTGAGTCATGGTTTTCTCCAAAAACCTCAACATATGCAAGAATTCCTTAAGAAATGTTAAACTAGATTCATTTGAGACACTAAAAATTATTTATATGGCTTTCTTAGACATGAAAATTGAAGAATATTTGATGATTATGATTGAAAATTATAAAAACTTGATGAAAAACCCTTTAAAACACAAATTATTGACAATTTGATGCTACCTTCTTCTTTTTGGACCGTAAAAATCACCTTTGAAGATCATACTACTCTTTCTTTGATTGGATACGTTTGAGGCCTTTCTTTTTACCCTGAATTGAAATACTAAAAGATAAAGGAGACCATGGAAGGGTAGACAAAGTCCTCAATATTCTGGAACAAGCTGAATTTTCCTAAAACTCTACCCAGGTGAAGAGAAGTTGAAGAAAAATAACTACCTTTTTGGATGTTAGGCAACAAAATTTACCCTAACTTCAACTACATGGTTATTAATCCTAGAGAATCTAATTTTGAAACCACTTGAACCATTATGAATCCCTCTAAGTGTACTTTCTTTACCCCAAATTTGAGAGATGTACCCTCCACCAACAAATAATACCATTATAAAACCTACATGCATGTCACTCTGTGCTAATAAGTACAAAAGAAAAATAGAGATTTGTTTTAAGACTATATTACCATAAATATCCTTTAAAATAATTTTGAATCTTGGATATGCCATGGTCTTTATTTTATCTACCTTATATGTATGGATTACGTACAATTACTTACAAAATAGAGGAAATAAGCCTTTTTGCCTCTTTAAAAAGAAACTTAAGCTTCCCACCACTTTAAATAGAATTCCTTAGAAAAATAACGTTAAATATCATGTAAAAGTATAAATTTTTACCTTTTTCATGTTTAAATATTGCCAATTTAGCACGTGGGAGGGGTTTTGTGGCTTTTTAAGCTATAAAACATAACAAATGATCTTTTTATGATTTGAAACTTTAGACACAAGTCATTTTCGCCTTTTTGAACATGAATAAAAATTAAATGGATATTTTAAAGACATTTTGAAAATTAATTATAACATTTTTACCCCATTTTCTCACATTTTTGACCAAAAATTGTGTTTTAGACCATAATTCATCAGTTTCACCAGCTACAAAGGGAAATTGACCACTCTAGGGAAAGTTTTGAATAATATGGGTAATAATTTGGCCTTGATAGGCAAAATTAATAACAATAACTCAATTTTTTATTGAATTTTTCATGGCTAAGGATGTTCACCCATTCTCCAAAATAGGTTATATGATCTAGTTTTATTTAGAACCCTTATTTGTTATCTGCCAATGAAACATTGTCTCTTAGGCCTATAAAATTGTAAAAGGCCCCATCATTTGCAAACTCATCTAAAAGACTATGTATTTTTGTTTGTCCAATGATATAAGTTTATGATGATATAAAGGAAGTGAATTGAAAAAAATAACTAGTCGAAGGGTACAAATGGTATGAGTGTCAAATAGATTGGTATTGTCCAGGTCTTGATAAGGGCTATGATCAAAATCTTCTTTGATGTCAACATCATCATCACTATTCGTTGGCATGGGAACACAAATAAGATATGTGGGGTCACCCCTAGGTAGTATAAATGTAAAACCATAGGTTCTTTTGTACTAAGTCATAAATATTAGGTCAATAATTCCCTATTGATTTAGCCTGAGGCCTCTTCCTTAATAGTAATGATTTGCTATGATCCTATTAGGAATGGGGTAGGTTGCATTGTTATAAAAATCAGCCAAGTTGTCATTATATAACTAGGTTTCATAATCTATAAGAAGGTCTTGTTGTTGTCTAGTGGATAGTGTAAAAATGATAGGAGCTGGACTATGTAGTTTGCCTTTTATTTTTCATTTCTAGTTCATGCAAGGTGAATTAGATTTAGGTCTTCCATAGGTCATAGGGTTATATGGAAGATTTTTAATGTGGAATGTATATTAGGTAAAATATTGTCTTTTGCTATTGTCAGTGGTGGTAAAATGATTATAAATTTCAAGAAGTGGTATATGAAAAAATGAATCAAAGCTATCTGGGTCAATACAATTGGCTTCTATCAAATCAACAAGTATTTATTTCTCCTTGTCCTTTTTGGGAACCAGATTCAAGATAAAATGGTAATTATAGATTTCATACTCAACCTCCAAAAGTTTACAATGTTCTTTAAGCTATAAATATCTATGAATAGTGACCTCCATGCCATAATGAGAGAAATTGAGACAGTAGTACAATGTTGAAGGGATAGCATGAGTCTCATGTATACAATGTCTTTTCAAGAGAAAATTACATAATAAATCATGGTCTAACATATGGCATAATGTATCATGGGTCAAAGGCCCAATGATAACTAACAAGTTTATGGTTCATTGTGATTCTCACTCTTCATAATCCTAAGTCTTGGTTGTGATCTTTTCTAGATGAAGATTGACTATTGTGTATCCAAGATGTTTCATGAGTTTTAGAGATAAAATATTTAGGCCTGATCTACTATCTATGAGGACATGCTTCAATTTTTTCCTTATGATGAAAACTTTTGTGTATAATGGATGTTTATGAAGAGGGATAAGGGATGACATATCACTTTGGTTAAAGTATACTTGATGGCTTGGGGCTTGATGTCTAACAAAAGCTTGGAATTTATCTAGTCTTATGTCATTTAGAACTTGGGATTGACTAAGGAACGTTGTCAATATGTTATTGTGTATGGTGAATGTACACAAAAAATACAAGATGGAAATTTGTGTAGGTATCTTCTATAGTTGTTCCATAATATTAGACATCTTATCCTTCATAGTGGTATATGGCTTATTCTTAGACAAAATGATGGCTTGAATGGGTTTAGTTGTAGATGGTTGTGGTCCTAGAATGGTATTATTTAACCACTAAGTTATGATTACACAATCATGATTATATATAGGACCATTATTTCTAGTAAATAATGGTGGAGGGGGACTAGACAAGATAAGTCTCAATTACTAGTGAACTTGTATGTGGTCCTAGGGTAATGGAAAGTTATCGATATAAATTTAAAAATTAATAATACTTACTTATTGGTATGCCTGTATGTATTTTCAGGTCAATGAAGGATCATTGCCATATGTTGGTTGGTTATAATTAGTTAGCAATGGTCCTATTCAGTTAGTACTCTGTCTTGGATTGATGGATATGGTGGAAATATGACCTCCAAAAATATGGACTACAATTTCATTGTAGTCATGTGTAATTTCATGTTAAGTCTATTGGTTGTTGACTTCATTCCATCCTTGGTTCCATCTATTTGGTTGATGTTTTTTTTATTATTGTTGGTATGATTGTTATTGTCTCAGTTTTTGATACTATTATTGTTGATGTTCTAGCCTTTGTTGTTATTGTTGGTTGTTATTATGTAATGGAAAAGGGTTTTAATAAATACCCAAGTTCTAATTGGATGTAGAATCTCCATTATCCATTGTTATCTCTTAGTTTTCCATCATATTTTGAATAATGTTTTTGATTTTAACATAATTGTCTAGACTATACCCATTAACCTAATTTTATTCATAGAATTAATTGTGTCTATACCAATCTAGATAAGGAATGCCCTTAGGAAAGTTATTTTGTATTGACAAATTAATTAGATTAACAGTGGATAAATTATGAAATATGACTTCAATAATCTCTCTAATGTTGTTTAAAATTTGATGAGTATGCCCATTTTGCCTTGGAGGAGGGGTTTGCAAAGGTGATGGTTGCTACATTTATTGAGATAGTTTAGGCTGATATGAAGGATATCCTTGCTAAATAGGTTGTTCATGGGGAGTAATTTAAATTTGTAATGTGGGCTAAGAAAATGTTGATTACAATATTTAAACATGTCACAATTCAGTTACTCCATTTTTAATAACATTCTTATAGTGATTAAACTGCTTGGATTTTTCATAATTAGTAGCCTGGGTTGGTGCCAATGTTTGTGCTTGGACTTGGTTTTGGTTCTAATTTTGGCCATTTCTTTGGTTTTAATTTTTATTTTGGTTTGAAGAGGTGAGATTAATAATCCCTTTTATTTCCTTTGTCAATGATTTCCTTGAAAATGTGGGCACATTACATCTCCATATGGTAAGATATTTCATTGTGTAAATTTTTGGTAAACATAATGACAAGTTGCTTATCTAATAAGCTATGAGTGAAGTGGTTTACAAGTGCTTTCCATCAATGTAGTTAACTTAAAAATATTTCACCAGCCTTCTATTTGGCTTGAGTCAAATCTACCAATGAAATCTCATGTTTGATGTTGTAGGATAAATGTTACACAAACTTGTTTAAAAGGTCATCAATATTAGATATTGAGTTTGTTAAAAAATTTCAAAACCTCTCCAAAGTGTATCCTACTACACTCTAAGGAAATCAAATTAGGATGTATATGTCACTGTAAGTCATTGGATGACAAACAACAAATAATTTGTTTAAATGGAACTTTGGGTCTCCTTTACCCTTGTATTTATCAAACTTCAGTGGTTCATACACTAGAATAAATGGTAGATGTAGATACTCCATGTTGAATGGGTATTAAAACATGTCATCCAACTTAAGCATCTTGGTCTATTTATTAGATTGAATGGTGACAATTGCATCCTTCATTTATTGTGGCTATTATGCCATGGAACTAGATGGAACACTGGCCTGAGGTGGAGGCTAGGCATTTAAAAGTGGATTACTTAGATTGGGGTATAGTCAAGGAATGGTTTGTTATGGAATATTTGTTTGGTTAGGGAATTTATTAAGAATATGGATTCATCAGTTAGGATGTGATTATTGTAATTGCATGCATTGTGGTGTACTATTTTGGTTTGGATTTATTATATAGGTTTAGTTTCAGGGGAATCATGGTTTAGATGAAAGGATATGGCTTTGGGTGAAGTACTATTCTTTCTTTAGTTGAGTAAGGACTTGTTGACTAGTCAAACCTAACTAAATAAGGGGAACTTGTTTTGAATCAAGTCTCTATCATTGGATTTTTGGCATGTTTAGAATAAAAGGTAGTTATTGCCTAATCAATATTTATGGGATAATGATACCTCATTATTGCATGAAAATTTATTTTGAAGTGGATGATTATTGGATATTTGGCATTTTTTCTAACCAATATACATACATTATTGATTATACAATATTTGGGAATATAAAGACATGTTGGCGTATGATTGGAGAGGCACACCTATCACTAGCTAATGATTTTGAACATTGGTTTCTATAGACTGAGGTGGAAAAATGTTTAGTCTCTATTGAATTGGCATATTGGACTATGCTTGTTGTTGTGGAATATTAGTCATCACCTATTATGGTAGAGTAACATTCATCACATTTTATTGAGGCAAGACATTGGTTTGAAATTAACTACTTAATCCTTGTAGTTGCATATTTGATGAAGTAGCTATTTGAGAATTAGAGGTAATTTGTTTTGGTTGGGAGATAGAAGTTCCTTCCACATTTAGTTGATAACCAATCTTAGTTTTAGATAAAGGTACTTTTTGTGGAATACTTATTTGTGTAATTAAACCACTTTGTCCTAGATTGTATAACACTTACATATTATATATTATGTATGGCATATTTATTTGTGTAGAAGTAGTAGACACTTATTTGATAGTTAGGGTATTGAACATGTCTCCAATTTATGTGATTTACATTAATGGTACTATACCTAGATTTTCATGACCTATCAATTTGATTAATACTCGTGTTAAAGGAGCTAACTTGATAAGAGGAAAATTTGACATGGTCATGCTATTCAAATTACACACTAAGTTTAAATGATTCTGATATGTTGTTTGAATCTATATGAATTGATCCTCTATGAAGCCCTTTATTGTGACAACCATACATGGATACTGATATGAAATCATCACTAGAGATTAAGGATTACAAGAAGAAACATGCTCATTATTTTGGTTATAAGGCATAATTGAAGGCACTCTAACTATACTTAATAAAATTTTATGAGGGAAACGTACTAGAAACTTGGCCCCTGCCTCTACAACTTTGATTAAAACATCATCCTTGTTATAAATCAAGTGAAAATCAAATAAATAGGGATCATATGTTTATGGCATCGTAACATAATATGGTTATTGTTGAACTTGGTCTACAATCAATGGTATGCTAGATAGGTAATGCATTGTTTACTCTTCATCCTACTTTGAATATGGAGGCATGTTGACCAAATAGTGAGATAATAGTTATTGTATTTATTCCATTTATTGAGTTTTATAATGTAGATAAGGATTCATCTCACAAACTACATCATCACCATAAGGGTATTGAAAAAAGTCATCTGGTGAGATCACATTATCATATCCCAGATTGTACATGGATCCATTATGAGTATAGCGAGACATATCCAAATCAATGATGAATGCTTAATGAAAAGGCCTAGAGTTATATATAATCTTAAAAATAATTTCCAAAGGAAAAATTATTTTAATGTGGTCTAACTTGGTTTGAAAGTGGAGTTGTATCTCCAAATATTCTATGCAAAAACATGGTACAAAATAGTCTAACATCAAATGTCTAATGTTAAACATCTTCCACAAAAAGGTCAAGTGGATGAAATAAAAATAGAATTCCAAAATATACAGTCAAATTATTTCAAACAAGTACAATATAATAAAAACAAAAGTTTCTAGGTCTTTTGGCAAAATAAGGAACAAAATTGAGGCTCAAAATAGGCATGTTCTAGGTCTTTTTGAAAGGGCACAAAAGCTAGACTTTAATTAAAACAAGGTATGGGATTTAATATAAAATTTTTGAAACACTTTTACATAAACTAGGAATTAATATTTAAACATGAACATAGTCAACTGGTATAAGGCATGAAATACAATGCATATGTAAGATAGGTTATTTCTCCCAAATCTAGGTACAAACAATAGTTTTCAAATTGAATAAAGAATCAACCTATGTTTCATAACCCAAAAGAGAAACATTGATGTCTAGGCCAAAATTAAACAAGGCATAAGTAAAAACCAATCAATGTTTGGATTTGAACTTATCAATCTTAATTAGAAATTGAACTTAGAAAATTGGGCTTCTTTAAATAAACAATAAGCTAGACAAATTTTTATGCCCTAATGGCACTAGTTAAATATCTAAAAGGCACACATGGCTTTGGTTTTGAAAATTTAAACTTTAGACATAAGGAAAACAAGTATATGAAATGATTCAAGAAGTGTAATGACATTATTACACTCTAATATATGTTCATTGGTCTGTTTCAAGACTTAAATGCATTAAGTTTCAAATGAATTGGGTAGCATAACGACACCATTTTTAATCAAGTGACACACATACACAAGGTTGAGAAAATATTAAGGTAAAGGTACAATGTCAAATGGGATATGAAATGCCTCCTCAAAAAAATGAGTGATGTATAAACAAGGCTTATTATGATGTGGTATAATAAATAAAATAGATAGTTTGACTCAAGACCATGCAATAAAGGATGAAAATGACACAAAAACCTAAGTACAACATCCTAAAATCATAAAAATAATAAGGTTGAATAATATTTTTAAATTCCACAAATATAATCAATATTGGTAGGATTTTAACTATTAATCCAAAAATAAAAGCACATGAAAAGTAGGATTTTTGGGCCCCCTCTTCTCCCAAGAGTTTTTACTATTAAATGAAACTTTGGGCTACTCATCTTGTATCAATAGTATGTCCACAATAAGTGGGGTTATTGTAAACTATCAATTTTCACATGTTTCTAGATGGTCCTAAGTGTGTCTAACACAATATATGAAATTAATTCAACTATATCCACATGAAATAATTTATTGTGAAAATTTATTATCCTTTTCATAAACATTACATCTATCATTTGCTCAGTGTAGTGTAATTTTTGAGTTGTCCCTATGGTTTGAGGTGGAGTACCACTAACAAAGCTTGTTTAACCAATAAAAAAATCCTTATGGGCCACCATTTATTTAAATGCAATGGGGCTTAAATTATGCTAGGATATGAATTATTAGGTGAAGGCTTCCCTAAAGAACCTGTGTGGAGGTGATGAACTCCTGATCACAAGCTAAAATGCATGAAAGTAAAAGATAAGTGAAAAGACTTTATGGTCATTTTTAGATAACCATAGCCATATGGATTTGAGGAGTTAATTAAAAAAATTCTTTTCATTATTTTGGACTAAATAAATTGAGGAAAATAATGAGTTCTTTTGGTCACTTGAGTTCCTTAAACTAGATTGGGGAGAACATACATGCATCAATTATTTTACTAAAATTAACAACTTTTAACAAGTAAGAATAAAAAAACAACTTTTAGGAGTATGTAACTAAGTTTTAAAGTTCATTTTAGTTCACCAAAATTATTGTGTTATTAAATTTGATCCCTTTGTCATTAGTGTTTATTAAAAATTGAAAAAAAATGTCAAAAATAACTGGGGCATGACAAGATCTAAGTTCATTTTAAACACCAAAAATAAATTATGCAAGATTTAACCATGTTAAAACTAGGATTTCTTCACCTTATGACATATAATTTCTTAGAGGGTTTTCCTAATTAAAATACCAAAAGTTAATGAGAAAACAACATTTATAAGTTAGCTCTCGAATATCTCTATTTTTTTATCTTAGAGATCGATGTTGATCCATGTAGGGATTGATATCAGTCTATAGGGATCAACATACATAATTTTAAAGGGATCAATGTTAGTTGACACACATTGATGTTGGTTTCCTAAAACACAAAAAAAAAAAAAAAAAAAAAAACATAATATGTATTTCATAAAAATAATGTTATCAAAACATAATATGGATCTTGTAGGAAAATGGTTAAACAAACAACACTCAAGTCCAAAATACAAAATGAAAATAAAAAAACTGAAGAAAAATCCTTATTAATCACATTCTTATCATGTTATATTATTCACATAGGGGTTGAAGTAAATTTTGGGTAGATTGAAGTCGATTATGGTAGGATAAACATCAATTTTAATAGGATCGATGTCAGTCTATGTGTAAACTGTATGTTGATAAAAAAAATAAAATTACATGAAAAAAAAAGGTAAAACTCAAATTTTGAATATTCTTAAGCATTCATTAGAAAATTAAGAGCTACATATTAATCTACTTTCTTGTATGGGATTATTTATGTCCCATTAGGTGTGCCATTTGGTATCATAGGAATCCAATAAGGGAGGTTAGTATAGTGTTAGCTTAAGTATTAAAACTTGAATAAACACACTAAAACTTACACTCCTAGACTAGATATTAGGGATATATTACTAACAAAATCTAATTTAAATAAAAACAAAAACATAAAATATAATAACTCTTTTATATTCATTGGGAGCACCAAACTCTTTGTTGAGTGGCTTGCTCAGCTTATGCATCAAGAAAGTATTATAAATGGAGTTTGTTTGTCTCCTCTTCTTAGCACCTTGGCTTGTGATGCTACTTGGATTAAGATTTTGTAATTATAAAAATATTGGTATGAGTCTCATGAATAAAATATTGCATAATGACTTTACAATATCCAAGCTTAGAAATGAAGAGGTATGGGCTTGTATTTATAGCATTACTCATCCAAGGTGAGTCAAGGTTGAGTTAAGGATTGGAATGGGTTTAAAAACAATCATAGGTGAGTCAAATCTCACTCTAGTAGAGTTAATATTTATCATGTAATTATTATTTTCAATTACCAATCATGGTTCTCAAATTAGATATTTTAGGATATTTTTAAAGAGCTTGATAACTCATAAAGGCAATGATGAAAGGCTAGGATATTTTGAATTTTTGAATTTATTTTTTAGATATTCTTTAATTTCAAATGGATAATTAAACTAGGTATTTTATCCTATTTATCTTTTTAATTTAATTTTTATTAGAATTTTAGATATTTAAATATTTTATTTATGTGTGAAAGCGCCTTGCTTAATAGATACATAGGCAAAATTGATAGTTGTGATGCTGAAAGGTGATTAGGGATGAATCTGTGAGAGGTTATTATTGAATAAAATATAATAACCCCATTAGGTATGTAACAAAATGATTATGATATTCGATTAATGATGCACAATAAAATTTGTGATGTTCAATGATTCTTAGGGCTAATTTGCAATGGTTGGTAAGAATTAGTATGAAGTCCAGTCAAAAGCTAGTTGTTACTAGTTCTATGTGTCTACCCATAGTTTGATCCTGAACACATATATGTACTTGTGTAATGTCATCATATATGACATGGGGTAACCTTTTTAGTTTATATATATGGAATAAATCATAAATATAGTACCTTATAAGAATAAAAATCCCCATATTGTACTCACCTCTTCATTAAATATTGATTAAAGTGTGCACTAGCTACACCCAAAAAAAAATCTAAATCACATAATTTTCCATGATCTAAAATATATATTCATGGCTCTATAATATAAAATGTCACTCTAGCATCTAACTTATGAAAAATCACTTTATTTATCATAAGTCCAATAATTATCTTCTACATATCCATAATGATATATATATATATATATATATAGATATAGATATATAGACACACACATTAAATAAATTGATGTGAAACCCTCACTTATCATACCTCTCAAACCATATGGCCCACATAGATAACACATTCTTCTCATCAAAGGAGTCTAGGGTGTTTCACATCATAGTTGTGCCCATAACATGAAAGCCTAAAATAACGTGAAAATATTCCAATGTGATACCCAACTTGATGTTATCCCCATCTACCACCCACTAGAAGGTATTACCCAATCTCTCCCATGATCCTAAGAACATGGTGAATATTTCTACACTAAGCAAGATCTACTATATCTACCTAATATATCTAAATCTAATCATTTTCAAACACTCTTGATCAAATTAAAGAAATTTATATAGTAAATATGTTAATCATATAACATCCATAAATCACAACAATCAATGATGCCATTGTAATTATAAAAAAATAAAACAAAAACTAGGTTTCTATCTAAATATTAAAATATATTAGACAAAAAGATAATAAAATCACTTTGTATTTCAAATTAACTATTATAGTAGCCATGTATCTAATAACATCATATAAATTATCTTATATACTATATTTACCATGTATATTACTAAATTTCTCATCTATAAAATCAAAATATATCCACCATTATCTATTGTATCAACATTTTCTTATATTAGATATGCCTACATACACTTTATCATCCATCTATTCAAAATTTCCTTTGCCATCGATCATGTGTTTAAATAAATTAACATGGATAATTTATAATGGTATTGGATAAAACATAAATCATCAACCATTCTAGTATTTGTCAACTATGTTGACCATGTTATATGCCATAGTCCATAAGTAGTTCAACTAAATTGACTATTCTAGACATCATCAACAAGCTTTAGTTTCCCTCAATTTACATCTACATCATAATCACCGATACAATTTAGATTATATTTCAATTTTTCACTAGGTGATAATGAATTCCCTTCACCTATTTTTTGGATTCTCATCTCATACTTATTTTTCATAATATTTTTCACTCTAAACCTACACTTTTTTATAAAAACACCATTACACATATTTATCCATCACATATTTTTCCTAATTTAGTCAATTTTTTTTCAAAATGATAAAATTCACAATTAAATACACCCCATACCTATACTTTGTTGAATATAGACATAATATGCATACCAGATCATCCACCTCCTTACGTGTAGGCCATCATATATAAACTTTATATATTAGGATACACATAGATTTGGTTTCGAAAAATATAAAATGCAAAAATGAAAAGTAATTTTCCATTTTATAATAAATATTTTTAAAAAATTCACCTTAAGTTATTTACCATGAAATTTTATATTTTTCTCAATTTTTTATTCCCATGTGTCATTTTAAGAAATTGAAATAACCCTAAAAATGTTTGTATAATAGATAATTTTTCAAATCTAACAAAATATCTAAAAATAAATAAAATTTTATCTTATTTATAAGTCCACCTTTTGCTCCACATACTAGTGCCTATCCTCATCTATTGCACATGAAAATTCTTTTCAACAACAACAAGGTAAGTAAAGGTATGTATTTAAATTTTATATCTATTCACTTACTTTATAGTTTTTATTGCATTTTTTTTATCTCATGTATTCTATTTTTATGTTCTTTCCAAAAGAAACATCCCATGTTACTCTCTTTTGACATGTGAAAATCTTCAAGTGGGGAATTTGTATACACACAATATTTTTAAATTTTATCATTTACTAAAAATTCTCTCTCAACAAACTTACAAGTTTAAATGTCTCTAAGCATATGCTTGATAGTATCATTGGTAAATGTGTGGGTATACTTTTGGTGTTTCATTAGAGACATTTTTATTTATTTGTCATTCCAATATCCATTAGAGAATCCATAGATTTGATCCCCTAAGCCATCTCTTTCCATATGGTATCATCTAATTATATGAAGACCTATATTTTCCTACTATGTAGGCAAGATTTATATGGTTCTAACTTTTATATATCCCATCTCGACTACATCAATCAAGTTGATGTAGTTTCTAACTTTCTATCACATGCTCCACAACTAGCTCACCATGGATGACCTAATTTGAGGCTGGTCAACCCATTCAAGAGTAAATAAAGTTAGCTGATATTGTTAGCTATATAAAATTAATCATTTAAATCTAATATATATAAACTTTCATTTTAAATTTCTATTGCTCACACATCTACCTTAATTGTAGATTTAGAGGAGTTATTCTTAAATCTTGTCTTTGAGAGAAAAGTTTATCTTATGGAGTCATGGATTCAATAAAAGGAGTCCTTTTAAAATATATCTTGATTCATCCAATTATATCCTTAAAACCATAATAATCTCTTGTGAATAACCATTGGCCAAAGGAGATATTGAGGCTTGAATTTGCCTACCATGGCTCCTTTCACCTTTTCATATATTTTTAATCCATCACATTATTTAAAATTCTTGATTGTGATATTTTATTACTCTCTAACAAGATAAATAGTGAGGGATATTGAATTGTTTTGATTTCATATAGAATTTTAAATCTTATATTTTGACATTGTGTTTGAGGTGCTCCCATTGATAGGTTTAGGGAATTAATTGATTATATTATAATTTGATTAAGTATCAATTTGATCTACTTGATTTACCTTATATGAGTCTATATATTTAGATAGTATATTTGTAGGTCTATCCTATCTAATTATAGATAAGTATAATGTTAATTAAATATTAAATTATTAAATCCCTATCTATATTTATGACTAGATATACTATATATTCAAATTATATTCTAAGTCTCATGCTTAAAAAATTCATACTCATAAATGTGATGCATCATATTAATTCAAGCATCATTTATGATGCCAAGTATGCATAATTAATTATACCACCTCCCATTTCATGAGTAATGATAAAATTTATTAAATGTGAAATGATGGAATATTCATCCACATTAGCACCAATAACATTTAAACAAGTATAAATTTGTATCAGTGAATTGGTGAAATATTGACTCTTCGGAACCAACTTTATTCCTAAAAATATCGCATATGTTTATTCAAGTAAATGGTGTCATTATATCAATGATTTAGTTATTATGAATTTTTAAATTTATATATTTAATGTAGTTGGGAACCAATGAGTTCTAAGAACCATTATTTTATTTGATAAATGTTTGACACCATGTTAGGAATTGACTCAGTTGCATGCACCCCTTAATATGTAATAAATTACACATAGTTACACACCATAAACTTTTACATTCATAAAAATGTAATCTCTAAATTTTATATTGGATAAATTAAAGGATGTGAGTATCCTTATTGATCATAAAATTGAACAACCACATCTAGAACAATGACATATCTTTCATTAATACAAAAATTTGACACTATTTTCAAAGGGATAATTAAATTGTTTTATATGAAATATAATATATTATTCATAAAATTAATTTAGGTTTTTTAATATAAGCATTTTGAATTTATAATAAATCAATTCAATGAAAACATTAATAGGGTTAAATCCCTAAAAGGTCAATAATGAAGTAAAATAATTATTGATTCTATTTAGGAATACATAGAGGGTGACTAATCGACTGAAGGAAATATGATTTTACTAGATAATATGACCTTATATGTATTAATGTTCAAGATATACCTGGAACAATATGACATAAAATTCAAATAAAAATAATTAACTATAATATTCTATCACTTGTTTTAATACTAATTTTATATGATACTTTTAAAGTCAAAATAGTTCAGGTCCAAAATTGAAATGTATCAAAATTCTCTAAATTTGATCTTAAAAATAGACCTTTATTCTCAAATTTAAGTCATCATTCTTCAATTATAGATTACTATGTTGTGTTTTATGAAATATCATATCTATTTCTTAATTAAAATTTATAATAAATGGGATAATCAAGTATAACTAGGTAATAACTTCCACTAGTTACATAATCTATAGTTAAACACTATGAAAATATTAAAAATAGAATATATAACTTTGATATTGGAGAAATAATGTGAGGACCTTATTAATCATAAAATTAAACAATGACATATTAAATAGTGACACGACTTTCATACAATAATTTCACACTACTTTCAAAGGGATAATTTTACTGATTCACATGAAATTTAATATATTTATAAAATACATTTAAGTATTTAAATATAATATCTATGAAGATGAAATTAAATTGAAATTTAGAATTATACTAAGTGGTTCATAAATTTATTTTTACAGTATAGAATTTATATTTCTAACTACATTGTAATTTGGATGAGATAGTTTATAGTCTCATCATATCATTGTCCATGACTTAAGACCTTCTAGGCCTTAAACCTGTAAATCATCTCTCTCTTTCCATATTAATGGATACTATGAGTGTAGTGAAATTTTACTCTTCTATAAGATGTCTCCAAATATTAATGTAAGTATCAAAATTCAATTTGTGTTCTTCTATTTTGACCTTCCATCTTTAAAAAATTTATACAAGATACTACCCATCCATGTGCCATGAAGGGATAGGTAATAATATCAAAGTATCTATGTATCTCATCCCAATCAAATTGTTTTATACGTCAATTATTAATTTAACAAGGACTTTTTCCTTATTAAGTGCCCATTAAAGATTGTTTAGGGAAATTACTTCATTTTTTTTAGAGGAGTTAGGTAGCCCTTCCTATCTTTTATTTCAATATAAATAGGTTGAGTTAAATGATGTTTAATTATACATTCTAAAATCATCAATTAAATCTATAAAACTTGTAATATATTTCTCTTTAAACTCATACATGTAGGCATAATGTTTGGTAGATGCAATTTTTTTCCAAAGCTAGATACTTAAACACATCATTAGGCTTAATGTTGCCTCTTGAAAAATAAATTATTTAATCCTTTAATACTAATATTTTTGGTTATTAAATTATGAAAATTAATATATGATTTTATCTTCTCCCACATTTTTTTTAATGAAGTTTGTGATGTGGCCACGAAGGAATTTATGTAAAAATAATTCACATAGTGAAGTCTACAATTAAGTATTACTACTCACATATGCCTCCATGAATTTTTTTCATCATAAAATTTGTGGTTAGCTACATGATATCCTAAATAAATACCATTTTATGAAATTTTATCTTAATATACATCATATAAATGGGATGGTTTTCCACATCTAAGGAGATCTTTCCCAATTTGATAAGTTCTAGACAATCTACCTTATAACACTTCATTTAATTATTTTAGTTTATGAATCTCCTATTTCAAGTTTTTATTTTGATAGTACACATTTTTTAATGCATACAATATTTTTATCCATTATAAGAATGCTTTGGTCAATTATTTGTTTAAAGAAAAAAAAATTCACCATCTTATCACCTTTTTCTGGAGTTATAAAACTTTTTTTTGTACATTTTGTAACTCCTCAATTCTTGTTATTTCCTCAATAATATATTGATGAAAAAGTAATAATGGAACTATGAATTTCAATATCATTTTCTTTTTTTAGTAAGATTATCTTCTATATATTTTATCTTGAGCTTTTTTCTTCAGAAGACACTAATGCCTCTTTCCTAGTATTATTTAATTAGCTATGGGTAAAAAATGGGTATACATGGATACCCAAACCAGGTTCACAATATAATTTGGGCCCATAACAAGAAAGGGTGAAGAGAGACCAAAATATTAACAAAATAAGAAAAAAATAAACCAAAAAGTTTAGAAATGAAAACAACATGAAATTAAAGTTTAGCCATGCCTTAAAATCATAATGTAGCTTTCATGTGTTATTAGATCTCATAACTAGTGATATCAAGGATGGTATCATTTTTTTTCTTGAGGGGATTCCTCTTTAATTTTGTGCTTACCTCTATTTATTTTGCATGGTCCATCAAGAGTTTCCTTCAATGTCTATTTCTACAAGAGTTTTTTCTTATTATGTTTACCTTTTAATTCAACCACCTTGGCAGTGATCAAAGCCTAATACACATCATATTTTGTATTATTTTGCATTTCATTTATTTCCATAATATTATTATACACAACTTCCTAGAAATGGAGTAGGCCTTGGTTTCTATTGTAAATGGCCTACTTGAAACACTTATCCTAACCTTCGATCCTAGGTTGAATATAAAAATGGATTACTTAGATTTATTAAAATCATTTATCAAATTCTTAATGAGGTTAATATGGGTGATGAGATAATTTTTAAGATTTTAAATTTTGTCAACATGGATATTAGTTATAGACATATATTCCCATCCAAATTAATGAGGGATAATTTGGAGCTAACATTCCCTTTAGGTTTGTCCCCTATATTGGATTTACCTTTTTCAGTACCTTTTTAAGTTGTTTGATTTGGATGTTTATAGTTAAATGGGCCAAGGTATAATATTCCTACAACTAATCATCCAAATGGCTTTCATCATAACTTAAAGAGTGTTTGACCCCATTAGTTAAACCATCATCACCATCATTAGAAGTAATAGTTAGCTCAAATGTAGGTAGATAAGATTTAATTAGAAGAAAAAATGGATTTTTGTAATAATACATTAGTTTTTCCTCTTGGTATTCTATAATTTTACTTCGAAGAGATATAAGGAGGAAAAAAAGAAGGCTAGTACAATTGTTGTACCTAAATTGGTTCAATAAAATAAAATGGTGTGAGTAGATGATGTGATACTTACATCAAATAGTGAGTTACTTCATGAGGTATATAAAAATAACATCCTGAGGGTAAGGGAGGGTATTTATAAGGAACCCAACATAAAAATGGTTAATACACTCCTCAAACTTTAGAAGGGCTTTGACCAACTACTTTTTTAATTCATGTTATTGAAAAATTGAGCCCTATCTAACACCATACTAGTGACTAACATGATTCTATATTTATATACTTCCAACATAAAAGCACACATTCAAATAGTCTTATCAGTATAGGAATTTAAAAAATCAAGGGTCAGTCAAGGGTCATAGCCATGAATGTGTTTGATGGAGTGATTTCACATTGATTCATATTGATCCAAATTTTGATGAATTATTTGAGGTTTTGACATGAAATAGGTTTATCTCTATCTCTAGATCCACTCATTTTCTTCACTAAATACATAAACCCATTATTGACTTTATGGAAAATCAACTTCAATTTAGTAGAAAATATGAACATAAGAAATTAGTTTCTTGAAAATCTGATATGTATCTCTCTATAATATTAATTAAAATGATATGAAAAACTATCAATTAATTAGTTCCAAAGCATTGAAATGAAATCAATATGACTTGACCTGAAGTGGATTAAAAATTAGGAATCATGTTTAGTGTAGCCACATTACACATGGGCTCAATGATGTTTAATGTGTAAGAAAAATTTATCATGGGATAAATATTTATACTATCATACACCATAAATGTAATTTCTTAATTATTCATTAAAAATAATAAATAAATTGGGAGTGTTTTTTCAAGTTGAGTCCATTTGGTGAGGTTCTGGATATTGACTCCATAATTCACCATCCAATAAATGGATGTGTTTCCTTATTAGTAAGTATACATTATTTGAATCTCTTAAAATTTCTTAAAATTATGTTAAGCATCAGTTATGATATTATAAACAATTAAACTTCAAATATAGTAACCTTTATGGTTGTTAATAATTTTCATAGAGTCACCTTTGATAATGATTTTCAAATATTGCATATTAATTACCAGTTGAATACCCCAATGTGTTGTAGTGTCTTCCAAAACATGATTATATTTGTGTCCCATTGGCCCAAAATATAATTCCAACAATTTTCCCTAAGCATATCTAATTATACCACCACTCCCTATTTTTTTGTGGATTACCTTTAGCTGCTCCATCAAAGTTGAGCTTGTACCAATTATGTGAAGGATTTTTCCATTTGATATGCTTCTTGTTTATTTTAAGATTAAGAGAAATTTTTCATTCAATCATAAAGATATTCCATTTTTTAATAATATGAATAGCTGAAGTGAAATGAGGGGAATTTAAGTGTGTGTTGAATACCTACCAATTGTCTTTGATAGTCTTTTCTATTCCTCATTGAATTGTTTAATTTTTTCCTTATTTAAAATAGATTTATATTTTATTCATAAATTTTTGGTTAAAATTTTATGATACTATTGTCACTCCATTTTATGATTTTTTATTTATTGATGTTGCATTTGTAAATAAAATTTGTCTTTAGATAAATATAGTACCTAAAGGGCTTATTCCTCTTCTTCAACAAGATTATATGTTTCCACTTCCTCTTCTCTCTATGTGGGTAATTTAAATTTATAAAATAGGAAAATTTGTTCTATATTAGGACCTTATTATGGTTTATCCTCCTCAGTTACTTCTTCTTCATGGGACATATGGATGTTGGTGTCTCTGATAATGTATCACCATTTTGATGCATAGTGTGAATAATATCAAATACCGTGCATTATTTATATTCATCATGTGATGATAGGATGTATTATTATTTAAATTCTCCATAAGATATGGGTTTATACATTTTATGTGTTTATTTTCCTTTTTTAATTCTTTAGATCCAAAATCAAGGATCTTTAGGCTTGATATGGATCTAGCTCTAGACTTCAACTTTGGGCTAGGTTTTAGTTTAGGTATGATATCATAATATATATTTATTTTCATTTTTATCTCATTCTAACCAATCTTTCCAAGACTGATACTTACGCAAAAAGTGAAGGTTTTAAGGAAATCTCCTTCCTGATCTTTTTTGTTAAACATGTGTGTCATTTTTCTTTCTCATTTAGCTTCTCAAAGAAATGATTCTGGAAACATAATTTTATTAGTACATTAAATTTATAGGACCTTATAATTATCTAAATTTATTTCCCATATTTTTAGGGAATATTTTAATAAACACTTATTACATAGTTGCATAATCCCAAATGCAACAACATAAATATTCAATAAATTTTTTGTCTTAACCATGTAAAGAGCACAGAGAACATTTTCACGGAAATATAAACATGAATACATTAAAATTTACATCTTAAAATTATTCATATTTCATAATAGTTTATATGTTTTCATAGTCTATAATTTTGGGCAGAATGATTTATTAGAAAAAATGTGTGCATAATTTTCTATTCATAATTCCTTCACTCTTGGTCATCCTATTTATTTTCATTTTGAAAATAAATGATTAATGATAAATCCTTATTATACCTTAACATTTATTATCCTTAAAAATTTAAATTTATTTTATAAAATAAAATTAATCTCATGTAAATCAGTTCAATCATCCCTTTGAAATTAGTGTCAAATTATTGTATGGAAGGTGTGTCATTGTTATAGATGCCATTTTTCATTTTTATAATTAAGGTGCTCACATCATTGATCCAATAATATTTGTTATTCATATGGATAAAATTGTGTTGAATGGGTTACATAATATTTTTCAGATATCATATTTCTAAACATCCTTTTGTTAGTTACCACCAATATTTTTTTAAACCTATATATGTATCCTCTTAAATTCGATACAAATATTTGACAAATAATAAATATTCATCTTTAGTTAGCTAGGTGATGGCCATCCCTTCTCTTCTAATTATTCAACATCATTTTTTGTTCTAAAGTGTGATTTTAATTATAATTTTTCATCATAGAGAGCCTTGTTCTCCTTATTTTAGTGTTTCAAAAATTATAATTTCAAAATAAATTATTTCTCAAGAATGACATCTCATAGTTTGTGAAATTATTGTTTTTCTTACATAGGATTTAGGATTGATTTTTATTTTCTCTCCGAGGATATAATATTATTTATTTATAGTTGAAAAACATCAATTTAATATTTAAGATACATTAGGAGTACTAATTATTTTATATTGATTCTATAATATTATTTATTTATATTTGAAAAACATTAATTTAATATTTAAGAGACATTAGGAGTACTAATGATTTTATATTGATTCTTCCCATTTTAATTATGGGTTTTTTTATATTAACATTCATTAGGGGAAATCTATATGTAAGATGGGCCTCCTAAACAAATCCTTAAATTATGGAGCATGACATATGAAATAATACAAATCAATTCAAAGATGACATCACCCCTTAAAATCATTTTTATTTATTAAACAAAACTTAATAAATTATGTAAAATAACTCACTTTGGTTAAAATGACTATAATTATGTTACAATCTCTCCTTTTTAATAGAAAGTGCAATTTTTTTCACCTTCAATGAGAATATAAAATATTATGTTTTTTTACAACCAAAAAACACCAAAAAAATTATTAGAAAAAAGAAAATTTGATGAAAGTGGAAGGTTTTTTACTTTTTTTATTGATCTTAATTTCATTAATCAAACCTAAAATACTAGCTAAAACAATTAAGAAGATTGTTTCCTATTCTTGCATTGATCTGCAACCATATTTTTTTACAAACTATAAAATTTTTTTAGATGTTCTTAAGTGATAATGGGATTGTGTTATTTACAGAGCATGTTTTATGATATTTAAATTTTTTATTTTTTTTATTTTAATAAACATGTTCTTTTTATTTTTAAAAATTATGTTCTATGTAGGCCCCAATGAGATAGGCTAATGATTATAGTTCCTAGATTAAATTTGTTAGAAATTCAGATGTTTTTGGTTTACTTAAAGAAGAGTCTTCATACAAAATTTCATTTTTTTTATAAGTGAGGTAGTTATATCCATTACACTTGTCTTCTCTTTTCATGACAATAAATTTCACTAGATTATAATGCTCATGTTTGATGCAATGTGGGGTCTAATTGGATGACTCTACTTTGAGCCTTCATTGAATTATATTTATGGTGTGGGAATAATCTTCCTCAAAGAGTAATGATGTACTATGAAAAGTTCAATTATTTCCTCATGGATACATTCATAGAGTTATTATGTAATGCCCAAGAATTTCAAAACACTACTATAAATCATGAATTGCATTATATGTCTTGAGATACTCCACCAAATTTGCATCCCAATGCTATTAGCTAATTAGACCTTTATCTTGGGTGACTAAATTTGTAACATTTTTTTTATTTTTTTGTTTTCCCCTCATGGTGAGTTTTGGACCATAGACCTATTGAGCTTATTTGTTTATTTTTTACATCATTTAAGTACTAGAGGGTCCATCCAAAATTTATTCAAGTGAACTAGTATAATTATGACAATTTTATGATGGATATAAGCCATTAACAATGGGAGTAGTGGCAAGGATTTTATGGATTGAATAAGTTAAAAATCTACTAATATATTGATGAAATGGGTTTTTAATACAATTTCATGAAGATTACTTTCCCAATTAACAAAATGCACCTACTTCTAATACTTTAACCTACCAGAATTGCATTATTTATGTTTGTCAAAGCTTTATTAACCTTCTGATATCACTTTATTAGTTTCAATTTTGGTCTATAATATATAAAATATAGTATATATTTTTAATTTTAAGAGTTATTATGTTTAATATTTTTGAAAATGTGTATTTTTATCGCATGTTATTTTATTTGATTTACTCAAAAGGGATTGAAAAGTATGTCCATTTTTTATGGTAAATCAATTTATCTAGATTAGATAATTGTTATTAGGGTGCAATTATGGGCTCAAATTTTGAATTTTGAATTATATTATATAATTATGAATTATATTATCTAATTAAATTATATTTTAAAAAATATGAATGAGAGTTATGCTCCTTTTGAAATTAATTTTGATGGAAATGATCCAATTTTTGATAAAATAGACAACGAATCCTAAGTTAGAGAAATTATAGTTTTGTTAATGGTGGGTGGTGTATAGGATATAGAGATGATGGATATAATCCATGTTCATCCATGGGTGGTAAAAATTTTCTTAAGCCTGGTCCTAGTGTAAATAGGTTGGAGAGTTCAATTGTAAAACTATTGGTGAAGAGTAATTTTCATGATAATGAGTGAAAGTAGGAATACATATTTTAGCTAGAGATTACTAAATTTTGTATAAACTCCATATTATTTAATACCACTATATTTTGGCCAAATATTCCTAAGTTAGTGTATAAATATTTTGAAAATAAGTAACATTATTATAAGGTCCAGTATGACAATCTTTTTTAGATAGAATCTATTGTGCACAAGAAATTTTGTGTCCTACCCATTATCTCAAATCTAAAACATGTTCTTATCTTTGGATATTTTCATGCATTATTATAAATATGATAAAATAAAATGTGGTAAATCAATATATGTAGTAAATTATTATCTAATTGATAGAGTGGTTTGGACAAAAACATTATTTAATTCTTAGTTGACATTAACAACTTGCATGACCATAAAAACCCAATATTTTCAAACATGTCTAATTTATATAATTGCATACAAATTCCTTCAATCATTAATGGATTTAATAAAACATAATTTTTTAAATTCAAATTTAATTTTTATAAAAAAAATTGAAGTGTCATAATTTCCAAAAGGAATAAATTTTGATGGTTGTAAGATTATATTACTTTTTCAAAATTGTAAAATATAATCATTCTTTTTATAGACTGAATAAAATATAAGGTATTATAAAAAATGTATATATTATTTTTGAAGTGTTTTTTCTACTATGAATTATAATAATATAATCATAGATATAGAGATCATTTTTAAAGTTTATTTTTTAATATGAATTATATTAATATTTGAAGGGTAATGTTGAATATATATATATATATATATATATATATAATCATAGGGATTAAATATATAATCCTCATTATAAAAATCATCATAGATAAGGTTGATGAAAAAATTTAATCCCTATTATACACTCAAGATCAAACATAAATCAATGTATAAGGCCTCCATTCCATTATTTTTATTATTATATAAAATTAAATTTGTCTTGTAAACTAAGAAATGTAAAAATTAAATAAGTAAATAAGCAGTACTCTACTGAAAAAAATAATGTCACTAATCCTCCTTTCTAAAAATAAAATAAATTGAATAATAAAAGGTAAAGAGTTAAACATATTATTTAATCATTTAAGTCTTATATTATATTAGAATTGTTTGAATTTTCAAATCTAAGATAGTTAATCTTGAGTGTGTGAGGTGTGCAGTAAATCAAGCATAGAACCATTATGAGTATTGTTTGGCTAAAAAGCATGGGTAAAATATAGGCCACCATGATTGAGTGTAACATATCTAGAAAATAATATTTGATCACACATTTTAGATAGAAATTAATATTGATGTCTATTGGAGGAGGAATACAAATTCAATCTTATCAACATTTTCATCATGATGCACATGCTCTGTATTTTTAAATTACTAATTTATTTAAAAAATTTGTTATTGGGAGTTGGTTTCTATTTATCTTGATTTAAAAAATTTATATAATAAAATAAATCTTGTGCAAGTAATTATTTGAGATTTAGTCAAGGTAATTGTAAATAATTAAAGTAATTAAATAATTTTTTTAATCATTGTATTACTCATGATTATGATCAATTGGAATATTTGTGAAAATTATATCTTAAGTAATATTTTGTTATAATGTTTTTATTTACTTGTTAAGGTTTGATATTCATTTAGGGAATTAATATAATAGTCACAAGGGATAAATTAGAGATTAAATTATTGCATATTTATATGTTGAAGTTGTAGATTTCAATAATTATTAAAGATATTTAAATTAATATACATATATAAATTTATGAATTTTGGGTGACATTGTTTTAGGGTGAGGTGGAAAAACTATGTATTTTTAATTGTAAAATATAATTTATCTATTATCTCTTTCTCTCGCCACTAGATAAGGAGTTTACATTTGGATGTCTCATTTTACACAGCGTATTATTAATCCCAAAGGGAGGGGCTATACCCCAAACTATACTTTTCAATCTGAAATTATGAATCATTTAAGCAATTAGAATCTACTGCTTTTATTGGAAAAAAATTATAATTGTTTTTAAAATTAACTTATTCATTTATTGAGGATAAACTAAATAAGACTATTTATTTAAAATTTTATTATACTAAACATTGAAGATTTTATTTGAGTCTCTTCATATTTTGCAAATAATATCTATACTAATAAGTAGAAAGTATATTTATTATTATTATTTTATTACTTTCATGAATTATAGGTCATAATGTTTCATGAGTGAAAATTTATTCTTAAATAAGATCCAAGACTTAGATGAACACTAAGATTTTATAGGACTTATAGTATGGTGGTTCATAATGTTTTACTTGTGTTCCCTAAATCCTAAAAGATGTATTTTTATTAAAAAAAAATCAACATCTCTTTTAGATGAATGAGCATGAAAATTTCAAATTACCATTTTTCAGTATAGTTTAACCATTTTTTAAAATAAAAATGTATACTCCATTTTGGGATAGCTTTAATTTCTAGTGATTTAAATTAATATTTTTCAAAGAGGATCTAAATTTTGAGGCTATAAATAAATATCTATATCTTTATTTGAACAAGGGATTTTATAATATTTTAGTTAAAAGAAACTCCAAGTTTTGTGTTGTGGCCAATGTTTTTATTGGCATTGTAATTTATATATTTATGAATAAATGAATCTTAAATTCATGTTCAAATATACATCTTTTTTACAATGCATTAGAGAGGCTAGTAAAGAGAGGATTGGAATCAAAAACTTGGTTTTTGACTCCCTTCTTGTCAAATTGTTATATCATAGGGCCCCCTTAATATGTTATCAAACATCATATCATTGGATTATAATAAAAACTAAACTTGTGATTTTTTATTTAATTAATAAACACACATACATATTCATATGATACATATTCATATGATATTGATATATATATATATATATATATATATATATATATATATATATATATATAATATATATATAATGTCCATCTCATGAGATATAATATATATGAACTATCATTATTTGGTTTAATTGGAAATCATGTTTATAATCCACTAATTGATATTTCTTGGGGTGTACGGATCCATATAAAATGATACACTAATAATAGGTACATCTTAATTCAATACCCTATAATTTGTTATTCAACCATCAAATTTTTAACAATAGAATAAAATTTCCTTCTCTTTAAGTTCTCTTCTTTTACAATGTGTTATAAATCAGCCTAATAAAATTAGTATTTAAAACATTGCTTCATGGTTTTTTGATGCCAGGGATATTATAATTGGAAAATTTTAATTTAGTGTTGATCCCAAACCTATTCGAGAAAAAACCATTACTGAGAAATAAGTAGAGACTTTGGACCAATTTATTTGGGTACTATAGGATTCTTATGTTGTAAAAATCCCAAAAAGGCCTTAAAGGAAGTGTTTCACATTGTAAAGGTTGAAACTATTACTTCCAAATGTTTTCAATGTCCTTTCAAAAGTGTTTTTTAAATTAATAAAAACATGGCAATGAATAACATGATTTTAAAATTTATGTATAGAGTGGAAGAAATATCATATGCTACACTAGATCCCCTTCCCTATCAATGTTTAATTTGATACCATGATCATGAAAAAATATGAAATGTTTATTTCTATTTCTATGTAGAGAGGTAAACTATAAAAATACTATAAAAACCAAGTCATTTATTATTTCATAAGATAGGGAGTGAAAAATTTAATTAGGTGTAATGTGACACTTAATAAATGTGTCATTAGTTTAATTAGTGTAACATACACTAGTTATAAAATATAAGTGTTTGGTAGATATTACGTTGTCATATAACTCCAATAAGTTCTAACTCAACATATTAAAATCAATATTTGAAACATCACTTCATGGTTTTTTGATGCTAGGGATATTATAAGTGTAAATTTGTAATTTAGTATTGATCCCAAAACTATCGAAGACAAAACCATGGCTGAGTAACAAGTAGAAACTTTGGACCAATATATTTGGGTGTTGTGGGATTGTTATGGTGTGAATATCCCATAAAGGTCTTAAAGTTAGTGTTTCACATTGTAAAGGTTAGTTTTATTACTTCCAAATGTTTTCAATGTCCTTTGAAAATAATTTTTCAAATTCATAAAAACATGGCAATGAATAACATGATTTTATAATTTATGTAAAGAGTGGAAGAAATATCATATGCTACACTAGATCTCCTTCCCTATCAATTTTTAATCTGATACCATGATCATCTAAAATATGAAATGTTTATGTTTTTTACTATGTGGAGAGCTACATTATAACAATACTAGAAAGAAAATTCATTTCCTAAGATAGGGAGTGAACATTTTAATTAGGTGGAATGTGACACTTAACAATCAGTGTGATTAGATTAATTAGTGTAATATACACTAGTTATAAAATACAAGTGTTTGGTAGATATTAAGTTGTCAAAGAACTGCACTACATAAATATTTTAATCTTCCATATCAATCATGGTAAGATAAAAATTTACTATTTTTCATCAGATTAATTTGTTTAGTTAGGTAAATTTTTGCTTTAAATCCTCCCACACTACAA
Organism: Torreya grandis; assembly: GCA_037957365.1. Taxonomy (NCBI): domain Eukaryota; kingdom Viridiplantae; phylum Streptophyta; class Pinopsida; order Cupressales; family Taxaceae; genus Torreya; species Torreya grandis. The sequence goes on from JARHVA010005712.1 coordinate 487,927, forward strand.
TATTAGTTATATGATAATCTAGATAACTTCTCACACCTTGACCATATTGATGAACTCCTCTACTATAGATGACACATCACACTAGCATGACATATACCCAAGGTATGTTTGTTGGGTTTTTTACCATTACATCACTAGTGAAATTTTAGAAAGGAGATACTAAAATTATTATTCATAACAAAATTCGAAGTAAATTATCTTTTTTTACTAGGTTCTTTCCTTTATTTCTATCATCGATTCAAAGCTAGTGATAGAATAAAAAATGAAATTGGCTTTAATATAATCCATCACCCCATAAATACATGGATTTATTTTCAATTTATTATATAAATTAGTTGTATTTGCTTCATATAAAGTTAATATATATCAAATAAGAATGTTAATAATGTTTACCATAGCATCTTATTTTTTGATCAAGTGAAGATTCTATTATAATGTGAGTTTTGAAGAATCTGTGCAATAGTGTGATATAGCATATTTATTTCCCAATTAATTTAATTAGTTTATTTTATACATTAAATATATTTAAAATAATTTAAAAATAAATACACAAATCTAATAAACAACCAAATAAATTTGGATGATGGCATTAATGGTAAAAAAGCAAAGTGTACCATATATAATTTTATTGAATGAATGTTTTTTTAATGTTAATGAAAATATATGGTGTAAAATACACTATAGGAAGTGGGTGGAATAACAAAATGTGTTCCTAAGATTTGAAAAAATAAATAAATAAACAAATAACAAATGTGTCGGAGTTGAGAAGAAGAATATTGATCATGTTGAGCCTCCTTCTGCACCATAACTTATAATCTAAGAGGATATTTCATAGATTTATAAAGAGATTGATATTTGAATTTGAAGCTCTATACATTGATTTCACATAATAATAATAATAATAATAATAATAATAATAATAATAATAATAATAATAATAATAATAATAATAATAATAATAATAATAATAATAATAATAATAATAATAACAACAATATCTAATGGTGTAACATACAAATATTGATGGTAAAGATAATGGAGGTGTTGAAAAATGTAATTTTAGAAGCAAGTTGCAACAATATGGGATAGAGGAAAAACTTAAGAAAATTTAAGTATTTGGTAAAATTTTATTATTGAAACCTAAAAAGCAATATTTTTAGATTTTTCCATTTTATATTTATAAACATAAATTATATTAAAAAAACATGAGTTTAAAAAATTTAAATTCATTATTTTTCACATAGAAATATATTGTGTAAGTTTTAGAAACTTAATATTGAGTTTTATTTTTGAGATATAAAAAGGTTTAAATAATCTCTAAAAATATAGAAAATATTTTGAAAATTTCTATTTATTACTAGTTATATAAATATGTGGTCTCACTTAACCCATGTGGTTAAGTGATTACTTATTATTTATATTTGATTTTTTAGGATTTCTTAGGAGTCCCATTTTAAATCTAAATTTCCCCTAATGATTTAAATATTTATTATATATGGATCTCCTTAACTCTAGATTTTGCCTTCTTAATATGGTTTTTTTTATCAATGATATTATATAAATTGATAAATTTTAGGTGATTGACATTATGATATTTTTGTATGATCCTCAAAACTATATTTCTACTCATTCTATAAATGTTGTACATTATTTAGGGGTACCTATGACTTTCTAGTGATAAAACTCTAGAAATCCTAAGTTGGATTTCTCTAATGATTTTTATAGTAATACATTTGTATGATAATTTAGAGTTTTTAGATAGTTGTGACATCATTGTGAATATTATATAAATTTCATAAGCCTATTTACTTTTATATAATTATAATTAATCAATTTATTTTAAATCTAAGATTGATAGAAGAATGATATTATAGCATTATGTAATTAGGTAGAGAAAATGAAAAATATTCTTCTAATTGAATAATAATAATTATATAGTATTAGTTAAAAGTAAATCATATTATTCCCCCTATACATTGGAATGAATGGTTATAACATGTTAAAAATATTAGCTTAAAAACAAATTATATTGAAAGGTTATAATATATTTTCACTCATACATCTCAGCATGTGATGTTTGCCCTAATAATTTTTTCTTTATATGATGATGTAACTCCATAATATTATACAGCCTAGGATTATGATTTTCCAAATCTATAATCACCTTAGTTTACCATAATGTTAATAGAAATAGATTCATATATATAAATCATATATATAATATTATTATCAAGTTATATTAAATCTTGACACGGAAAAATCATATATATATATATATATTATAAATTTGTAAAATATCATGACATGGAATATGGAGGTCGAGGTGGCGTGGAAGGAGTCTCAAATTTTGAACTAGGAAAAGGGAACAAAACGTTAGATTTGGTTGTAGATAACATAAACAAACCACTAGAAAGTCATGTGGTGTAGGGAGTCATAAGGGATATATGTTTCACATTTAAAATAGGCAATCAGGACACATAGAATAAAATAGGCCCCCTCAAACAAGTCATGGCCATCACTTTTTTGAGAAGTCTAAATACTTAAAAAAGGGAATATGGATTTGGATCTACTAAATTTCCAATTGGCACCTTATATGTAAAATAATAAGTATGTGTCAGTGTCACTAACACTATACTCTAAAAAGATGCTATTAAGCTTGAAAATTTGTTTTTATACATATTCAATGGTTTTAGACCAAACACTGTCTCTTTTAAAGAATGGACCAATTAGAGATGGAAATTGAAGGATAAACTGGGAGTAGTATCCCTAGAAATTAACTTATTTCTAACTAATTTGACAAACCCAAAACTCTTCTTCAAAGTCTTATCATAAGGGTCATGGTTTAAGGGTAAATCAATCCTAAGCATCAAATAATGTAAAATTAGAACCAAATTAAATAGATCTACATTGGAAGATATCTCTATGTGGGTGTTACTACCTAAGTAACCCCTAAAATTTTGTTAACCTAAATTCATAGTGGGAATAATAAAGGACTTGGGACAACCTATTTATATTGAACCAATAAACAAATCCATGAGTAAAATGATAATATCCAGGTTCAATGTGTTTATCCTAATGGATAAGCCTTTCTTATTCTACATCAATATTAAATCCAAATATGGGGAGTGGACATAACCCATTAATTTTGAAAGAGCCTCATTGATATATAAAATATACAATATCCTTAGTCATTAGACAAAGGAATATCCCAAAAATAATCATTTTTGAAAAATGGAGAAACCCTCGTGGGTAAAGAAATAATTAAATATCCAAGACTAGTAGTCTAACATAACAAACTAGATTTATGTGTCATGATGTAACTACATTCAATCATTTCTAATGATCTAAAGAATCTCCCTGAGAGTTCACCCAAACAAATTGGTCATGTGGAGATATAAAATGGGTTAGAAACCTCTTAAATCCTTATTGAGCTGATGAAGTTGAGGAGATGGGACCCACTGAGTACTAAATATTTATCTAAATCAAGAAACTTGAAGGCAATTATTCTAAGTTCATATAATCAAGTAAAATAGGAAAAAAGGAAAGTTAGAATATTAGTGCTAGAAAAGAGTCTCTAATTCCATTGTACTTCTCCAAATCCTGAGGAAATTAAAGAAGCATAAAATGGGTAGAAGAAGGATGGAAGGTGATCCATATTACATGTTTTCTAGATTAAATATCTCAATGGAACTAGATTATAATTGAATCTAAAGGCTAAATCAATCTTCATTCATAACAATAAAAATAATGAAAAGAAAGAGATGGTCATGGGAGGCATTAAACAAATAAGGATTCTAGTTTTATGTAACCACCCTCAAGACACAAGGATCAAAAAGGAGGTGTCAATACATTATCTTCTCCCAAAGAGAGTATATCTAACCCTATTCCATTAATAAATAGTCCCAAATAATAAGGAAAAGATAAATTTCAATTCTCCTCTTTAATAATTGAAGACCAAAATATAGAAGAAAAGTAGTGGACCCTGATGAGGACCAGAAAAAGAAAGAAGATAGCTAAGATAGTGTAGGATCCTAAAATTTAATAAATATGGCCTAAGCATTAGATAAGGGGAAAATAAGTGATATTTCCAAGGGTACCTAAAAAAACATTAAAAATCATTTCATAACTATCAATAAATTAAGAGATTCTACTAGAATGTCAAGGGTCTCAATAAACTCATCAATTAGAGAATAGTTAGAAACATGAGGAGAAAAACAATCACTAGATTTTGATTATTAAAGAATACAATATATTGAGTGAATATCTTATTAAAGTTAGGGAAATCATTTGGAAAAAATCAAAGTGTAGTAGTGTCATCTCTAATAGGGTGTTTTTAGGTTTAACTAATTTTTGGATCCCCAAAACCTAGAAGGAGAGGTTCAGGTCCAAAATAATCATCATATTACATTATTATTTAGAGATAAGGAAGAAAAAATTTATTGGATCATATATAATGTATATTCCCCATATTCAAGACAAGGTAGAAATAAACTCTAGGAAGATTTGGTAGATTTTAAGAAGAATATCAGAAACTATAAATAGATAATTGTTTATGACTTCAACTCCTCCTAACCCCAATGGAAAATATGGAAAAATTACGAAATTCATAGAAAACATGTCTAATTTTAATTATTCCATTATATAGGTAGGACTACTAGACATGGATTTAAGAGTAACCCTTTTACCTAAACTAATAGGAAACTCAGACATAATCTAATGTAAGTGAGACTTGATCATTTTATTGTTTATCTTAAGTAAGACATCAAATTTTCTATTTATCTAACAACTATCCCTAGAATAAGATCAAATAACAACCACATTTTTTATCTAAGGAAATATTATAAATACCTAATAATATTCTAATCATATTATGTCAAATATGTACCTTTCATCCTGAATTCCAATAATCCCTTAAAGACTAGTGGAAGGTCCTATTTTATAGATCTAAAATGTTCATCTTGGTATGAAAACTAAGATATGTTAAGTAGAATATAAAGGTATGAAATAAAGATGTGTTCACAAACTTTTTCATATAAAATAATGTTTTAGAGGATGAGATACAATTGATATAAGGCATGTATACCAATGAAGGTTCAAATGAAGATTTGATCAATAAGGAAAAATAGTTTCTATGTTATTACAAAAATATTAAGGCATAGGAAGAAGGATTATGTAAGTATAAGTCTAGATGTTTGTGGCTGAAGGAGGGTGAAAAGAACACAATTTTTTCAATCAAGAAAAATATAGACATAGAAATAATAACTAAATTTCAAATTTGATCTAGGAAGATGGAAGTAAGTGTGAATAAGAGATAACCATTGATGAATAAATCACTACATAATTTATAAATATGTTTTCTAAGAATAGTTTAGGTGACAAGGAAACATAATATAATTTTTTATATTCAATCCCAAGATTTATTAATGAGAGTGAAAATATTTACCTCTTAAAAACTTTATCACTAGAAGAGGTTAGAGTGGTGGTTTTCTAAATATAAGATGAAAAAGCCCTAGGGATAGATGGATTCCATCCTTTTTCATTCTAAAAATTACAAGATATAATTCATTATAAATTTGAGGTAGTTATGAGTTAGTTATTTAAATAAATAATAATCCTCAGGTAATTAAATAACATGTTCCTAGTTCTAATCCCCAAAAATGTTGAAGCAAATCAAATGAATGATTTTAGTTTCATCATTATTTATTCTATTGTCTCTAAACTTTATTGTAAAGATTTTAATTTAAGGTTTAAAATGCTTATAAAAAATATTATTTTAATATAATAAATAAATTTTGTGTTTGGGAGTTAAATTATAAAAAATATAATAATAGTACATGAAGTTATCCATTTGGTGTCTAATTTGTTCATATATTTCATGTTTTTGAAATTAGATATGAATAAAGCCTATGAAATGGTTTCCTATTGATTCCCAGACAAGGTGTTAGAAATCTTTGGATTAGATAACTCATTTAGAGACCTCATCTACTCTTAAATATCCTCTCATGATTTTTATATCCTAGTTAATCGTGTCCCAAAAGGGGGTTTTTAGCAAGGAGAAGAATAACATAAGGGGATCCTTTTATCCCCATACTTTTTCATCATATTGGCTAAGACCCTAAGTAGAATTTTATAGGTATCTAGGAGGTAAGGATTGATTAAATGGGTTATATTAGCCTTGGGTATACCCCCAATCACCCATCAATAGTTCATGGATGTTAAATTCTTGATGGGTGAATTTTTGGCATTTGAAGCCAAATCTTTCAATAAAATCCTTATAGATTATGAATGTATTTTAAGTCAATGTAAAAATTATATGAAAAGCTTATTTTTATTATGAGCTCCCCAAAAGGCCTACAAAATAAACTTATAGGGATTCTAGGATGTTGAAATAACTTTTTTGGACTTAATATATATAAATCATAGATTGTTAAATGGTTGGAGTAAAGGGGATAAATTTAGATAAATAATTGAACTAACTAATTTAATCAATTTAACCTATGTCCGAATGTAAAGGATAAATTCCACTTATTTAGAGTAAGGCATGTGTCAGTAGGTGATGGTAGTTTTGTAATAGATTAGAGGAACAATCATGAATCCCTTCATTTAGAAACTAGTGTCACATCTATCTTAGGTCAATAGTGTAGTTAGTTTTATAGTATCATAAAATGTTATTGGCAAAGACACTGTTCTAGTATCCTTTCATGGACAAGATCCATAAAACTTCTAGGGATACTAAGATAGGTTTCCTAGGTCATGTATGTATTCTCGATAAATTTTGATCATCATTATGTGTTGCCTTATGGTTTTTATTTATTAAAAACCCTAATAAATACCTATAGTCATGAAAAAACAAAATATAATGTAAGAAGAAGGGGAAAATGTGTGTTATTGGATGTTACAATCAAATATCCTAGAACCCTTACTATTTTGGATGCTACCTATATTAACCCCAATGTTATGGGTCTTAGATTCATTCTATTTATCCCTTTGGTAAAAAATATAATCAACATGCATGGTATGCAATAATGAATTTCACCTACACCCTTCTTTTATCAAGCATGTGTGTGTGTGTGTGTGTGTGTGTGTGTGTGTGTGTGTGTGTGTGTGTGTGTGTGTGTGTGTGTGTGTGTGTGTGTGTGTGTGTGTGTGTGTGTGTGTGTGTGTGTGTGTGTGTGTGTGTGTGTGATATTAAATAAGTATAATGTTGAGAATTACTATTGACTAATTTTATAAAATTATGTTCCAAAGTAGTAAGTTCTAGATGTAGAATACCTTGAGAAGCTCATTATATAAAAGGATCTTTATTTTGAATGTGAGACACTTATTCACAAGATGATAAGGTAAATATATTAATAAAATCATAAGATGAGATCCAAAGGAGGGTAAGGACCTAGAAAAAGTTAAAAACATGATTGATGGACAATAGCATTGAGGTAGACAATAGTGTAGGGCACTATTATCTAGGAGTGAACTATAATCCTGAGTGAAAAAAAACTAGGTCATAACTAATAAAAATAGACTAGGGGCCCTTATGGTTGAGAAAGGCATGACATAATACTAATGAAGGTGAAAAAATATGGAAAATAAGTCATAAATAGGATAAAAATACAAAATTTATCATGTGAAAAATATTCTCACTCATCATTAAGAACTTCTAGTGAAATAGCCACAAAAGACATAGTACTTGTGTTTGCTTCACCAAATTAGGGTGTGTATATTTTCCCCCATTTTAATCTTGTAATGCAATGGAATGAAACTACTAGAGTAAATAAAAAATAAAATTCATACCTATACTTACTTGTGTGATCCATCCATGTAGAGATTGGATGTGATTTGAACCCAACCCACTTCTTAGCCAAAGAGGTGGGATGGGAATAAGAATGATTTCTCTAAATATAAAATACATGATCTGAGTGTCCCATATACTGAGCTTGAGTAATCAACCAAATTGTGATAAACAAAACCATATTTTTCCACCACTTTTATATGTGAACTAAGTCTTATAAGTAACGTGTAAATGTGGAGAAACAAGCCATGCTTTCCCCCACTCTAATATGTAACTAAATTTTAGAAGTAAATTTGAAAATGTGTAAAAATAATCCATGATTACCCCACTCTAATATTTAAATGATTATAATAATTAAATTTTATTTGAGGTTAAAAAATAATACTTGACCCATGTCTTACACAAACTAGTGTAATATGGGCCTGGTGCAAACTATGGATCAACTATTGTAGATGGATATATGAACTAATATTTTGAAATTATGGTGACATATTGGTGATAAAATAAGTATAATCTAATGATTTGAGCATAGATAATGGTATATTTTTCTATTCTATCTATATAACCTAGTGAAATCTTATAGGATTGACATGTACCATGCATCATGCCACCCAATACCTGATATCTAAGTAATATAACTATGTAATTTGTTCCAAAAACTATATTTATATAAGGATGGTGTACAGCATACATTCCCCCATAGTCATAATATAATTCTAGAGCTATATCAAAATCCTAAGCATCTTAACTAATATCTGACAGAACTATGGAACCCTAGAAATCTAAGTCAAACTATGTATTTGCTTATATGAATATTTGAGTGTATGAATAAAGGAACTATGTATATGTATATTTGAGCCCAAATATGTAAGTAAATCTATGTATCTATATATCTGAGCCTAATTATCTAAGTCATTGAACTAGAAAAATTTAGTCAAATTATATGTCTTTATATTTGAGCCTGAATATTTGAGTAAATGTGTATCATTGTGAATAGTGAATGTATGCCCCCATTTCGGTGAGATAGCCAATATCATGGTAATAATATAAAACCAAAAGTGATATATTAATGTATGTTAGTGGGTAGTTATCATTGATAGGATTGTATAGGATTGAAGTTATTTATAATTTTAGAATGGTTGTTTATAGATTGACACTAATATAAACACAGTGTATATCAAGTTTGTCAAGGAGATATGAGTTTTGGTATTTGCATATTCAAATTGATTAGGATATTAGTGTAATTATTATTATACAAGGGAATTTTTATTCAGTTATTAATGCAATAAATGTATTGAAAATAAGATTTATGGTTCTTGAGATATCATGATTGGAGTATCTTGGTAATAGTTAGATAAATTTGTGCATGGGGAAAAACTTAGGTAGGTGGCATTTTGAAAAACATGGTTTAAATAGGTTTGATTGATTAATTGTAAAATCATTTCAATTTTTATATTTGAGAGAATTATTTATCTAAGCCAAGAAACCATGTTAAGGATATAAGGTACAAATTCAAACCACTAAAAGGAGGTAGAGGAATTGATCTAGGTTGATGAGGAGGTCACCTTGGTAAGAATTCTATCATTTTTTATTTTTTTGAAACATTAATTGAGTTTTGTCTCATTTTTCACATTATGTTTGATACATTAGGGTATTTGGGGTGGGCCATGCTATCATCCTAAGGACATCACTAGTGTTTTGGGTTTTTTCACTACTATCCATAGGCTACACTATCATCCAACACTATAGTCATGTCTACAAAGTTATTGTCCTTTAGACTAAAATAATGATTTTTTTAATTTCCTACTATATTTAATGATTAATTTGGCATATATACATGATATTTAGAGATGATAATGTCATATTTTGGTTATTTTATAGGTGGATGTATTCAAGAGGAAGTTATAGAGTGGTCAAATGATGGAGAGTATATGTAGGCTACCCTTGACAAATGATGAGAGCAGTAATGGATATGGATGGTTTGGGGTATGTGGCATCACTAACACTAATGCCTTAGGACTATCACATGATGAAAGAACTATGTGAGTAGTAGAATTATAATACATGTACCTTTTGGATACCCACTAAATAGATGACTATTACTCTAGAGAATGTTTATATGATATTGAGGATACCTATTACTAGTTAGTAAGTGTTATTTTGGGAGTTAACTGGATAGAGAGACATAGATTAGGCCTCAATATATTTTTAGACTATTCCTTCATGGACACATCTCTAGGTAGTAATAGTCATGTGCCATTGTCTATGATTGTTATGGATACTGTTTAATGGTTGGAATTTTTTTGGCAATGTTACTTGATATATTTTTAACTATTAATGGTATCGGTGTATCAATTGGATACATGATAAACATGATTATTTAGGATACAAAGGAATATAATACCATATAAAAATGTGGTTAAACAATTTTGGGCCACTATATCAATATTTTTATAGTTTTACTCAAGAGTTATATGGTGGTGGGATTGAGTAATCAACATTGTTAGACTACAGGCTTATGAGAATATTGTGGTGGCTAGACCTAAGGGTTTTCCATATATAGATTGGGAAAAAATCTATGTGTTTATAGAGATATGGATTATAATACATCTCATGTTATCATGTAACATGGTGTAATGTTAATTATTGCTAGGTTGGGTCATATCTCAAGACATTATTTGGAGACCATGTAGGGGAATTCAAGGATAGACCAAAGATAGGGTTCAGTTGATGTAGATTTGAGTGATTCAAGTGAGTTATTGGCTTCATGATTAATAGACCAATTTTTTTGAGAGATTAAATTATGATCAAGTGACACAATATTTTTGTGAGGTATAGGATATTCCTCCCACACCATAGGTGTTAGTGAGGATAAATCAAGATGTGTTGTAGCCAGGTAGTAGAGGGAGACCCATAGTGGCTGATTTGGTCTAATTATAGTGATAGAGAGATGTTGTGATAGAGAAAAAATGTGTTGAAGATGTGGGGTCCTAAAATTCCTACATATTATTTTAGGGATGACATAGATGGTTGCCACTATTTTTGGGAGATGAGGCCATTATGGAAGATGTGCTAGATCTAGATCCCATTAAAGCAGTTTAAGGTGTGTTATTATTATAGATTTGTATGATTAGTTTATTTAGTATTGGCTTATTGAGTAGATATTTAATGTATTATTTTGGTGTGTGAAGGTTTAGGAGATGGTAAGTACTAGGAGACTATAATTGAGGTGGCATAATGAGATAATACATGACACATACCTGATGATGCCATAGATGATGGGATGGTGGAGTGAGTTATGATATGGTTGGTATCCGTGCACACCTATTTGATTGAGAGACCATTTCCAACATAAAATATAGGTAAAAAACAATAAAAAAAGATATAATTTAATAGATATAAATCTTATATTGATAAAGGGATAGAGTAAAAGGGATAAATTTAGATAAATAACTATAAATATTTGATTTAATCAATTTATCCTAAGTAGGAATGTAAACGAAAAAGTCCAATTATTTGGAGTGACACATGCATCACTCAGTGATGGTAGTGATAGAATATATAAGAGGAAAATTCATGAGTCCATATATTTAGATACTAGATTCCTACCTACCTATGGTCAATAATATAGTTATTTGGATAGTGGTGTGGTGTGTTATTGTTAAATCTATCCTGCTAGTGTGTTTTCATATACAATAGCCTTGAAACTTGTAGAAATCCTAAAGGAGGATTCTTGGGTCCCATATGTGTCTTAAAGAACATTTTATCATCCTTATGTGTTTACTTACGATTGTATTTTCTTCAAAATCCTACTGTATACCTACACACATGAAACTAAAATATAATTAAATGTAAAAGGAAGGGGAGAAGGTGGGTTGTGGGATGTTATAATCAAACAACCTAGAACCCCTACTATTCTAGTTTCTACCTACATTAACCCTAATGGTATGTATCTTAGATTGAATTTATTTCTTCCTTGGGGAACATGTATAATCAATGAACATAGTGTGTAAGAATGACTTTTACTTAGTGATGGATCCACCTTCTATAAATCCATTTAAGCCAACAGGATCCCCTTAAGAAAAAGTTATAGATCGAGGGTAGGAAATAGGTAAAATATTGAATTGTAATATTACCCTTGGATTTTTAATCATCTAATAGCCTCAAAATATCCCTATTTAGAGGGAATATTCAAATTTAATAACATATTTAGGATGAAATTCAAATACTACTAGGAGGAAAGAGAAGGATCTAAGAATTGGAATAGTTTATAGGATTTTTCAATCAAATGGGATACTTTTCAAGACCTTAAGGATTGGAAATTTAAACTTTAGTCAATCAAATTTTCCATTCACCCCAAATAATACTCCATCTTCTATCTAGTGGAGGATAATAGAGAATACCATATGAAATATAGATATTTGGTTGACCTAGGTAAGGAGAAAGATTGTAATTATTGGAGGCCTTTATGTGTCAAAATATCACCCCTAATATAAATATATTATTTTGGATAGTTACTCAAGATATAACCCTCACCATTGACAACATAGACAAAGAATGTTAGTCCTCCATAACATGTGTGTTTTGTGAAAATCTAATGCATAAATGGTGTCTCATATCCTCATGGATTTCACCTTTGTTTCCTATTTATGGGACCTCCTCATTGAGAAAATTAATGTGGCTTGGGTCAAAATAGGCCCTCTCCTAAAAGTCATTTTTTAATGAAAAACCCTAGAATTTGGCCTCCCTAGAATTATTGTGGCACCTTTCCTTCCTAAATCTTTTTTTGGAGGTCTATAAATCAAGCCACAACATTATTTATTTCAAAAGGGTCTATCTCAAATATTATTTTCTTAGGATTTATGTAAAACTTGAAGATATATGTTTTTAAATATATATTTACACACTCCACACTCAAAATTTATCTTCTCTAAGGATGAAATATAAAACCCATAATCATAAAATTAAATTAAAAAATTGATTGATGTCAGGTTAAATAGTTTAGTCCTTGACTGACTAGAGTAAGTTGAACTTTGATGCAAAAAATAAGGGAAACTCAATCTTGGTTATATGGGTAGGGTTTATTATAAACTTATAAGGTAAGTTATAATACTCATATGAAGGGCCAATGGGATCTTAAATCAACCATATGGATAAGGCTAGAGTGGCTCTCTATGGCATCCAACTGGTAGTACAGTTAGGTATTGAACATTTGATGATTGGAAGGGAATGTATAAAAATCCTCAATTCCCTCTCCAACAAGGTGAAACTCTCTTGGTATATCAAACAATAAATTTATTGATGCAAAAGATTACTAAAACATAAAAAAGAAGTCACCATAGACCATTTGTTTACAAAGGAAAATAAGGAAGCCAATGGGATGGCTAATCTGTAGGGCCTTAATAAAACTTTTATTTCATGTAAAAATGTTTATGACTTTACACTTCATATTTTTAACTTAATATTTAATGATTCATGCCCCATCATCATGTATAAAGATTGGGAATAATCATATGGTTAAAAATTATAAATGATTAAACATGTATTAATGAATCTTAATTGTAAAATCCCTTCCTATCATTTCTTGGTAAGGGTGAAGTATGTGAGTAAGGTAATAAATAATATATCCATTATCTATATGCATATCACCTAGGTGAATTAGGTTAATCTACTAAAAGTTATGGTTTGGATACTAAATTTTAAAATGAGAAAGAGACATGTGATGGAAAGGTATAGGGATGTAATTCAACCTATCTCATATTTTGATTATTTTATAGGTGGATGTATGCATAAGGGAGTTATCAAGTGGTTAGATGATGGAGAGTCTATTTAAGATACCCTTCATAGATGATGAGAGAGCAGTAATGGATATGGATGGTTTGGGGTATGTGACATCACCCCTAGGATTATCACATGATGAAAGCATTATGTGAGTAGTAGAATACTAATATATGTACCTTTTGGATACCCACCATAGGGATGAATATTACTCTATAGGATGTATATATGATATTGAGGATACCTATTACTAATCAATGAGTGTTATTATGGGAGTTAAGTGGATAGAGTGACATATATTAGGCCTCAAGGTATTTTTAGACTATTCCTTCATGAACACATTGTCAGGTAATAGTAGTCATGTGCCATTTTCTATGATTGTTAGGGATAATTTTAAATGGTTATAAATATTTTTGTCAATGTTAATTTATTTATTTTTTACTATTGATGGTAGTGGTGTGTTGGTTGGATACATGATGAACATGATTGTTTAGGATATAGAAGAACACAAGACCATATACTCATGTGGTAAAACCATGTTGGTCCACTTATATAAATATGTTTATAACTTTAATTAGGATTTATATAGTGGTGGGATTAAGTCATCAACATTTTTACATTACAAAGCTTATGAGAAGATTGTGGTGGCTAGACCTAAGGGGTTTCCATGTATATATTAGGCACACCTCCGAGTGTCTATAGAGAGATGGATTGGAATAACTCCCATCTGATCAATGAGAATGGTGTAGTGTCAATTTATGTTAGATTGCATCATAAATCAAGACATTATTTGGATACCATGTAAGGGAATTCAAGGATGAACCAAATATGGGGTTCATTTGAGGTAGATTTGGGTGATTAAGGTGAGTTTTTGGATTCATGATTGATAAACCATAAATTTTTGAGAGATTCCATTATGATAAAGTTACATATTAGTTTCATAAGGTAGAATATACCCCCCTAACACCATGGGTGTGGGTGAGGAGTAATCAAAATGTGTTGTGGCTAAGTAGTAGAGGGAGACCCATAGTGCTTGATTTGGCTTAATTATAGTGATAAAGAGATATTATGATAGAGCCACCAGATGTTGATAATGTGAGGTCCTAAAATGACTACATATTATGTTTTGGATGACATAGATGGTTGCCACTATATTTAGGAGATGAGGCAATTATAGAGGATGTGCTAGATCAAGATCCCATTAGAGGAGTTTAAGGTATGTTGTTATTATAGATTTGTATGCTTAGTTTATTTAGTAAAATCTTATGAAATAGATATTTAATGTATTATGTTGATGTGTGTAGGTGTAGGAGATGATGATTAATAGGAGACAATCATCGAGGGGGCACAATGAGATCTTACATGACATATTCCTAATGATGCCATGGATGATGGGATGGTGGAGAAAGTTATGGAGGTGGTTGGTATCCATGCACACATATTTAATTTAGAGGCCATTTCCACCATAATATATAGGTATGAAATAATAAACAAAGATACAATTTAATCTATATAAATTCTATATTGTTAAAGGGATAGATTAATTAGATGAATAATTATAAATAATTGATTTAATCAGTTTAACCTAAGTAGGAATGTAAAGGGAAAGTCCAATTATTTGGAGTGAAACATGCATCACTTGGTGATGGTAGTTCTAGAATAGATAAGAGTAACATTCATGAGTCCATTTATTTATAAATTAGAGTCCCACATACCTATCATCAATAACATAGTTATTTGGATAGTGGTGTGGTGTGTTATTGTTAAAGGTATCCTGCTAGTGTTTTTTCATATACAATAGCCTTGAAACTTGTAGAAATCCTAAAGGAGGATACTTGGGTCCCATATGTGTCTTAAAGAACATTTTATCATCCTTATCTATTTACTTACAGTTGTATTTTCTTCAAAATCCTAATGAATACCTACACACATGAAATAAAAAAATAATTAAATGTTAAAGGAAGGGGAGAAGGTGGGTTGTGGGATGTTATAATCAAACAACCTAGAACCCCTACTATTCTAGTTTCTACCTACATTAACCCTAATGGTATGTATCTTAGATTGAATTTATTTCTTCTTTGGGGAACATGTATAATCAATGAACATAGTGTGTAAGAATGACTTTTACTTAGTGATGGATCCACCTTCTATAAATCCATTTAAGCCAACAGGATCCCCTTAAGAAAAAGTTATAGATCGAGGGTAGGAAATAGGTAAAATATTGAATTGTAATATTACCCTTGTATTTTTAATCATCTAATAGCCTCAAAATATCCCTATTCAGAGGGAATATTCAAATTTAATAACATATTTAGGATGAAATTCAAATACTACTAGGAGGAAAGAGAAGGATCTAAGAATTGGAATAGTTTATAGGATTTTTCAATCAAATGGGATACTTTCCAAGACCTTAAGGATTTGAAATTTAAAATTTAGTCAATCAAATTTTCCATTCACCCCAAATAACACTCCATCTTCTATCTAGCGGAGGATAATAGAGAATACCCTATGAAATCTATATATTTGGTTAACCTAGGTAAGGATGAGGATTGGAATTATTGGAAACCTTTATGGGTCAAAAATATAACCCCAAAAATCAAGATATTATTTTGGATAGAAACTCAAGAGAGAATCCTCACCACTGGAAAACATAGATAAAGAGGTTTAGTCATCCCTAATATGTGTGTTTTGTGAAAATATAATGTAAAAATGGTCTCTCATATCCTCATGGATTTCACCTTTGTTTCCTATTTATGGTACCTCCTCATATAAAACATTAATGTGGATTGGCTCAAACTAGGATCTCTCTTAGAATTCATTTTTTAATGAAAACAACCCTAGAAGTTTGCCTCTCTAGCTTTATTATTGAACATTTCCCTCCTAAATATTTTTTGGGAGGTTTAGAAATCAAGCAAGAATAACATTATTTATTTCAAAATGGTTTGTTTCAAATATTAATTTCTTAGGATTTATGCAACTATAATCTAAAACATGAATATCTATATTTTTAAATATATATTTACACTCTCCACACTCAAAATTTTTCTTTTCTGAGGATGACATATCAAACCAGTAATCATAAAATCAAATCATAAAATTGATAGATGTTAGGTCAAATGGTCCAAACCTTGACTAAAATAGAGTAAGTTGAACTTTCATGGGGAAAATCAATCTTAGATATATTGGTAGGGGTTATTATATGTTCAGAGGGTAAGTTGTAATCATCATATGAAGGGCCAATGAGACATTAAACTAACCATGTGGATAAAGCTAGAGCAGATCTTTATGGAACCCAATTGGTAGCATAGTTAGGTATTGAAAACTTGATTATTTAATGGGAATGTATAAACATCCTCAATTCCATCTCCAATAAGGTGAAACTATCCTAGTATATCAAATAAGAAATTTATTTATGCAAGAGAGTACTAAAACATAACAAAGAAGTCACCATAAACCATTTGTTTACAAAGAGAAAGAAGGTAGCCAATGGGATGGATAATATTTAGGGATTTAATAAAAAAATTTATTACGTGGAAAAATATTTATGAATTTCCACATCATATTTTTAACTTAATATTTAATTATTCATGCCCCATCATCATGTACAAGGAGGGTGTATACTCAAATGGTTAACAATTATAAATGATTAAACATGTATTAATGGATATTAATAGTAAAATACATTATTATCATTTATTGGTAAGGGTAAAGTGTATGAGTAATGTGGGGCATAAAATATCTATTATCTGTACACATATCACCAAGTTGAATCAGGTGAATTTACTAAAAATTATGGTTTGGATACTGAATTTTAAAATGGGAAAGATACATGTGATTAAAGGGTATAGGGATATAGTTAAACCTATATCATATGCTAAAACAAAATATAATCCCAAATTTTGGTGAAAAATATATAAAAGTGTGGTCTAAGTTCATGAATATAATCATTAGATATGACAATTAGGTGTCAAAGTATTTCACATTTGGTTTGTACTACAAAAAAGTGTGAATGAAAGCATTAGAGATGAAAATTTAAGATTACTTGTTTGAGGAGGTGAATAAAATGAGATAGGAGGGTACCAAGAGTTTAAATATAAATATAAAAATTAGGAGGTCTTGAATAAATTATTTAATCTGATGTGGACATCACCACTGAGAAGAAATGCTTATCAAAGATGAATCTACCAAAGTACTAGCTAGACATATGTTTGTAAATACTGAAATATATAATGTTAGAAGGTAAATTGCATGTCCTATTCTCTTACCACTTTATGATCCTATGTAATTTAAAAGGATACATAATTATTCTACCATGTTTCTTATTCAATTCCCTTGAAATCATGATAAGTAATTTTAAATCAAATTCTACAAGTGATCTCTTCCACCTAGGTTTAATTTTTCTCATAGTGAAGAGAGGGAAAGATCTAATGGGGGAGGAAGTGGATCCAATTGAAAAAGTGTTTGTGGAGAATTATAAGGAGGACCCTAATAAGTCTAAGGATAGTATGGTTAAATTCATTAATATTATGAAATTTTTTGGGATGAAGTCCATTATAAAAGTTCTCACTTAGTGGAGATCACTCTTGAGGCCAAATATGGCAAACATATATCTCAAAATTCTAAGATTACTTAATAAAAGAGGGTTAATAACATAGAGTAGGAATAGAGGAGTAATTCTAGGTCTCCTTTAAAGGACACTAAGGATAATAATGAGAGGAAAGACACATTAGGCCTTCATTTAACTTTTAATTTGAAGTTGATGGATTTGTAAGATAAATTGGAATGCTTTTAAAGTATTATCATAAAGTGTATGGAATAATGGAATGGACCGAAGGGTGAGGCTAATAATTTCAAAAAGGATTAGGAGACTATCAGAAATATGGGGTCCTTCCATCCAAACAATTGGAGAAAAAATAGTCCTTCCAAGAAGTAGAAATGGGTGACAGAGAAATATATTCCCACCACAAACCTTTAATATTTCAAATAAAATGTTAAGTGGGATAGGAAACATGAACGGTAGAAAAGATGACCTACTTTAGAATAAGGCATAAAAACCTTCACCCAAAAATCTAGGGAAAAATAAGAAAGAGTTGGACAAAGTAAAAGGCCCAAGAAAATGAACTCATCATCAAATTATAAAATAAAAAACCAAAGAACATATGAATAAAATTTCTCTATCTATGTTAGTGATGGTGAATTACTCTGACTCATAATATTCAACTACATAAGCTAGGTTCATGTTTATTTCTTGTTTTAGTTAGTTTTTTTCCAATGTTTAGTGTAGGTTTTTTAGATTTTTCATGGAGTTCTACTATAATATTCTCTATCTTTATGTCCAATTTGCAATACTTGTTTAATTTTTGTCTTTTGTTTCTATGTTGACTTGAATATCTATTTGAACACTCTAGTTAGAAGATCCATTTAAAACATGTACTTTTACCTCATCAAATCAAAATAAGTTCTATTGAATTTCCCAATATAATGACAATGACCCATTTAACATTGAATATAATTTAAAATATGACTTTAAAAACTTATCTTCAAGTGAAATTATAATCAACACAAAATTAATAAGTATTCACAACATGAAATAACAATCAAAAGTTAAGTGTTCTCACATAGTTAATTAAACCTAATACTGTATAATATGTATAACTAGTTCATTACTAATAAATATGATTCCAATAGAATAATTATGCATGTATAAATTTAAACAACATATTGATCAATGTAATTTATTTACTATTTACCTTACATTTACATCTTTATGCATAATAACAATAGGCCATAATTCATACATCAAATAATTGTATTCATGGAAATAATTATTAAATGTCTTTGAGATGATATAATTACCCTTATCATTACAAATATTTTTATTTTAAGAATTATAAATTAGAATTGCATTGAATTGATTTTATGGACTCCTTATATGTTTCTAAACTAACTCAAGTGGTTTATAAAATATTATGAGGTTTCCAAAACCTTTATAGTCATCTTCATGAACTGATTTCAAATTTTCTTGGGTATATATAAATTTAAATTTTTTTCATGTCAAATTTGTTTCTTGAAGAAATGATATCATTAATTTATCTACGCTTTTTTGAATTTACCAATGTCCATATACCAATTTTGAAAACACATAAACTTGTGCGTAATAAATCCATTAAGCTTTGTCAAAGGAAGTAGTTTTTTTCAAGCTCAACAACCCATACTATGTCAATCTTCTTAAAAATGACCTATGTTTTAAGAACTATATGAATTAAAATACCATTCAAGTCAAGCACTGTTAAAATTTATCAATGTTATTTGTAATATGCACATAATACATGATTTAAATTCATATCCATTGAGATATATTCCATAAAAATGTTAAAGAACAATATCATCATTTAATTTTTATAATATCCAATAGTAGTACTATTCAAATACAAATTTTAACAAAATTTATTAAAATGATGATTTATATATGTTACTACTATAGTAAATTGAAAATAATGTGTCATTATTCCAAACAAAAATTAGGTGGTTGAAATATATTTATTTCATAAATATTTATGTCCATTGTCAAACTACATTGTTATCCATGGAAATCCTCACATACCATTTTATATTAATGAAAATTTCAACTTATTAATATTAATGTAAAGGGAAAATAATTCGAATTTACCTTAGGTTAAGGAAAAGTTGTGGTATACTATTAAATAAATATTACCTACAATTTTTCTAAAATTTTATAGTTCCATACTAACTATCAAGATAAAGGCACAAATATGAACATAAATTTATGATTAAGTACTTTGCACAACATTATTCATATTATGTTGTGATATTAATTATATTTATAGCCTTTAAAATTTATCATTGTCCTTGTATTAATAATATAAAAAATAGTATAGAGTTATTTTCAAGTTAATATATACGTAAAACATATAACATTATTATCATAGATATTATAGGCATAATTATTATACGTTAGAATTTTAAGACAACTATAATATTCAATTTACTTTTATTATATATGTTAAAAGTGTAATTAATTCAAACCATGTACAAAAAATACTCCTTATTCTTACAAAAATAGAGTATACAATTTATCCAAATAAAAAGTATTCAATGAATAACAAGAAAAAATAATAGGAATGATTAAGTTATGAAGGATGGAGAGAATTATTGTCACTTGGAGATGCATGATAATTTATAATTGATTATACTAATGCTACATGTTATTTTAATGAGAATTCTTCAAATGTTGTAATTGAATGCATGTAAAACTTGAGAAATTCCAATGTTTTTGGTATAATTGTGGTTTAAAGACATAGAATTCATGTTCTTATTGCTTCTTTTGATTAATTTATTTTGTTGATAAATTTAGGAAGACTTTTATTACACTCCAAAATCAAAAAAAAAACTATCATGGAGTTTATTCATACATTTTAATTTGAAATCATATTTTTTAGATAAGTCTTCTTTTTTCATCTTCTAAAAATTCTCTTTTATCTTAGTTAAATTGAGGAGTTTAATATCTCCTTCATTAATTCAACATGAATAAACCATGTTTCTAGACTTATCTAATATTTTATGTCATCACAAATATTGATGACATTTTGATAAACCTCAATAGAATATCCCAGTGCATTCAATTTCCAATCTACACTTTTAGTCCAAATATAAGAAATATTTTCTTCAAATAGAGAGTAAATTTCTTAGAAACTAGTAGATTATCACTATTTAGGGCCATTTATTATAAATATATAATTACTTCATCCCATAAATTTTGTTTTCTTCCCTCTACATAAAATTCATAATTGATTATAATTTTATCTAATTTGATCAAGAAATATGACTTCTTATATTCTTGAACAAATTTCAAACCATTAAAAGTTACTTCTCCAACCCATTTTTTTTAAACTTTTTTATAACATTATTATTTACTGATTCTATAAATGTTATCTTTATCAACACTATCACTTAAATGTATTGGTTTTACTGAGGTGAGGGGAGTTACATCAAGAGGTTCCTTGATTTATACAATGATGGACTTGAAATAGGTAAATAAAGTATGAACATTTTGTTAAATTTGTTCCTTAGTTTTTTTTATCTTCCCTATCCCTCTGAGTCAACTTAGTAGTAGACACTTGAAAATTGTTAATATATTCTTCATGAGTTTATGGTACTAGGTCCACTTGAGTTATATTGTAACGTGTTTTTTTCATGTCTTAATAATTCTTATTTACAATTGGTTTTGAAATATCAACATATTGATCACTTTAGGAAGAATCTATCATAATCCTCAAAGTGGTTGTATATTTATTTGGTGAATGGGTTATTTGTAAAAAAATTGAAGCCACATCAAAAGTAGAAATAATATCCTTAAAAACCTTCATTCTTTTTATAGTTGTTTGATAAAAGTAGAGGGTAAGTTGACTAAGGATATAACTATATGCAAGTTAAACTAGACAATTTTATAACTTATCCTACTTAATAATATTCAACCTTAGATAAGGTAATCAACTAAAAAGTATGCTTGGGGATACATTTAAATTGGAGTCATGACCAATAATAGATACACTAAACCTAAACTAAGGGATATCTTATCACACTATGGAAATGAAGAGTTTTCCAATGCCTATAGTAAAATTCCATCTTGTGATAACCCTAGCTAGGTATCTATGATTGTAAATAATATTAAGAATGATAAATGACTAAACAAATATGCAAGATAATTGAAAAAATTCATATGAAAGCTAATATATTTCTCACCAAAGCTTGTGACACAAATGGAAAAAATAATAAATATGCAAAGAAATATATATATATATATATATAACATAAAGAATATCTAAGAAAGGAGAGATACCAATCAATATATATTAATTCTACAATATCTAATTATCAAAATATGAATGGCTTTGGATTATACATATGCTATTTGAATTAAACCCATTATGTCTCAATCTCTCTATTGGCCAATGGTGTTTTTCAAGAGGTTGTTTTGGGTTTGTAAGGATCAAAAGGATAAATTATCTCTAGCTAAAAGGCCTCTCCTATGCATCAAATATTTACACAATATAAGTTTCACTCTTTCAAGGCAAAAAACCTAATCAATGAATCCTCATATTGATTGTATAAGTAGATTTATGAGTAGTAATGATGTGAAATTGGTTGATCCTCTATTATAAATGAAATGAAAGGGGGTATATATAGCCACAGATTGACCCTAAACCATCAAATAAATTAAGTTGATGTAGACAGTCTAATCAACATCATTATGTAGGAAATAGAGCTATTAAGTATTGAACTATGTCAGATTGGGTCTAACTAGTTTCACAACATGAATAATTCCCATAACAAGGTCAACCTAGTTTATCTAGTAGGAGACATGGTAAAAATGGGGTTTTCCTTAGTTAAGAGCTATTTTGGATGGTGAGTTGCATAGGATAGGATTTAATTAGGGTTTAAAATCATAAGGAAATGGATTAGATTAGATGATATTGGTTTTAAGTTGTGGTATAGGGTCCAACAATATTATAAAGCACCAAAGGTTTGCCAATCCCTTTCCTGCTGCACTCTTTAAGGTGTGAACTCAGATAGATTTGGATTAGATAGGTTCTTACAAGAGAGAAAGAATTAGTAATTGAAAAAGTTTAATAATATTCTATGTATGCATATGCCCCTCTCAAATCTCATCACATGTCCTAAATTTGTAACATGGGATTATACTTTGGGAAAATAACTTAGCAACCCACAATGCTGAGATATTAAAAATTATAGTAAGAAAAATTAAATTAATTGAAAGGAAAGAATTGAAAAATACATATAGTTTTTTACCTTGATGTTATAAAATACTAATTACATGATAAAAGTGTAAAGGCATCCAAAGTACGGGACATTAGATAGGCCTACAAAATAAGAAAAAAAATAAATTTTTTGTGAAAATATGTGTTATTTATAAAAAAAAAGTTCTCTACAATTTTAGGATTCCAAAATATATTTATGTTTTGAAAAAGAGCTGGTAGAAACATATTTATGAGTAAAAATTGAAATTTATCATAAAATAATTGATAATTAAACAATTTGAAAATTAAATAATAAATATGATTTTTAAACTATTCATTTATAATTTTTCTATTTTGAGAAAATAGAGATCTAAGAGACCTAGGAGAGTGAATATAGTGATTATGGCATGAATACAACATGTGTGAGGTAAAGGACACATAAAAGTAGTAGCTAGTGTTGCTTAAGTGATGGCTTAATTTTAGATTTTTTTTAGTTTGGACTGAAAAATATAATTAATTTGGAGAACTAGATGGTGGGGAAAATTTGTATAACAAAATTTACCTCAAGAATTTATAGGTTAGGGTAGAGAGTATGATGTTCAATGGGTAAAACTCTAAATTAGTCATAAATGCCTAAACCATTAATGATAAATATGTAAAAAATCACCCTATTTTTTGAACAGAGTCTACCAGGATGACTCAATTGAAAAATTAAAGGAGAAAGATGGTGGATAACTATGTAGCATATGGATAATCTAGTATGACCCTAAATGGCCAACTAAATATAAGAAGGTTGATCTAATTGGTAAAGTTCAAGTGGCTGACTGTGTACATACTAATAAATATAGTAGTGTACGAAACTAGCTAACATAGTTTATAATAATGGTTGACTTTATTTGAAGTGGTTGACTTAGTATACTAACATGGTTGACTACATAACATATGGCTAATCTAGTTTTGATACCTAGTCAAATACATAGCATATGGATGACTTAGTTTTAATGGTGACACCATGGCCAATATAGTTTGTTAACTGACCAACATAGTAGGATATTTTTTATTTTTGACAAACATAGTGTATTATGTGGCTGAGATAGTATAAATTGGTATAAATATTACAAGAATAGATTGATGTATTAAATTTGTGAATTAAGCATATTTTTAATTAATTTTATAGTATATTTTATTGATTATTTGAGGTTGAGGAATAATACATCTTTTATTGTTTAGAATTTTGTAAATATGATAGAGAATGGAGTTTGGTAGATATAGCCTAGTTGATTGATTTATTATATAGATTGGAAACCAATGACTTCCATGGTTGGAATCTTTAGGTTTTGGTGGCATCATGTAGATGTGGACTCCCATTAGTGTTGACTTAGTTGTGATGTTTTTAGTAACATGGGAGAAACTAACAAACACTTTATTATGGGTGGTGGATGGGGATACAATAGAGGTAAGAATCACTTCAAATTATTTACATGATTTACTTATAGTTCCCATTATTCGGACCCCTATTATTTTTGATTCCCATGAGGCAAATTCAAAGAGATGAGCCTTATCCTAATGGGAAACTAGATCTGAGAGATATTTTGGGGTTTACAAGTGTGACTATTTAATGTGTATATATCTAATATTCTTAATATCCTAAATGTAATGATATGCCTTATGAAATCATGTGGTATTTGTTACAAGTTATATGGGAAGGTGTCATTATATGTTATTTCCTTATGCCTATCTATTTTTGAGCAAGGTACCTTGTATGAACTAGGTTATGTGATTTAGGTGTTGTTGGTCGATGATAAGTGTGCTATTATAGCCTATGGGATGTATTATTTTATTATGTAGTTGGATTTATGAGATATTTCTCATGTATCAACTAGTTGGGTTACCTCATGATATAGATGGCAGTGTCCTTTATGTTCTTAGATGGTGACATAACCATGTTATACATGTTATACCACATACTCTATCCTTATGTATGATTACCCATGGTGAAATTATATGGAATGCCTATATTTAAATTTATGATAGTTGGTTGACTTGGCTTGTAGTTGATTTTGGGTTGACTTGTGCTCTTATTATTGGTCATTATACTTAGTGGGTAGATCCAGAACCTATTACTCATTTACCTTTTTTATTTAAAGCATCACATCCTATGACCTATAGTAGTGCTCAAGTATTTAACATGTCATGTGAGAGATCCTAAGGGTAGTGGTATAACAAGAGTACCCATGTATATATGTATTACATGGCCACAATGATTGAGAACTTGGACAAGTTTGAGATGACAATTGAGAAGAGATAGAGCTATTATTAATGAGGTAGTAGTTTTAGATATGTAAATGGTAACAATTGATAATAATAATGTGGATGTGGCTATAATGGAACCATAACAATTTTTATATTTACCACTATAGGCACAATAATGACAAATATGTTGATGGGTAGTAGTGGGTACACAAAAGGATGTAGCTAAACATGGATATCCCATGACCTAGACGGTGCATAGTTTAATGATAAAGAATTGGATTCAGAGTGATCCATGATGTGCTTGAGTTATTTTTCTTAGTTTTGTATCACTTCAAAGGTGTGCCTTTATGGAGGTACTTAGAGGCTATGCAAATATAGAGACTATTGTGGGAGATACTATTGTTGGTAGTTGTTTATTGTTTTGAGTGATATGATAAGTGGCTATATATATATATATATATATATATATATATATATATATATATATATATGTATGTATGTATGTATGTATGTGTGTATGTATGTATGTATGTATGTATATATATATATATATATATATATATAAATATGTATGTATGTATGTATGTATGTATATAAATGTTTGGATATTTTATATATATGCAAGATCTAATTTACATTTTTATTTGTTTAGAAGATACTATCAAGAATTTTAGGTTGGGTGATATAGTATGAGATATTCATCATGATATTTTGGATATGATACTAAAACAACATGATAAAACCATTATGGTTGATCCTATTATACCACATACTTTGGAGTATGTTATTTTGTTTTTGTTTTTTGGTGATTCATCTTATGAACTATAGATGTGATGAGACAACACATAACTACCTCTTAGAGTGGGATATTGAGAGTTGTGTTCATGGTAGATAGTGGTTGAGGAGTGAGATTATCATATTGATAAAATGAGTTAGTTAATGTGGGTATAGGCCCATATGGATAATATAAAGGGATAGATTGATGGCCTTCAATACTATATAGAGTGAATACAATAAAAAATTTAGAGTGGAAAATCACATGCATCTATCTATAGTGTGGCTCATTCACTAGATAGACATGATGGAGCACAACCCTAGAGCTATTATATGTTATTGTATTTTGTACCAAACATTTTATCTCTCTCTCTCTCTCTCTCTCTATATATATATATATATATATATATATATATATATATATATATATACAAACACACACACACACACACACACACACACACACACACACACACACACATGTGTGTGTGTGTGTGTGTGCGCGCGCGTGTGTGTGTGTGTGTATGTTTATACATCTATTATAATATGTTGATCATTGATGCCTATGGATGTATATTTTCCTTGTAGCACATGTGTTTTAGTTTCTATTATATGATATGAAAAAATGTATGTTATGTGTTGTACTAGTTTATAGTTATTTGTGAACATATGCATAGTTAAAAAGAATAATAAAACACAAGTAAAAGAATAAATAAAATGTAGTACACACTAAATCATGAAGGTAAATGTGTAAAAAAATAATTTGTAAAGTAAACTTTAATGAAGTATTTGAAAATTTTATATTATAAATGTAATTGGTATAATCACAACAACTCAAGTAGAGGAAGGTATAATATATAAATGACTGAAAATAAAAATTATCAAACATACTAAACCAAGGTGTGAAATATGTAAAATGAGTGATAATGTAAAACATACAAAATCAAATATTTTGAGAAAGCCTAAAAGATGAAATTTAATTGAAAAACTTAAAACATACTAAATCAAAATGGGAAGTTTATAAGATGAAAACAAATTGAATTTTGTTAAAAAGACTTAAACATACTAAATCAATATGGTAAGTATGAAACATGACTCATAAATCAAAATGTAAGACACCTTAAATAAAATATTTAAGTATGCAACACAAAATGGTAAGAAAAGTAAGATATAAATAGTGAGAGTGATAGTTATTATGGTGACCAGTCATGGTTTGTTAAGGTTATTTTGTGAGGAAATATTGGTCCTATACATGGTCTTATACTTGAACTCAAAAAAAGAACACTAATGAGGTGAATGATAATATTGGGAATATTTTTATGAAATTCTTGTGAGTAAATCCTAATTGTATCAAAGGTGTTACATTATAAATCAAAAAGGGAAATCAATGAGGTAAATGATAATATTGGTAATATTAATAGGAAATGCATTTGAGGAAGGCCTAGTCCTATCTAATGTCTAACATTGTAACTCACAAAAGGAAACCCTAGGGGTATGATCAGTTAACAAAACATATTCATCAAGGGGTAATATTAGGATTGTTGTAATGAGGTAAGTAGTGTAAAAATCATGACATAGGTGTTTATATTAAAACCTTAATAATCATGAGGCATACTAGGTAAATACATATACACTAAGAGTCTAATGGATATCAAATACCTAGAGTATTTATTCACAGCAAGCTTAAAACTTTATTATAAAATAAGTGTATTACTATGATCAATTCATGAAGGTTAATTATATAAAAACAATAAAATTGACCTACCTTCCCACATCATGTTCTCCATTCCTCAAGACCTGTTACTGAGTCACCAGTATCCTATAAAGATTGGGTAATACCACACCCCAATATCCTACTCCATTTTACTATCCTACCACACCCCAATGGACCTCAAATAATTTAGGTATAGGATTTCTATAGTGTTATCTACTTAAACCTAAACCCTTATGAAGGTTGTTCAAGCCTTCACAGTTTGGAATAACATGGAGACAACCCTAAGTTGTGTTTGGCCTAATATATGGATTAAATCTCTATATTAAAAGGTCTAATTACCCTTGATTTATAAATTAGGATTTCTACACTACAATACTAGCTTGAAAGGGAAAAGATATGAAGATAACATGAAATAAAATATACTTAGAGGGGTGAAACACTAAAATGTCTCCTTCACTCATTTGTCTAACATGTACTAATAAGCTTAATTATGACATGAACCTAATTACACTACTCAAACAAGGGGTATCCAAACATAAATGTTTCACATAGAGGCTTATCTTCATGCATGATCTAATGTAGTTGATAAATAGGTATCTCAAGGACACTAATGAAGGATTACATTTTCCATACATACAAGGCTATTACATCACACTATGTAACATGTAAGGATGATTAACCACTTCAAAATAGGTACATAAAATAGGATAAATATGAGGAAGAATTCATTATCATTGATATTGATCTATAAACCATAAACATACACTAGTTAAAAGCAATGAGGAGGATAAAATTCAGTATTATTCATTCCAAATAGCTAAGTACAAATGTTTTTATAATAAGGGATCTACCACAACTCATGTTAAGGATGATTACAAATTCCAAAACTATGCATACTTAAAGAGAAAGTCAGAGAGGAGAGAGAGAGAGAGAGTAAGAGATAAAATCTTAAAAACTAGGGATGATTCATCCACCTAGTCCTCCATCCACTCCTATGTATTAATTATTAGATTCTCTCTTTCCTTTGTTATAAAATGGAATATAGGTTATAGGTAGTCTTTCTTGATTATCTTGAATAAGTCATGGGCTTTGATTAGTAGAGTTTGATCGCTTGAAGTGCCTATATTCATGCTTTTATGTACCTATATTCTTGATGAAGAAGTATCCTCATTTAAAATAGGTTTTCATGTCTTTATAAAGTCTTAAACCAAATCCACTCAGTACTTCTCATCCAATTATAAGGTCTCTCCATCTTTATAGTGTTGTTAGAAGTCTCTTAATACATGTTTGACTTTGTCTACTTGACTTGGAATAGGAGAGGAAAAGGTCTCTTCAAGGTTGTTTTGAATATTTAAACCACTTGAATCATTTTAAAAAAAAATATCTAACCTTTTCCTTATTTAATTATAATAAGATACAAGGAAAAACATCAACAAATCTTGTTGAAAAGCTCTTATGCATTGATTTGGTGGTTTGATAATCACAACTCCTCTTCATGCATCATAAAGTAGAAAGGAGAAAATTTGGTTTTGTCTTCAATAAATAAAATTATATCCATGGATGGAATATCAACATGATAAAAAACCTGAAACAAGGCACTTAGAGCCATCAAATAGTTCAAAAGATGTGATTTTTCACCTTTACCTTGTTTCTCTCTCAACTCCTTATAACCCTTAAAATAGGTAGACCTCCTTGTGTGGAAAAATGTATAGATTATATTATATAATTGAATACATATTTGAGGACCAAGTATCCCATTACAAATCCATTCCATGTTTTAGGACCTAAATCTAAGTGCAAGTACACTTATTATCCCATTTTCTCTCTCTAATTAGGTCTAATTAGGCTTCCTTGCCTATAAACTGATTTTTTGCTCAAATGGACTCCCACACATGTTAATATTATAGGAAGTGTTTTATATACATTCCCCATGTTAATAAAATCCTCTATTACAATTTTTGGCTTTTATAACCTTTTGTAGGTAGGCAAACCAAGAAATGGCCAAAAAACTAACCCTTCTTCAAGCCTATTTTGGACTACCTTGAAAAAATTAATTTGTTTGATAGCTTATATGGTATATTGTATGTTTTTTGGGATTTAAAAATTATAATACATATAAAATAATACTCTATAATAGTTTTCAACTATCTATGATCCTCTATACCTTGTTTTTGACTCAAAATATCATAAAAGTACAATTTTACTTGAATCCATACAAGTGCAGGTACAACCAAATGTCATGGTAGGGATGAAATTGGAGTGATAAATTATTTTAACTTTATTTAAAATTTATTACATCTCATTTTAATTTATTAATAAGTCTATTTGTCCAAACTGGTCAAAATTAGTCTTCTTCGTAGCCTATGAGTGCATTATAATCTTAATGATAATTCATATAGTATAGACACTTAACTTATGAGAAAATACAAAAAAATTAAAGTGGAAAAATACCCTTAAAAATTAAAAATAAATTGGTATCCCATTCATTTTTTACATACTATTTTAAGCATGATAAGGTGCTTCTCAGGCCAGTAAGACTGCAATTCTAGGGGCTAAGCGAGATTTGACTTTTTAGTACAAACCTAAAGCGTAATTTGATTTTTGAATGTTTTTATAGCTCTATGACACCATTATAATTTTTTTAAAATTGGTCATATATTCATTTTATCCCTTATAAAACCTATAAAACATTCATTGGATGAGGCTTAAGGTTTATGAGCAAAAGCATGCTCTTAACCCTAGCTGCTACACATGGTTCATTTCACTCAAATTGAGACATTATTAGAACTTTTTAATCCTTTTAAAAGTGCATATCACTGCTCATATACCAATTAAAACCAAAATTATCTCTAATAAATTAATTTGACCTCTTATACACTATGCTTAATTAACCCTCATGGTAAACTAACAAGTTGTAGATGTATTTCTTAGTTTCTTGGCCTTTAATTTAGAAAGTGAGAAGCATGATGGATTTGAATAGGTATAATAATTATTTTTATAGTTTATATACCTAAAATTATCTCTTTTATAAAACTTTCATAATGCCTCCATTTACCATAAGCATCTTTCCCTCTTCTAGGCCTTAAGAAGCCTGTAGGTAATATTGGTTGATTAAGATTGCATATATAATATAGTTTGATCTTCTATCCTCATTTATTACACACACATTAAAAATTAATAATAATCCTCCATTACTTGAAAAATATTTAAAAATTATTTCACTCTATTTACATGTACCAATCCTCTTGAACCTCATCTCCTTAAGCAAAACCCATTACATTTAATGTGAAAATTAGACCTACATGTCTATATAAAAATAGGATTACATTTATAATAAATGAGTCATATTATGGTGCATAATTTATACAAAATATTTTAAAACTTTTATCAATTACTAACATTCTATATCTTTAATAACCTATCAAGTATCAATCTCTTTGAGTGCATGCCTTAGGGTGTGCACTAGGAAAGGGGTGGGCCAACCATTAGTGCTTCATAGAATCATTATCTTTTACCACTTATTATCTACACATTTATTTCTTAAAAATAATTCCTCTAACCTTTTTATCATCTCTTATACACTCCTCTAGTCTTTTACTACCTTCCTTACCCCTTTTCCTAACCTAAAACCCCTTTTGATAGTTTATATGACTAGGTCGACTAAGTCAACCTTGTACTCTTATTGGTGGTGACCGAGCCTATGACCTAGTGAGTTTTTGTTAATAAAAATACTAGGTCAACTAGGTCAACCTTATCAACCAAAACTTTTATAAGGTATTAGGTTTAAATCCATCTATATATACATCATCATTTTTACACTATTTATAGAAGAGAAGAAGTAAGAGATATTATGCATCTTATTATCCACCATTCTACTTGAGTAGCAAGCTTAGGGTTTCATACTTTCTTTGGAGATATAGATCTTGTCTTTTGGATAAGTCTTTTCAATGCATTGATAGGATGTGTAGCTTAGATATGATTTATCTTTTTCATCCTTACATACCACAATAACCTCTTGTAAAACACCTTGGCCAAGGGAGAGATTGAGGCTTGACGGGTTCATCTTCAAATGTAAGTATTCCTAACTTTTTTCCTCTTCTGTAAGAGTAGATATATATGCCTTTGTACTTTTATTCCATGAATTATTATTCCATATACATTAACATGAGTAAATGTCTTTTATGCATATTTATTTTGATTATTTATTACCCCTACTTTGTGTCACAAGCTTTGGTGAGCATTAGATTATAATGTTCCTTTACTTTTTATTAGTATAGTGAATATGAAAACCTAAGACTTATTTAGGGTTATTGGATATTTTTTCTAGATTGGAGGCTTTAGAACCTTCCTTAGTGATATTATTGTAGTAAGAGATCCCCCAATTGGGTGTAGGAGATCCACATATTGGTCATGTTCCCAATTATCTAATGTATCCAAAACTAGAATTATAAGTAGGTTCTACCTTCTCTGAGATAGGATTAGTTTATATATTTAATGGATATTTTATTACATCCATTCTAGTGAACCTATCATGAATCTAACCCTTATAGTTTCTCTTTCATGTTTTTCTTTTTTTTATCATTTTATTTATTATTTTTCTATATTCATGACACTATGTCGATAGGGTTGGTATAGTTTCTAACTTTTGTGTCTGAGTTTAACACAAAATTGCATAAAAAATTACTTTATTATTTCTATGAAGTTATTCATTAGATATAAGTTACTAGAACAAAAAGGTCAACACAATACTCTTATTCACTTTTAAATAGTAAACTAGGTTGAATAAGTTGACATAGTATTCTATACATCTTCTAAATAACATAATAAGTTGACCAAGCCAATATAATCATCTTAATAGGCTTTAGAAAATAAGTAATTATAGAACTAGGTCAACCTAGTTGACATAGTTGCTAGAATTTGCAAGCAACATTCAAGGCACTTAACAGAACTTTCATAGTCCTCATCATCTTCCAACCCACCAAGGTTCCTTTCTCTCTCTCTCTTTCAATTTATTTCTTATTTATAGTTATATTTTGAAATTTTTTAGTCTTTAAAATGGGCATGATATAACAAACTAGGTTGACCTGGTTGACCAAGTTTGTATTATGTCTTCTATCTAAAATACTAGGTTGACTTGGTTGACTTAGCTCTTATAGAATCCTACTTTTGCAATATAGTATTGACACTATCAACTCTATTATTTAATTTCTTCATACACTATCAACTTTATTATTTATTGTCTCGATACACTGTCATCTAAACTGACTTTGTACTATGTTTCAACTTGGGAATTAACAACTATATGTGAGTAATTAATTCACACTTTCACTTTTAATTTTTTTCATGGTTATATTATCTCACATAGTTTAATTAGGTGGTTTTTCAATATAACATTTAGTTGCACTATTTTTTTCTTGTTGCACACACTACAAACTCACATAATTTCAAAACGCATTTAAACATTTCTCTACCCAAGGCCTACCTACTTTGATTTCATCACCAAGGAGGAAGTCACCTTGGTTTTCTATCCAAGTATAAACATGTGATTAATGGTATATATTGGAAAAGCACCTGACAGCCTTATCACTATGGGATTGTGAAGTGAGGGTGGGACCTAATACCAAGCTAATACCATTGCCAACATATATCCATTTTATCCTACACATCCTGAAACCATCAATAGACTTCTTTATAGTTATCTAGTTTCAGTCAAATTCCCTATCAAACAATAAAATAGAACATTATAATAATCTAACAATATTTAATATTACCACTTAGTTATCATTGAATTTTCAAGTAGAGTGCTTTCTCTTTGCTCATTATTTGTTGTATTGAAAAAGCTTGCATTGTCCAGCATTGATACAAGGTTTTATGTTGTGTGCCTTAATAGGATCATCCTCATTGATACAATTGCTTGTGTTTTTAATTAAATTTATTTCTTAAAGTACATTGCAAAAAAAATTCCTTTTTTTCAATACACTATTATTATATTTGACACAGTCTCTTACAGACTATCTATTTCCATTACCTATAGTATTGAGTTGACCTAGTCAGCCCAATATTCAATTTTACCTTTCAAGATATAGTAATAACTCAAACCTATAAAATTTTTTACCTTATCAAGTTGTTTTCTATCTCAGGTTATAGTACTAGGTCAACCTTGTCAACTTTAAATCCTTAACTCAGTTTTTAGACCTTATTTCTAGTACTAGGTTGACTTAGTTAACTCTATACTCTTATCTATCCATTCTTATCACCTGGATTTTGCATCAAATTTTCCTCACCTAATCTCACTCCTTCATTAGGAACTTCCTATTTGAAGACAACATTGAGTTCAATTCAATAGGTATGATGAGTCTTACCAACCCTAATATGTTCTCCTATAAGCAGCTTATAACTCCTATCCTAGATCAAAGCAATGTTCATATAGCCACTCTTACTACAAACTATGGGACCCATCCTCATTCTTATTCACTTCTCAATCCTCTATTCTCACTTGAAGATCAACCTAAATTGGAGTATACACTAGAAATTCTCCTCTTCATCAATGAGTTTCCTCAACATCAAGGAAAGGATCCTTCTACTATCTACCATCTCATGATAAGTGGTGAAGTTGATGATACTCATTCACCATATCCCATGTTATGACATGGATTTGGGGATACTATCCTTTTCCTCCCATCCTCTTCCATCCATTTTGACCCCTTCTCATACCATAACTCTTTTTATTTGACTTCCTCTACCTCCATGCCTAGTATCTTTGTTAACATGGTAGGTTATACCTCTAGTGGGCCTCTTCCAGGACCCACTCTTCTCAATTCTTCCACTATTACATTATTTGCTACCAATGATAATATTTACTCTAGTTTTATTCCTTATCATCCCTCTAATAGTCCATATTTTTCCACATAAGCAATTTATGCCACTAGTTCCTCAATTACTAATAGTTATTCTGAAGCTCTTACTAACACCCATATTGGTACCTAAGCCACTTCTACCAATTAAAATGCTTCAAACACTAATGCAACTCAAACCCATAAAATTATATTACAAATTCTTAATCAAATGAATTCTTTTCAAGCTAACAATGCAAATAAAAGGATACAAATGCAAAATCACCTTATCCATCTTCAAAACCACCCTCAATAGATGACATGGGGTGTGCATAGCCAAAATGTTCCCCCACCTCCTCTTCAATATTGCCATGGTAATATTGTCCTTAAACCTCCTCTTGTCAATAAGATAATCAAGCATCTTCAAAACGAGCCTCTTAAATTGCAAATTAATAATATTTATATAGGATGTATCACCCCAACCATTTGTTATAATAGATCAACTAATCCTACTCTTCATATAAAAATATTCATAAAATTAAAATACTAGGTCATATTAAATACCTTTACTACCAAGCTATTAGCCATAAATATCATGTATGATGCTCTCTATTGGTAAAACCAACTTAAATGTAGTTCTATTACTAGTTTGGAAGATTTAGTCAATGATATAGTCCAAGAATTCTAAACTAATGATCCTCTTGAGAATACGTTGGCCCATTTTATAAATTGTAAGAAAATTTAAACAAAAAATTTATAATATTTTCAAAATAAATGGAAGACCTTATCTAAAAAATAAAAACATAATATGTTAGTTGACAACCTTTTCCATATATTTACCAATGCTCTTTTTCCTAGGTTGTAATATCAAGTCTGGACTTTCTCTCCATGTACTTTGGAGGAGGATATTAACCAAGCTAAGCATCAATATTTATTTATGCATCAGTTTGAGCCATTTCAACCTTCCATGGGTAATCACATGTTATTTAAAAATAATAATCATCATGATAGAGATAATGGTATTATTGACTATTATGATACCATTCACACTATTCAAGATGTTGCTCCTAACCAAACATTAGAACACGATTCCTCTCCCAACCACATCACCAATCCTAATTTATCTTTAGCCAACAACATCAATGTTTATAAACCATTATCATTAATATAATTACAAAATCATCTACCAAGGCCTCTCCCATGAGAACATGATCCCACTCATCCTATGAAATCTTGGTATGATCGTAATACATGAGACCTATTGGAAGCTTCATAATTTGGCTATGGATTTCCTTCTTGGTCCTAATTTTAACCATAATTCCATCATTTTTAAATGCTAACAAGCCTATGAAATTGATTTTAAATCCCATGAAACATAATAAATCTCAAGCTTTGAATCAGGCTAATGCTCATTTAGCCATCTATAAAGATCCTCTTCTAAATCACCAAGATACCCAAGACAATCCTACCCCTTATACTAATAATGTTGATAGTATTCTTGACCCAACACTTCAATATAATGTGGTAAATATGACTAATATGTGAAGGGTGGTTACTTTCATTGATCTCCAACCCATCTATAGACCTCCATCATTTTGTACATTTCATGTTATGCAAGATTCTTCTCCAAATCACTTAAACGAGGTGGGGCAAGATGACCTGTATAGTTTTATGAACCAATTCCAACACCTCCCTTGGATAAAACTTCTCATACTATTTCTACCATCATTCCATCTTATTTACCTATCACTAATGATACTCAATATTTTATCAACATTTCTTCTAATAATTCTCAAACAAAACTTGCATCACGTGCTCCATCTGCTTAAGATAATCTAAAAACCTATCCTCCTATTAAACCTTCTACCTTTTTTCAACATAAATTCACATGTACTTTGGATCCTCTTTCCAATGACTTCCTTCTATACTATGCATCTCTTTCCAAAAATCTTTATATGGGTTGTGATGCATGGGATCCTATCATATAACTCACTAATCTCCCATCTAAAATCCCATTTATCTAACTTATGAGTACCTCTCTATGTCATCATAACTATCTTACACATATTTTGTTTGAAATGAACATCCCTCATCCTTTCTTAGTAGGATGTGAAGCCACCTTATCTAGATCAAAAGATAGCATTTTATAATAGTGTAAAGAGATGTCCATACATGTTGATGAAATAATATACACTTCTCTTTCCTTTAAATTCCCCATTTCTTCTATGATCCCTGATGAGATCCTTCTTTATATAGATGATAATCTTTTATTTATCAATGTCCTAATTGGTTGACATCCAAGTCAATTATGCCTTGATTGATGAAGGTTATAACACTTGTGTTGCCTCTCTTAATTTAATCAAAACCCTTAGATATTCGGAATCCCATCTTAAATCCACATGAAATACATGTCAAGGTTATGAATGAATAAAAATGACTCGTCTAGGTTATGTGTGGCTCCATATTACCATCCCACCTATCACCATTATGTGAAGGTGATGATCTTTAAATTTTCTTTATCTTATAACATTTTGCTTGGTAGGCCATGGAATCATCGTATGAGATTAATTACCTCTTTCATTTGTCAATTCATAAAATTTACTCATAATGGAGTCATATAAAAGATTTGAGGTGAAATTAACGCTTATAATTTTAAACCAGTCCAAGTTTGTGGTGTATTCAATATTCCTGCCCTTGAACCTTTACCTAGTGTTCTATTTCATGAATCTAAATGGTTTATATTTCCTATCAATTCCACTGAAGGTTACAATGGTCATCCCAAATTCATTAGGAATATATCCCCTAACCTCCTAGATTCCAATCATGATGAGCATGGTGAGAATAATCTCAAGATTAAAACTTTGGATCTCTCACCTCATATCATCTCTTAGCTTCTTACTTATTTTCAACCTCATTCTCATCAACCACCTTGTGTTGTCATCCCCATTATCCTAACTAAGACTCAAAATTCCATTCAATACACCACATCAGATGACAAGGTCATCCCTACCTATGTCATTGATCTTCATACACCTAATTACAATGATGGTTATACCTTATATGATCCATTATTAAGAGGTCCTATTTAGGACTATGATATTGATATTATTCATTATCATTCCTCCTTACTTCAATATTTTAGTATATCTTCCCATATTCCATCTTATATTTTCCCTAATTTTAGTATTTTGCCTCTTTATCATAGGGTATAGATGGTGTGAACACCTCTAGTTTTTGAAGAACCTTATAGGAGTATGCTTATGGATCCTGATATTACTGGTCCTTATCACTTTTATATATACCATGACCCCTTTAGATTACTTATCCCTAAGATTCTTGTGATTGTCCTCCAAACTTATATGGACCTTACTCCTCCCTTAGTAGATCCTAGTTAGAATCCTATTCATGATCCCTCTATAATTGAGTATCTTCTTATTTATCCTTCAATAAATCCTTGTCCAATGTCTCTACCAACCCCACCTTATCTATGTGATGTTTTTCTCCCTTTACCACAACTAGCTCCTTTACCCACCAATTGGGTTGATCAGCCTTATTGTGACATTCATAAAGTTGCCAATCACTGGACTAGAAATTGTTCCCTATACCAAGCTCCCTAAGCTTTTGTTACACCTCCTCCTATTATTAAACCTACTAAGACTACTCATAGGCATATCTATTTTTTCCATGACATAGCTAAACATTCATCCATACATTATCATAAGCTATGAAAATATATCAAAATATTATATCCCACCACTCCTCAACCCTTAGACAGGGCTATAACTCATAGAAAAGTATTACCTAAGTATCTTCCTAAATATGAAGAGGTATATTGCCTCTATAACCAATATGAAACAAATCACACTTATCATTTCCACATCCTTTAATAACATCTTAAAGATCACCTCCTAAATATTCATGCACCTTCTATCATTCCTCCCATAGGTCATTCTCACAAGAAGGCTCCCCCTCCTTCCCCCATGGTTACACCTCTTATGGTTCCATCTCCTCTTTTATTTCTTTCTCCACCTCTTATTCTTCGACCCATGAGTACCTCACTTGTGAACTTTCCCTCACCCATGGATCCTTCTCCACCTATGAGTCCCTTACTTGTGGCACCTTCCCCATCAATGACCCCTTCATCTCCTATAAAAATGACTCCCATTCATTCTCCTAAGCATACCCTACATGAAAATCCTAATCATCTTGATCCTTCTAACATCCCTACATTTTTTTCAAGGATATTCAATGTGAAGTATTTTCTCAACTTTTACTAAAGATCGATGATACATTATTTTTAGTTTACATTAAACTTTATAGATTTATCAAATGTTATGGATAATGTTTATGGATAAATATATTACTAATTATGAACACATGCATGGTGTTCTTAAATTTTCATTTAGATTGGACATGTACTCCAACTTCTTATTTATCTAT
The DNA here is from genome assembly GCA_037957365.1 of Torreya grandis. Classification (NCBI taxonomy): domain Eukaryota; kingdom Viridiplantae; phylum Streptophyta; class Pinopsida; order Cupressales; family Taxaceae; genus Torreya; species Torreya grandis. Next base: position 527,284 of record JARHVA010005712.1, read on the forward strand.
TTTATATCATTTAACATAGTGTCAAATTCTTATCTATCTTACATGGTGACTTTGATTTTTCACTTTATAATGCTTATGATCTCAATATGTTCTCTTATGGATTCTTTATTTTATAATTTCATTATTTTATTCTTGAGTTCATTTTTTATGACTCCCCTTTTATTTTTCATGATTGTTAGCTATCTTATCTCTATAAACATAGATACTTGTTATTATGACTTGATTATACAAACCTTGCTCCCTTTAGTCATTCATTCTTTACCATGTGATCAATTAGAAAATAATTCATCTCATTATAATCTCCTTTTACCGATATAATCTAGATTTATTTTTACTCCCCTTTATGCCCTTTTGAAAACTAAACATATACATGGTTAAGACTTGAGATAAAATGTTGGTTCATAGTTAAGCCTAAGTGTTCTAGTAAGTATTTTCTTTGGTTACTTAGCTTCATTTATCCATATTCTAAAGATAATTCATGTGTATAAATATATCTCTCATGATATTTTAATTCCATATGGATTAGGAATATTAAAATCCATAAATAGTAAAAATATAAATCATTTAACAAAAGGCAATGATCTAAAAGGCATCATTCAAAATTATCAAAATTGAAATCACATTAAAAGACATGATTCTAAGCACTTCTCCTTTTTCTATTCGAGTATCAAACTCCATAGTTGGTCTCATGATAGATATGAGATCCATTTGGGTATGCTAGGTCATTAGATTAGAAAAGGAAAATAAAAATTATTTTAGTCATACCTACTTTCTCATACAAGTACCCAATCTTTGTAGTAGACCGAGGGTTTTGTAAGGGGTATGAGTAATGGGGAACACATTATGGGAAGGTAGGTCCATTCTAATTTTCTTGTTAAAAACTACCTACATGATTTGATCTTAGTATCATACTTATCTACCTACATAACTTTCTGTCTATAATGAATAGGTATGCTCTGTATATTTATGGTCACTAGTCACTTAGTGCCTTCTCATGTCCTTAGCATGCTTCATGTCTTCAAAGTTATTTTAATAATATTTCTAAGTTATTATTATTAAATTCATTCTTTCACTAACTACACCCTAATATTTCCCCTTAAGAAATATTATTCTATTAACTGATCACTACCCTAGGGATTTCATTTATGAGTTGCATTGTAAGACCATGGATAGGACCTATCGTTCCTCACAAATTACAAAGTTTTCACATTACCATTATGAACATCCCATTTTACCATATTTTCATATTAATTCCACCTCATTGATGTTCCCTTTATGATTTTTAGTGTACGATAATGGATAGGACTTGGCTTTCCTCACAAAATTTTCTAATATCTAAGTCACAACAAATATTACATGTGTCAAATATGAGATAAAATGTGATTAATTATGTGTTACACATCATTAACATGCTTCCCATATTGATTTAGTATGTTTTATTCTTAATTCATTAATATTTCACTTTTATCTTCTTATTTTTCAATTGCATGTAAGAATCCAACCATTTTTCTTGAGTTTTTCATACTTCCTAGATTGAATTATTATGATTAAATTAAGACCATTTTTTCCAATTTTATTTCTTTGCTATACTTCCCAATGTGATTTAGTATGATTGATTGACTTAATTGATTTATTTCTATACCATTGTTATTTTACGTGTTTTCCATTATATTACATTATTTTCATACTTCCAAAACATGATTTAGTGTGATTTTACTTTTTTTAATTTGGTGCTACTCTTTCTCATGATTTAAAAACAATTTTTTATCCTCTTGTTAACTACTCTTTGGTTTCTTATACTTAGTCATTTTTTGTATATTACATGTTTCCCAATGTGAAATAGTGTGTAATAATTTGTTTTTAAATTATACTTTGCCAAATCCTTTTTGCCTATTTATTTTTAACCATGCATGTGTCTTATATAATGCTAGAAAAGAAAACACAACACATATATTTCCTATAACATATAAAACAAAATAAAAATAAATGTGACAGAAATAAAAATATCTATGAATCCAAAACCACAACCACAATACAAACACATACCAACATAAAACTATCAACATAATAAATCTCTATATATATCATGTGTTTTTGATAAAAAGTATAAAAATACATCACTCTATCTTTAAGGTTGGGCTATATCACGTCTATCTCATAGCCTAGCCATGATTCCCATAGATGCCTTAGATAATCCCCTATGAATATTAACCTATAAAGAGGATGCCTGAGATCTCAAGCCTGCTACCTATCCCTATAGGTTAGCCACTTGGGCATGTACCTATCCTAGCTAAATAGTGGTAGTCAAATGAGTATCTCTCTCATGAGCTAAGGCCTACCATACCTATGCCTCTACCACTCCCACCCATGCTAGTGATTTTAGCCCATCTATGAATTATTTTAAACATTATATGGTCTCTCTTACTAGTCAAAACTAGCCTTCTTAAGATATGGAAGATGGTACCATAGGATTATCCAATGTGGTAGGGTCATATGGCATTAGTGCCCCATCTAAAATATCATGGAATACTCCCCTCACTAGCGATACCCATATGTTTTCCTCCTCATCCATAGGATATACAAAATTCAAACCCAATGGATGTTAGATCATAGATACATCTTAAAAGATATCTATCTATAATCTATCAATAAAGTATTATATAATTATTATTCTATTTTCAAAGCTTAAGTAAATCTCAACCATTTATTACCTATCTTGGTGTCATTAAGCACTATATCCCCATATTCTTGACCATTGAGTATGGTATCTAAATTATCTCATATTTTGAGTACCTCATTTTTTGGATTCCTCCTAATCAATGTAAACATTGGGTGCACCACCCATTCCCATCTCAAGCCTTGCCTTAGTGGTGCGTTTATAGACTAGTTCTATGTTTGGTTGATTGAAGGGTCATCCTAGATGACCACCCTCAGTCCTCTCTCTTATAATTATCATCTCCATCTATGGTGAAATAAAAGTTGTCATTTATCATCCTATTATGGTGCTAATCATGGTACCTATATCACTCTTTCATCCACATCCTTGTCCTCTTTATATGTTATCCATCATTCTTAACCTATCCATAGTCTTTCTCACCATGGTCTAATCTCTAGTCTCATGACTAGTGGTCCTCCTCCTCCTATCCCCCTTAGGTATCTCACATGCCTAACCAAAAATATAGGTAACACTATAGAATTTTCTAGGTGAGGGATTCATAACTATCCTAAAAATCATGCTATTAGATGTAGATCTACCCACTAAGTGTAGTATCCCATAATCTACTCTCATGTTAACTCTAGCACCTCTATCCTCCAACTCATCCAAATTATCATAATGTGTGCATAATTATAACACATAATATCTCTTCATATAACCATCTATAGCACTAGAATGTGGAGTATGGCCCATGCCACCTGATCCTATCTCTATCTTAGTACCTAAAGCAATTGATCATTGACTACATGGGGAAACCCAACTAGTTGATATATCAAGAACTTATCATATATCTAATACCACTATCACCATTATCTTTTTCCTTTTATAAATAATCCCATACATATCATACATGAATTGAACCTAGATGATATAACCCAAACCATAGAATGCCCCCCTTCTCTAATATCAACTAGCATAAGGCTATTGTATATAAAAGTACCTTTCCATCTAACTTATGACACATTACTCATGTTATCAAAAGTACTATCACTACCTTATATATATCTAAAATCTAGGATATATAGACATTTTATGTATTCACTCTTAGACCTAGGTAAATCCTATTTGAGTAAGTTACCCATCAAGCTAATGCTCATCTCTCCCCTTGATCATTTGGTATCCATATGATCATTGATAGCCCTCCTATAGGAAGTCCAAGTAATGCATGGAAATAATACAATGTGATAGCAACCTCTATGGTATTCTCATCCACCACCCACATAAAAGTATTGGTCAAGTGCTCCTGGGCTCCAAGGAACATGACTGCCAGATTATCACTTAATGTAACTTCTCTACATCTCTATGATGCCTCTTAAGCCTAGTGTGACCAATATAGCCTAGTCTACCTCATTCAAGTGATCTAATAAATTTGGTAACCAAAATTCATCCACCAATTGCCAAAATCTATGTCTCTTTCAACCACCATACAATAAAAGATTTATTAGACCCCTATGTCACTTATAATCAAAATACATTCTTTTAAATTTTAACAAAAATAAACCTAATTTACTGTAATATATTAATTTCTTATCAATTTAACCTATTTTATCCTAATTGTCCATTTAAATACTTAGTCAATCACCTTAGTCTTTAAAAGTACTATATCAGCCAATTTCCTACATTTTAGTACTATACAGGCCACTTAGTAACATACTAAGTCAACCCAATAGTACTAGGTTGACTAGTTGGACTTAAAAAACTAAGTCAACCCTTTCATTTCCCCCCCTTAGTATTAAGTCAATAATTTGGATTAATCAACTAAGTTGGCTAAGGGGTACTAAGTCATCCATCTTCTTCAATCAACTAAGTCAACCTATACCTAATAAGTCGACCATGTTAAAACTTGATTTTAACCTACTACGTTAACTAGGTTGACCTAGTTCTTACAAACTACTAACCCCTTGACCTCTTGTAATAAATTCCTTTAATAATTATTTTTTCATCCCTTTCAAACACAATTCCCCATTTGACCTCTACTTCCCTTAGCAAATTTTTGGGGTTCTTTTCAATTTATATAATTAGTTTAATATACAAATTTATATAAAACACTTAATTTCAATTAAAATACTCAAAACAAATTTGAAATTCTTAGTTTCCTACCTATGTTGTACTTGTTTTGGTTGCTATACATCTCCCTCATCTCAATTGTCATGTCCTCACCATCTTGGCTCTTTTATATTTCACTAGGTCTCTCAAAATAATCAAATAATAGCAAATGACTTTCTTTTCACCCCATTTAAAGTTACTATTCATAATACCTTTCAAATATTTACAATTTGATTCCTAGTTTTTATCATATATTTTATTTTAATAACACATTTTTAAAAGCATAAAAAGTTATAGAATCAAGATGTTATAGAGAATATTTTCACTATTATATGCCTATATTGGAAAAAATGATTTTTTTCTCTTTTTTGCACTAATCTCTACAAGTTCACCTAATGTTCCTCACATTAAATGCCTTCACATCTCTCACACCTCCTTATTTATCTACAACAATAAGGCAAGTAAAGGTATGAATTTTTCAATTCTATCCTTTCATTTATCTTTTTTTTTCTTTACTATATTTTACTTATCATCAACATTGTGTCATCAATTTCTATTCCCAAATCACCATCTCATCTTACACTTACATGACACATGATGAGCTTAAAGTGGGGAATATGTATACACATAATATTTTCAATCTTTTATCAATTAATGACATTATTTATCTTTAAGGAACTTATCGAGTCTCAATCTTTATGAGTACACACCTTAAGGGGTACACTGAGAAAGGGGTGGGTAGACCATTGGTGCTTCATAGAATTTTGGTCCCTTTTACCACTTGTTATCTACACACTTATCTCCTAAAAACCATTCCCCTAAACTTTTTATTCTCTCTTGTACATTCCTCTAGATTTTTACCACCTTTCATACCCCTTTTTCTAACCTAAAACTCCTTTTCATAGTTTACATGACTAGGTCAACTAGATCAACTTTATACTCTTATTGGTGAAACTCATTTAAGGTCTATGTTACCTCTTGGTTGACCTAGCTCGTGACCTAGTGAGTTTTTATCAATAATGATATTAGGTCAACTGCGTCAACCTTGTTGGCTAAAACTTTTGGAAGGTATTAGTGTTAAATTTGACTATATATATAAAATAATTTCACCATTATTTAGAGAAGAGAAGAATAATTAAGATCTATTGGCATATGCTTATCCACCCTTCTACTTGAGGAGCAAGTCTAGGATTTCATACATTCTTTGGAGATACAAATATTATATTTTGGAAAAGTCTTTTGGATGTATTGATAGGTTATGTATCCTAGATCTAATTTATTCTTGTCATCCTTATATACCATAACAATATCTTGTGAACCACCTTGGCCAATGGAGAGATTAGGGCTCAACGGGTTCAACTTCAAAGGTAAGTATTCTTAACTTTGTTCTTCCTTTATAAGAGTAGATATATATGAATTTGTATGTCTCTTCCATACATTAGGATTATGCATACATTTATGTGAACATATGTCTTCTATGAATGTTTATTTTTATTGTTTATTACCCCCAATTTGTGCCACAAGCTTTGGTGAGCACTAGATTAGACTTTTACTTTACTTGTTATTATTATAGTGATTATGAAAACATAAGACTTAGGGTTATTACATAGTTTTTATTGATTGGAGGCTTTTTAACCATACCTAGTGATATTATTTTAGCAAGAGATCCCTTAATTGGGTTTAATAGATCCACATATTTGTCAAGCTCCTGATTATCTAATGTATCCCCAATCGAAAGTGTAAGTAGGATCTATCTTCTCTGATCTAGGATTGATTTATAGATCTGATGAATTTTTTATTATATACACATAACCTATCCTTATTTATATTTATAGTATTTTTATACTATCTCACCACATATATCATTATGTTTTAGCCTTATAACAATATTTCAAATGAAATGTTTGTTACCTTATTGATATATCTCTATGAAAGTGGGCCTATACACAGTCCACAGGCTGAGACCTCCTTACGTTGCTTGGATGGGATAAAAAATGAAAACCATACATGTTATAGGTTTCATAAGTATATAATTTTTCATTGTATTTCATGTAAGACCACTTCACTCCATTGGTTTTACTATTCATGACCAAAATCTTGTTTCTTTCAAACTTATAGACTACAGTCTTATGATGGATCATGAGGGTAAAAATTTTAATAAAATTTTGAGGATTATTAATATGAATTTTAAATGAATTAAACACACCATAACAATAATCCATCATTCCTTTCATGCAACTCAGGACCTTAAACATAAAAAATCATTGTTTGCTTAAAATAACTGTACACTAGAAAGTAAGCAGGTTGTCTTCATCTTGAGAGATTGTAAAAGTAGATGAGCATGGATAAACATATAGTTTATTTTTATATCATTATATAGATTTAAATATTATATTAAACCTTTCTCAATCTTCTTTTACTATTTAATAACCTGCCACACATATAAACTATGAAAGTCACCTTGTAAACTATGCAAAAGAATAGTTTTCTTAAACTTTTGATCCCACACATGAAAAATAGGGATTTTAAAAACATGTTATATTATTTAATAGACCCAAAAAACCTACCTAAATTTCCCTTATGCATTCAAATTTTTCCAAATTACCATTTCAAAGAATAAAAATGAGCTTGTGGGATTTTTAGGTAGTTTTGGAGTACCCTAAAGTATTAATTTTTTTTAATAAATGATATGGGATGAATATGGATAAAAATAAAAAATATTAATACTACTAGGATCCTCTCTTATGGCAAAAAATTCAAGACCTAACTCTCTCTCTTTTATCTGTACCAAGCATTTGAAAACTATCCTTGTGATCTTGTGAAGAGGGTGATGAAGGTGAAAAGCATGTTATGAAATTTTAATATTTATTAAATACTTAAAATATTTTATATGAACTATATAAGATAAAGAGATAATTTTAAGTAATTTTCACCTGCAAGTGAATGCAACAAATCCATATAAACTCCTAAAACTATGCTTTTTGGAGAAAAAATGAACTATTCTGACATGTAGATCATTATTATGACTTCCTTATAGCATGAGTACATTTAAAAATCATTTTAAATATTTTAAAATAAAAAATTTATGTGTTTTCCATCTTGACCATATTTGTAAATGGACTTAAATACCTTGAAAGCATCTCCAAGTGCAAAGAAAGCTAGTGTATATTAGATGACCTCATGTAGATAAAATGTATCAATATAATACATTCTATGAATTCAAATTAATTAATCATGATTTTATTTAATTCAAAATTCAATAAAATCAACTTGATAAGGCTTATTTTTATCATAATTGAATCCTAGGTTTGTCAAAAAACCTAAAACTTTGCTAAAATACCTTAATTTCATCAAACAAGATTAGAAAGCTTTAAACGAAGTGACCAAGTGAAATGACTTAACCTGATGAAGCATAAATCATATTTAAACATAATTATATACCCATACAAACCACTAGAATAAATTATAAGGCATTGAAAATCTTGGTAAGGGCATTGCCTTAAACAATGCTAACAAGATTAACAAATTTTCATTTTAAGACATCATAAGGCATATGAAGAGTTATGAATAGGGTAAACAATCATGAAAAAAAAGTTTCAAATTATAGGGGTGATATTTTTAATTGGGAGGTTAATCTTGTCAACATTTTGGTGGCGCAGTTGGGAAGCATGCCTTCTATGCTTATGAACCATTAACTTTACAACTCTTTTGAGCTCATGGAGTCTCTCTCACTCTAAGTTAAACATGATAAAACTTTGACCTTGGATGAATGAATCTTGAAAAATATAAAAAAAATTATAACAACACAACTAATAATCCAAATCACCAATTAAACACACACCACACTTGTGCTATAAATCACTTAGGGAACACAACAAACATAAGCAAAATATTATGTACAAACTAACCTATGAAGATCTATCCTTGTGGATAAAAAGGGAAGATTTTGAGATCATCTTGTTTATGTGGATAGTAAGGGTGTTAAACAAGTTTCTTCTTAAAAATAATTCTTGATAGGTAATTATTTTTTATTACCAATTACCTTGGTATGTCTTCAAGTAAGCGAACAACAATAAACTAGTCACCTATGAATACATATTCATCTTGTACTTCAATCTAGGCATTTTCCTTGAGTCTCTATGACATAATGACTGACCTCATTATTCTTATCAATTTATACAAATTCATCAAGATATTTAAGGAGATTTAGATATTCAGTCCAAGTTGCATCATGATCTTCAATGGGTGTGTTTTGATAAAACTCTTCATAAGAATGCTCTCCAATAGGTAATATACCTTTACAAAGGCCTTCAATCTCTTGAAGAGATTTAAGATATTATTACCAATAATATTTTATCTCCATACCTTGGTTAATATAAACAATACCAACTTGAATGGCATCTTCATCCTTGTCCTCAAGAGCTACAGGGATGTCAAGACTGTTAAACATGCAATCTCATTAAGGATAATAGGCTCATCAAATGCTTCAATTAGACCATGGTCTAGTTGGTTTTTGAATTATTCAACATTGACCACTTGCTTATGATGCTCAGAAGGAATAGTAAACAAAATGTCCTCATGAAAGATTAATTGATACACAACTAAAATTTCATTCAAGACCACCATGCCATCATCAACTGCCTCAATTTTACATCATGTTTCATCCTATTAGTCTTCTCATCTTTCTCTTGAAGAGATCCACTATTAGTGAACACTTCATTCTCTCCCATGAAGTCATGGTATAGTTGTTGTCATGAGTTATCACCATATTTTTTATCAAGGATCAATCTATGAGGACTAGATTGATATTCCTCTTCCTCCATGAAGAATAGAAGCTCATATGTCCAAGAGAGATTTAACTCATCATTATTTTCAAACTCCAAGTCTGATTTGGTTTCTTTTCCCTCATTAAGAGGACTACCAATGATTAAGCATTAATCATATTCACTCACAACATCTTAATTATTAGTATCTTGAGTCTCTCTTAGATATATAACCTCATCAAGCCTCTCAAGGAGGACTATTTTCTCTAACTTGATTAAAAATCTCATTTTTAGATGGATTTTTGTCTTCTTCCCTTAAAGCAACAATTTATGTTTGACAAAAGGAGAGGGTGGGAGGGAAATAGAGATCATTGGTTAGTTTAAGACTTGAAATACTATCCTTCCAACTTAGAGTTTTGAGTTTAGGCTTATTGAAGGATTCTGGGAGAGGATCTTTGGGAAGGAGGAGTGAATTTTTATTTTCTTTCTTCCAATCAATATTCAAGTTATCAACCTCCAAATTACTTTAATACTTATAGGTGGCTAGGTCTTGAAGAGTATATTAATGATTTTTGAAGATTGAGAACTCCATTGAATTGACTTATAACACTCTTTAGCCCTCTTGGTATTGAGCTTATCCATAAAAATTCTCTATCTAACTTGGGAATTTATTTGGTATGGCCTCAACAACTTCTTATTTTACTTGAACTAGGCATGGTTAATTCTTCTTTCCCCATGACTCAACCACTATTTTCTAACTTAGAACCTTAGACTTAAGATCCTCCTCTAAAATATGTATTATAACTTTAGGGGTAGATACATGATTTGATAATCTTATAATATACTTTGGAGACTCATAAAAAAATTTCATTTGGAATGGGCATGGAGGAAGGCTCTTGAAAAGTGATGGGAGGAGATTCATCTAAAAGAGTTAGGATGGTGTAATCGAGCATCATAATCAAATAAGGCCTCCAATATTAAGTTATCTTGGTTTCTTAAAGAGGGGTAGGTTCACATTGAAGGAAACTTGAAACACAAGAAGGTTGACTAAGGATAGGAGATAGTGGCTAAGATTGTTTGGGTTAGATCTCTTAATTATCACACCTCAATAATATATCTACCCACCATTAGATAAAGGTGCTCATTTCATACAACTCATCAATTATAATATACTAATTTTCCTCTCCAATATTTTACCACTTATCCATCAACATCTTTACTAACTTCTGCATCCTCTGTATGAGGTGAAAATGTATCACATCTAGTTCTCTATCCCACTTTCTCTTTACACCTTTAGATTTTAGTATATTTGGCTTGAATTAAAATAAAGATATGGTAGTGGAAACATAATTTTGAGTTGTAAATGGGGTAAGAGGATGTAAGTATGACTTATATAATTCTTAGTAAGTCTACTAAGGTATATAATTGGAATCATATGAGGGAAAAGTAGGACAACCATAGGACTGATATGGCTCATGATAAGACTAATTAAGATCATGATAAGGTTGGTATGAATCTCAGTATAAGGATGACAAATAATTATATCATTGAAATTATCTTGATACCTATCCATAAAACTTCATCAAGATAGTGAATTGAAAACACAACTTATTTGAACTAGTGCTTGGGTTGTTAGAACTAGTTGATTAAGCTTGGAGTTGCCATTTATGTTTTGAATACCCATAAAGGCTGAAATGTAGAAGAATAAAACTAAAAATACTTCCAATAATTTGAAAATTATTCCCATTTAACATTCCAAAAACTATTGTCTATTCAAACCTACACCCTTGTGAAGGTTATTCAAGCCTTCATGGTTTGGAGTAACATGGATAACATCCTAGGTTGTGGGTGGCCTAATAGGTGGATTAAATCTATATATTATAAGGGATATATATTCCCTTGATGTATCTACACTAAATAATTGATTGAAATTGAAAATTGAGGAAGATAACATGAAATAAAATATAACTAAGGGGGTGATACACCAAAATTTCTCCTTCACTCACTTGTCTAATATGCACTAAGAAGCTAAATTATGACATGAACCTGATTTCAGTAGTCAAACAAGGGGTCTCAAAACATAAATGTTTCACATAAAGACTCATATTGATGTATTATTTAATTTATTTGATCAATAGGTCTCTCAAGGACACTAATTAAGGATTACACTTTCCACACATACAAGGATATTCAATCATACTATGTAACATGTAAGGATGATTAACCACTTGAAAATAGGTACATAAAAGAGGATAGATGTGAGGAAACATTCACTATCACTGACATTCATATATAGACCATAAGCAAACACTAGTTAAAAGTATTAAGAATGCCAAAATTTAGTCTTATTAATTGTAAAGAGCTAAATACAAGTGTTTTTCTAAGTAGAGCTCTACCAAAACTTTGGCTAAGAATGATTAAAAATTCCAAAACTATGCATATTTAGAGAGAGAGAGAGAGAGAGAGAGAGAGAGAGAGAGAGAGAGAGAGAGAGAGAGAGAGAGAGAGAGAGAGAGAGAGAGAGAGAGAATCTATAAAACTAGGGATGAGTCATCCACCTAGTCCTATGTCCACTCCTATGTATTACTTATTATATTTTCTCTTTAATATCTTGTAAAATGGCATAGAGGTTAGAGGTAGAATTGTTTGATTAGCTTGAATAAGTGGGATTTGATTAGTTGATTTTGATCCCTTTAATTGCCTATATTCTTGGGTGTATGCACCTATATTCTTGATGCAGAAGAATCCTAGTTGAAAATATGTTTTCATGACTTGATCATGTATTAAAACAACTTTGTTCAATACTTATCATCCATTTATGAGCTCTCTCTAACTTTATAGGGTTGTTATAAGTCTCTTAATGCATGTTTGACTTTATCTACTTGACTTAGTGTAGGAGAGGAAAAGGTATTTTCAAAGTTGTTGAGAATATTTAATACGCTTGAATAATTTTTCCAACCAATATCTGACCTTCTCATGATTTAATTGGTATATTATAGAATGAGAAACATCAATAAAGCTTATTGAAAAGCTCTTATGCATTTATTTAGTGGTTTGACAACTTCAAATCCTCTTGCATGATGGCATAGAAAGGAGAAAATTTGGTTTTATATTCAAGAAGTAAAATTATCTACATGGATGGTCTATTAATATGATAAAAAGTCTGAAGTAAGACACTTGGATCCATAAAATAGTTCAAAAGATATGATTTTGTACCTTTACCTTCTTTTTTTATCAACTCCTTATAGCCCCCAAAATAGGTAAACCTCCTTGTGTGGAAAATGTATAGAGGATATTTGATACTTAAATAAATATTTGAGGACCTAGTATCCCATTACATATCCATGACAAGTTTTAGGACCTAACTCTGAGTGTAAGTACACTTTTAAGCCCATTTTCTCTCTCTAATTAGGCCTAATTATGCATCCTTGCCTATAAATTGAGTTTTTACTCAAATGGAATGAAAAATGTGTGAAAATTATAAGAAGTGTTTGATTTAAATTAATCATGTTAACACCATACTCCATGCCAATTTTGGGCTTTTAGAAGCTTTTGTAGGTAGGTAAACCAAGAAATGGCAAAAAAACTAGCCCTTCCTCAAGCCTATTTTGGATTTCCTTAAAAAAATAGATTTATTTGATAAATTATAGGGTATATTTTATGTTTTTTTGGGATTTAAAAGGTATAATACATAAAAAATAATCCTATTCAATATTTTTCAACTATCTATGATCCTCTATACCTTATTTTGGACTCAAAATATCATAAAAGTATAACTTTCCTTAAATCCATATGGGTGTAGGTATGACCAAATGTCATTTTAGGGACCTAATTATAATTATACATTATTTTAGTGTGATTTAAAAATAATTACATCTGATTTCAAGTTATTAATAAATCCATTTCTCCAAACTAGTCAAAATTAGTCTTTTTGGTAGCTTGTGAGTGCCTTATAATCTTAATGTTGATTCATAAATTATAGAGCCTTAAATTATGAAAAAATGTAAAAAATTTAAATTTTAAAAATCCAATTAATAGATAAAAATAAAATTTTATCACAATAATCTTGTCCTTACTATTTTGAGCATGATTAGGTGCTTCTTGGGCTAGTAAGACTACAATTCTAGGGGTTGAGAGAGAGAGAGATTTGACTTTTTAGTACAAACTTGATAGATAATTTGAGTTTTGAATGTTTTAATAGGTCTATGAAAAAATTATATTAAATTTAAAATTATCATTTTTTCCTCTTGTCCCTTATGGAACCTATACAACATTGATTGGATGAGGCTTGGGGTTTATGATCAAAACCGTGCTCTTGATCCTAGCTGCTACACTTGGTTCATTTCACTCAAATTGAGAAATTATTAGAACCTTTTTAAACATTTTTAAAGTTTATTACTCATAAAACCCTTTAAAAACCAAATTTTATATAATATATCAACATTATACTTAATTAGTCCTCATGGTAAACTAACTATATGTAGGTATATTCTTTGGTTTCTTGGCCTTGAATGGAGAAAGTGAGAAATATGATGGAATTAAATAGGTATAAACATTATATTTAAAGTTTTTTCGCATAAAATTATCTCTTTTATAAAACTTTATTAATACCTCTGACTACCATAAGCATCTCTTTCCCTCATCTAGGCCTTAGCAGGCCTATAGGTAATATTGGATGACTGAAATTACATATACAGTATGGTTTGATATTCTCTTGACCATTGATCCTTCACCGTGATTCTTTAATTTAACCTTATTTACATGATTCTTAACTAAAATATATTACATCTCTTTAGTTCTCATTATAATTCCAAAAAATCATTGTACTATAATATATTGGATAGGCTTGCGTGTTTAGTCACATGGATCTATTAGGCCTAAAAAATCCTTTTAGATTTTACACTGCATTAGATCATATTATTATTTAGTGGGGAATTTTTAAACTATATTATTAAAAATAATACATATTTCACCCTATATTTTACTCCTTACTTTGGTCACATATTCACATCAATCACCCATGTAGGTCTGACTGTCTCCAATATAGATGTGAATGGATATGAGATAAGAGCTCCCTTTCCCTCATAATTTTAAAATTATAAAACATATAGTACCATATATTATATCTTTATTTAACTTATTTATAATATTAATAAATTTTATTGGTCTATGATCCTCTGATAAAGTCACTTGACTTACTTACCACACTATGTAAAACCAATAATTATTAAACAAAGATGTAGTTATAGGTGGTTATATGATTTATTTATCATTGATGGGATAATTAAATGGAAGGAATACATTTAATAGGTTTTTATTAACCTGATTTATCTTTTTTAACCATCAAACATTTTTGAAAATGAGGATCTCCCTATTTTATTGACAAGTTTACACACATAAGTTTGAATGTAGGTGAAGACCTGGTTTACTATGTTTTTGAGTTCATTTCCTTTTTTAACACTTCTCTATATGTTATTAAAGACCATTTTAGACTTCATGGAATCCAATTTTTTTTTAATCTATCCAAACCCAAATCCCTAATTCATTTCATTGCATTCAAACTCCTCTCATAATTTCAATAAGCTTGTATGTGTCTTATTGACTGTTTAAGACTAGAAAGGATATCCAATAACCTATTATCCCTCAAAAAATTGTGTATACTTCCAAAGTATCCTCTTTTATCTCTCACACATCTCAATTATATTGAAAAATATTTATTTTTATTTTTCATAATGAATCCTTATTGATTGTAACTATATGTTAGGTACCTTGACTGCAAGTTTTACTAGATCTCTTGATTGGGTTCAAAGAGATCTCTATTTTGGTTAATTATTTATATGATATCACTTTGATTATAGTTGACCTAAAATTAATATTTATACTTTAGTATTTATATCCAATCTATAACTATATTATTATACATCACTTCTTCTCAAGATTGAAACCATCCTGAGTTATCTAATCATGAGCAAACTTGTATGTCTACCTTTTAGTCATTTTAGGCTCCTTGAAGAAGTATATATTTAGACCATGAAAATAATGCATAAACTTTTCAAAATTTTCAACCTTGTTTCAAGAAGTTATGAAATTTTTTATTTCACCTATTAGACTTATTTAAACCTCAATTTAATTTAAACTTACATGTTTCCTTTGAGAATATACATAGTCCTATGTATGACATTCTTTTAGGCTTACTTGATTAAATTAGCATTCTTATTCTCCATACTACCACTAGTCTCTTATGAGATATTTTATAATGTAATAGAGTTTTTTATATATCTATTATGATTATCATACTTTTCATTACTTATCTTGAAAACTCTAAGATTCACTTCTTTCATCATATGGTCATCTTACTCACACTTGCCTAGAAATATGGTTGACTATGTGTAAAAGTTCAACTTAAGGTCTAATTATAGAGTCAAGGGTAAGTTTATAATGGAATAGTTGTCGTCCATTTATTTTAAAAACTTTAAAAATTCATGAACTCAGTTTCCACATGTACCAATCCACTTGAACCTTATCTCCTTAAGCAAGACCTATTACTTTTAATGTGAAAATTAGACCTATATGCTTGCAAACCTACATGTTTGGATTTTCAATGAATGAGGCCTACTATGGTGCATAAAATATAATTTTTTACCTTAATAATTTTTCCCTAATATCCCACCACATTTATCATGAAATTTTATCCTTTTAAAACATTCATAATGCAATATTTTCCATCTTTTTGATCTATATCTATGAAAGTAGGCCTACACATAGTTGTAAGACTGAGACCACCTTACATTACTTGGAGGTGAAAAAAATGAAAACCATTAATGTTATATGGTTCATAATTATCTAATTTTTCATTTTTTTCATGTAGGACCACTTCACTCCACTAGTTTTAGTATTCATGATCGAGATCTTGTTGCTTTCAAACTTGAAGCCTACAGTCTTTTGATGGATCATGGGTGTCAAATTTTTAATACCATTCTGAAAAATATTGATATGAATTTTAAAGGACTTAAACACATTTTAAAAATAATAAATAATTATTTTCATGCAACTCAAGACTTTAAACATAATAAATCTTTGTCTACTTATGATTAATGGTATACTAGAATGTTAGTAGGCTATCTTCATGTTGAGAGCTCATTAATGTATATGGGCATGTAAAACCATATGATTGATTTATATATATTTATATATAGTGAAATATGTTATTAAACCTTTATCCATCCTCATTAATTATTTAATAACCTGGTACACAAAGAAACTCTGGTAGTCGCCTTGAAAATAATTCAAAAGAGTAGTTGTCTTGCCTTTTTGAGCTCACATGTACCAAATAAGGATTTTAGAAACATGTGAGATGATTTAAAAAATCCAAAAAATCTCAATTAATTTACCTTATGCATTCAAATTGTTCCAAAATACCATTTCAAGGAAGAAAAATGAGCCTGCGGGGTTTCTAGGTAGTTTTAGAGTACTCTAAATTCTTTATAATTTTTCATAAAGGAGATGGAATGAATATAGATATAAATGAATCAAATATAAATTTTAATATGAATTCATATATTGGAAAAAAAATTAGGACCCAACCCTCTCTTCTTTGTCTATACTAAGCCTTTGAAAACTACCCTTGTGAGCTTATAAAGATGGTGATGAAGAATAAAAAGCATGATTTGAATTTTTAAGGCCTTTAAAAGATTTAAATTAATTTATATGACTTATATAATACCAATAGACATTTTAAGGGCATTTAAACCTACTAGTGAATACCCAAAGTCTATACAAACTCCTAAAACTATACTTTTTGGAGCAAAAATGAATTAGTGTAACATGTAGACAATTATTTTGACTTTCTACTAGTGTATATTGGATGACCTCATGTAGATAAAATATATCAGTCCAAGGCTTATATGACTTCCACAATATCTAATTTAATGACCTATAAAATAAAACAACCTTGATAAGACTTATGTTGGCTACACTTGAAACCTACATTTTTCCAAAAACATTAACCTTTTCTAAAATACATTAATTTCGTCAAACATGATTAGAAAGATTTAAACCAAGTGACCAAGTGAAAGGACTTGACTTGATAGACTATACACCATATTGACACATCATGACATACCCATAGGACCCACTAGACTAAATTTGAAGGAATTGTAAATCTTGGTAAGGACATTACCTTAAACAATTCTAAAAATATTAATAAATATTCATTTTAAGACATCATAAGGCATGGGGTGAGTTATGAATAGGGTAAAAAAGCACGAAAAATAAAGTTTCAAATTATAGGTGTAATAGTTTGACCTAGGAAATCTAACTTGTCAATAGATAAGTCCATTGGGGTGTGTTAGGCCATTGATCTACTTCGATGGTAAAGTAGGTAGCACTATATAACTTTGAAATATCCTAATCCATTTTACTAGCCTACCACATCCCAATAAACCTCAGCTCTATTATGAGGCCAAGCATGGAGTTTGAGTTTTCATTAGAAATAATATATGTGTTTAGATATGAATCATGTATTTTATTTTGATTTTGAATTTTAAATGTTCATTTTTTCCTTTTGATAATTTAATTTTATTTAAATGATTTTTATTTTAATGGTTTATGGCTTTTTTTATTCCTCTTCCATATGGATTTTGAATAACCAATCATGAGTGATAAAAGTGTTAAACAAAAATGAGTTTTAGGCTTTGGTTATATGATAAAAATACCTAGAGATATTGACTTGTATTTCTAATCCATTAGGTTTGCCTAAAACAAACATGTGATCTCAAGTCCCAACCTTATGTTTGATTTATATGAAAAAGGGAATAATGAGTAATAAATGGAGATATATGTATGAGTGATACAATTAGAAGTATACTTATTGTAGTTATATAAAATGACACTTGAGTATAATGAGTGTTACTTGAGACCACCCATACTAGTTTAGACTTAAACCTATCTTAGGACCTCTTTCCACCATTATCCAGCTTTTTTGTAGGGATTACACATCACTAGATATCACTAAATCAGTCCTAGACATTCTTGTAGGGGTCCATGCCCCTAGTTCCTTAGTTTTTTCCAACTTAACACTAGCATGGTTCTTTGGACACTAGTGTACCATATTAGTGACCAAGGTAAAACATTAGTTTCCCTTGCCTAATTTTAACCCCAACAAATATATTTTCAATTATTAATACACCTAGGGTTCTCCAAGGCATATTTCATAGTTTAAACAAGCACCAGATCAATATAAATAGATGACTTCAATCCTTTTATCCACTAGATGGAAATTATATGCAAATACACATAAACAAGATTATAAAAAGTGGTGTGCAATCAAGTTTATTAATCCCTATTCTACCCTAATACTGCATATATACATATACAACATTCTTAAGCTTAGATTAATTAGACATAATTATAGTCTCAAGCACACTAAAAATACTCAAGCTGACACTCATACTATCATTAACTTTCATTTACACCAAATACTTAGGTAGGATAACTATATTGGGATTTATCCTTCCTCAATGTATTGGTATGTAGGCAACATTCCCACATAGGGTTGTGGATCATGTATACACAAAATGTTTTTACAATTTATCAATTAATTATGTTTTAAATCTTACAAAAACTCATTGAGCCTCAATCTCTTTGATTTCATATGTTAAAGGGTGCACCAATAAAAGGTTGGGTAGAGCATTGGTTCTTCACAAGATTATTGTTCTTTATACCACTTCTTAAAACCAACACAAGTCCCTTCTATATGTTTCCCTAAGCTTTAAAACATTTATTACACTCCTCGAAGCAATTAACTACCTCAAATATTCCCTACCTAAACCAAACCTCTTTTTCCTCTAAACACAATCGAATTGGTTGACCTTGATATATGAATTGAGAATGTTATGGGACTAAGTCAACTCAATCAGCTTAGTTTAGGACCTAACTGATCTATTTTATAAATAATTAGGTCAAATTGGTTGAATGTGTTGTCTATAATTCTCAAAGGGTTTAGGTTTAGATGCAACTATATATACACCTATTTTAACCCATTTTCAATAGAGATAGATAGAATCATTCATATTTCCTTATCCATCATAACACTTCAGGAGTCATTACTTATGGTTTCATACTTCTTTTAGAGAGAAGAATATTGTCTTTCGGGAAAAGTATTTTGGATGCATAGGATATGTATTTTTAGCATTGATTTTACCTATATTTTTTATCCTTATGAACCACAACAACTTCTCAAAAATCACCATTAGCCAAGGGACAAATTGAGGCTCAACGGGTTTGACTTCAAGGTAAGTATTCCTAACTTTTAATCTTAATGTATTAGTAGATAGATTTGCATGTATTGTCTTAGGAATTTATTTATCTCTCAATTATTAGGATTAGCTATACAATGACTTGAGTATATTTATTCTTTGTATGTTTAATTTTATGCTTATTATCCCCCATTTGTGCCACTATTTTTGGTGAGTATTGGATTATATTTAATATAGTTTTTTACAAAACTGTAGATCTAGCTAGGGTTATTATGTAGTATCACTTGAATAGAGGCTTTAAAACCCTATCTAATGATATTTTATTGTAATATAACCCTTATTTAGGTCTAGAGGATCCATATTTTTCATGACCTAAATTGTCTAAATTTACTAACAAATAGAATGACTAGTTTGATTTATCTTCTCTAAACTAGGATTGATTTATAGATCAACTTAACTTTCCCTTATATATATTCTGGTGAACCTAATATGAACTAAATCTCATAGGTTTTATTTCACTCTTTCATTTATTTTTATTTCATATTTATTTAATTTTGATATCATTGGATTAAATCTATTGACTCAATCTAACATTCTATGTGCAGTTTAACATAGTCAATCTAATCAAATCTATTTGAATTTATGTAAGTCATCCTCAACTATAGATAATTGGATTGATCCAATTAACTTAGTTCACTTCTTCTCATACAAGTTTTCAAGCTTAGTCTACCAATTTGACTATGTTAACAAGTTAAAAATATCATTTGGATGGAACTCTATAAAAATAGTGATTCATCATTATTAAATCATCAGTTTCATTATTACCAACATAGTCATTTATTTACTTCATTTCAGTTCTATTTTTCATAGTTTCTAGTCTATAAAAATGTAATGATATAAGTAAATAAGTCAATTAGATTGACTTAGTTTTGTATTTGTTTCTTTTCGAGGAGACTCAATCAACTTGTTTGACTATGTTTATTTGGCCCTTTCTTTAATATATATAATCAATCAAGTTGATTCTATTTTATATTATTTCCATATTTAGTCAACCCAATCAATCCATTACTCTTCAATAAAAAATAATTAACTCACATTTCTAATAAGTAATTCATCTTTCATTTTGATGCTTACTTGTTTTGAGTAGAACACATAATCTAACTAGGAAAGTTTAATTTATCAATTTGCTCACATTACTTTTTATTTTATTCACACACTTTCAAACCAAAAAATATAAAAAACAATTAAAATTTTATATCCAACGTCTACCTACTAGGATTTCATCACCAAGGGTGCAAGCTAACTTAGATTTTGGGTCGAGTATAAATACATAGTTGATGGTATATATTGGCAAAGAACATGACACCCTTACCACTGTAGGATTATGAAGTGAGGGGGTAGGACCCAATACCAATATAGTACCATCACCAATATAGATCCATTTTATAATTAAAAAACTAAAAAAGTCTTTAACTTTCCTCTTTCAAGTAAATTTCTAAAGCCAAATGCCCTATCACATTTATTTAAAAAGATATAACTTAAAACATTTAGGAATTACTGCATAGATTAGTATTTTTAATTTTAGCATTATTGTTTGCTCTTTGTCAATTATATGTTGTATTGTAAAACATGTATTGGTCAATTTTGGTACAAGGTTTGTATTGTGTGATGTAACTAGATTGAATAGGTTAATCTAGTTACCTATGTGTTTATTTTATTTTCTATGTTAATTAACACTAGATCATCTAAAATCCTAACTGTCAAAACCTATCTTTACCTTCATAACATAGTCAACCCACTCCACTATTTTTCCTATAATTTTCATTTTTATACAAAACATAGTCATTTTTTGACCCAGTCTCTGATAGGCTATTCTTTTTATCCTTTCCACATAAAAAAATCATTGTGTTTGACCCAATATCTCACAGGCTAGTATTTTTACCCTTATATAAGACAGAGTCATCATGTTTAACCCTATTTATTACAGACTACCTATATTTCTTTTTTAAAACACAATCAACCTATTTAATTATGTGTCTTACATAATTTCTCAATTTGACCTTTTAAAAAATAAAGTCAACCTATTCGATTGTGTCTATTGTATCCTATCCTACTTGTTTTCTTAGAGAATAGTGTTGATTGGTTTAACCTAGTATCATACTAGTTTCTCCTCATTTCTAAAAAGTGTTTAGATTCCCTCCCTCATCGTGAAATTTTTGTTTAATGATAATACAAATTTGAATCAAATAAGTATGATGAGTATTACTAATCCTAAGATTTTTCCTAAAACATAGTTGGTATCACCTAACAAAGATCAAATCAATGTCCATATTACCATTCACACTACCAATTATGGGACTCCTCCTTTTTGTCCATGACACTTAACCCCTTATTTTTTTATAAAAGCTGAAAATGATCTTGATTACACATATGAAATGATATTTTTCATCAATGAAAATCATAAATATAGAGGTAAATATCCTATAATCATCTATAACCTTATGATGGGATATCATATAGGATAACCACAATCACCTTCCCCTAGATTTTCCATAAGATTTGGGGTAAGCCATTTTATTTCATCTACACTTTCCCCCTATATCATGTCTCCTTCTCACACTATAATGTCATCCTCTATGTCTTCTTTTACCTCAATGCCAAGTATTTCCATAAATATGGTAGGTTCAACCTTTAGTGGGGATCTTTAAAATAACCACATGCATACCCATGCCACTAGTGAATCTCATGCTACTAACGATTCTTATAATACTAATGTTTCTCATAATATTTATTCCTATTATGACACTAGTGCATCTCATGCTACTAATGATTCTTATGAAACTATCACATCTAATGCTAGTGGTGCTTCTCATACCACTAGTGCAATTCATACAACTACTTCATCTCACATTCATAGTGAATATAAGGCTCTTAATACCTCACATAACACTAATGCATCAAATTTTGCTTCTAATAGACAAAAAAATTCTCAAACCAATCAAATTTTATTACAAACTCTTAACCAAATTCAATCATTTCAAACAAATAATGCCAATAAAATTATGAAAATTCGAAATCACCTATTACCTATTCAAAACCAACCCAGACATGCTCAATGGGGATTGCACAATCATAATGCTGCTTTGCTCCCCTTAAGGATTCACATAGTAACCTCATACCATAACCCCTACTTATCAACAAAACTATCAAAAATTTAAAATATGAACCTATTATACCTCAAATTTCCAACATTGACATAAGAGGTATCACTCCCACTATCACTTATAATGGATCTACAGATCCTACCATAAATTTAAAAACATTTATAAACCTTTAAAAAGATTGGGTTAAGCTTAATACTTTGTCTTTTATTAAATTCTTAGATAAAACACTTTCAGAATATTATTTAGATTGGTATAATCAACTAAAAACCCACTCCATTACCAACTTAGAATACTTGCTTAGCTCATTAGCTCAATAATTCCAAACCAGTGATCTTCCCAAAAATAGTTGAGCTCATTTCATCAATTGTAAATAACTAGAAACTTAAATGAGACAAGTTTTCATTAAATAATAGAAAGTTTTGTCTAATAAATTTGATCATAATATGATGTATGATAATATCTTCCACTTATTTACTAAGGCTCTCCACCCTAAATTATAATATCAGTTTGAGAATCTCTCCCTAAAACTTTGGAAGAGGCTCTTGACCAAGCTAAACATCAAGATTTATTCATACATAAATTTGAACCTCCCTAGTCTAAAATGATAACTCAAATGCTTTTCAATCCTAAAAAACACCATGAAGCTAATTATGTTATTACATATACTTATTATACCATACACACTATCTGAACTATTTCTCAAAAAAATACCATGGACCATGTCCCTCCACTTAATAACAATTCTAATCATAATCCCACATTTTTTCAAAACAATCATACTAATGTGCATAAAATTCTATCATTAGTAGTAATTCAAAACAATCTTATAATACATTTACCATGATATGTTTACCCCACACAACCCATGAAAACATGTTATGATCTAGATAAATTTTGTTGGTTTCATGCAAGTTGGGGCCATTCTCATGAAATTTGTAGACAATTAATAAATATTACTATAGGCTTTCTCCTTGGTCCCAAATTTAGCTATGAATCCAATATACACATACATCAAAATACTTATGATGTAGCATTTAAATATCATGAAACTTGAAACAAAAATAAATATTTAAACTAAGTCAATGATCATTATGCTATCTATAAGGATCCCCTTCATAATCATCAATACAAAATTTATCAACCTACCTTTACTACAAATAGCTTTGAAAGTATAACTTAACACCAATATTGAAAATGTGGTTAACATGACTATAATGAGGAGAGTATTTACTTATATCTATTCAACCCTAATACCTACCCATCATACCTCTTCAACATTTCACATTATTCAAGAAACTTCCCTATCCCATCTGATAGAATTGAACAAATTAAGATATAAGAAACACCTCCAAAAGAAAAAATTTGACCATACCTATCATACCATTGATTTAAATTCTACTCTTTCACCAACTTTTATCCCTCAGGAAAACATCCCTCAAACTTCAAACAATAATTCTTCCACCCAACCACAAGAGATACCTCAACAAATAACTGCATCACCTAAGATCAATAAACATATCTTAAACTAACCTAAACCACCAATACCTTATCAACATAATTTTAATTACACGTCCAAACCCTCTTCAATGAATCTATTATAACAATACATAAATTTATCTAATAATACTCTCATGGGTTATGATGAATGGGATCCTATCATAGAACTTTCCCATCCCCCATCTAAAATTCCTTTCTTGGATATTATGAGAGCTTATCCTCACCATAATAATCACCTAATACAATTATTATTCAAAATTAAAATCTCTCATCCTCCTCCCATAGGGTAATAAGATACCTAATATGGATCTAAATATAACATTCTTCAATAATGTCAAGATATGTCCATCCATGTTGATGAAATAGAGGACACCTCTCTCTCACTCAAGTTTCCTATCTCTTATATGATCCTAATTTATTAAAAATCATTCAAATAGGTGATATCTAAGTTAATCATGATTTAATTTATCTAGGGTCAAGCACTTTTTTTTCTTCCCTTGACTTTATTAAAACACTTGGATACTCTAAATGTAACCTTAAATCCACATGAAATACATGCCAATGCTATGATATAAGGGAATTTCCTCTTTTAGGTTGTGTTTATCTTCCTATTAATATTCCTCCCATCATCATTTATGTGAAATTCATAGTATTTAACTTTCCACTTTCCTAAAATATCTTACTCATTTGATCTTGCATATATTTCATGAGAGTAGTTACTTCATTTACCTAGTAATGTGTCAAATTCCCTTACAATGGTGAATTATACAAGATTCAAGGGGACATAAATCCTTGGAATTTTAAACAATTAAAAGAATGATGTGTTTTTTAAAAAACCACCCTTGAACCCTTACTTAGTATTCCATTTGAAGAATCCCAATGCTTTAACTATCATGTCAATTCTATTAAGGATTATAATGGTCATCCATAACTAAGCAAAAATATTCCACCTAACCTCTTTGACTTAGATGATGATGAATTAAATGAGATAAGCTTAAAGATAAAAATAATTCAATCTCGACCTAACAACACTCAAATTCCTCCCCATATTTAACCTTGATCCCATTAGTAATCATTTGATGAAATATCAGTTACTTTAACCAAAACTAAACATTTCATTCACCATGATTCCTCAATTAAGAAGATAGTTAATTCATGTACTATTAGATTACATACACCCAATTATGATGATTGTTATTCTTTAGATGACCCATTTTTAGATGAATTCATTCATGCTAAAAATGTCAAGGTTCTTAAATATAATTATTTTTTATTTTAGTATTTTAGTTCTCTTCTTGTTTTATAGTACCTAATGTTATATTTTCCTCTAATTTTCACAATTTAGAGATGGAATACACATGTATTATGACTCTAGCCATTGCAAAAAATCTCAAGATTATGCTTATCGATCATGCCATGATAGGACCCCACCATTTTTATTGATATCATGATCCTTATATCTTACTTCCTTTATAGATATTAGCTACTTTACTCAGACCTACTTCATAACTAGCCTTACACACATGAGCCTAGTATAGTTTCCATTCCAAATTATCCCTTCCTTGGTGATGGTATTATACCATTGCCTAATCTTTATCCCTTAGTCACACAATGGGAAGATGAACCTTATTTTTATATTCATAGAGTTGTTAGTCATTGAACCAAGAATTCTCATCTACATTAGCCACATCAAGCTTATTCATCTACCACTTTAGCTAGTATATCTCCACCATTTACTAATAGATTTATTTTTTACTTTGATGGTACAAATAACCATTCTTATACTCACTACTAAAAGCTTAGTCAATAAATTAATACATTACATCCATTCATTGGATAACCCAAAGACAAGACTATACCTCCTATCAAACTAATTATAGAGTACATGCTTAGATATGGGGAAGTCTATTATATTTGAAATCAGTGTTATACCCATCATACAAATAAGTTTAGAGTGATTTAACATCTCTGAGATTTTGTACATTTTACACTGGCACCATTTATTCCCCCTACTATGGGTCATTAGTGAATGAAGGCTCCTCTTTCATAAGTTGTACCTCTACATAGATCCAAAAATACCAATCATATTAAGATGCTTATTCCTCAAATCTATTATCCCACATAGGAGGTACCACATGAGAATCACTGTTCTTCTAATACACATAATTTTTGTTAGAGATTATATGCAAGTCTTTTCATGAATTTTTGTGAAGATCGATGAGACTTTGACTAACATTATAACTCAGTTGTTTAAGGATGTGTCAGATGTTATGGATGACATTTATGGTTGGATATATCAATATTTATGAACACAACATAGTGTTATCTCACATTATTTATCATTTTATTACATTATTTGGATCATATTTGGGATTCGTTTATATATCTTATATTTTTGACTATTTGTCAACATAATTTCACTTATCTCTTTTGAATGAACCATTATATTATTATTTATTTGTTTTATGTGGTTTCATTCTCTTTAGTTTTCTCTTATGGATTATTCTTGTCTTTCTTAGATTTAAAATTATGCTTATGGTTTCAATTGTTTCACATGGATTCCCTTATTTACTATTTGATGATTGTTTTCTAATTTCAACTCAAATAAAAATAATTATTATTGTGACTTGGTTATAAAACCCTCATTCCCTTAGTATTTTATCTTTTCCATACGATCAATTAGCAAACATGACTTCTCATTGTAATACCTATATACACCAATCTATTTGAACTCCATTTTTTCATTATTTCCTTTTCACATAGTAAGCATACATAAAATTTAAACATGAGATTACATTTGGTTCATAAGAAATCCTTAGTTGTTTACTCAATAATACCTCTGATTACTTAGTCTTCTTCAATCAAAGTCTAATGCTCATTTTTGTGTATCACTTTTATCACTCATGATTGGTTATTCAAAATATGTATGAAGGAAGAATCATAAATCCATAAAAATTTTAAAATCAAAATCATTTAAACAAAAAGAAATGATCCAAAAGGAAAATATAAAATACAAAAGTCTAATCACACAAAAGGACATGATTTATTATTATTGGCTCATATCTTATTCCTAATTAATTCTCAAAATCCATAGTTGGCCTCATGATATAACTGATGTCCACTGGGGTATCGTAGGCCAATATATTAGGATAAGAAAATTTAAAAATATATATAGTGTTGCCTACTTTCTCATAGAAGTACCCAATCTTCACAGTAGATTGATGAATCAATAAATGATCCTGAGGAATGACAAACATGTTATATGAAGGTAGGTCCATTTTAATTTCCTTATTTATATAACATTCACGAGTTGATCTTATTATTACACCTATTTACCTATACAAATTTATGTATATTGTTAGAAGGTATCCACTGTATTTTAATGGTCACTAACCTTTAGGTGTTTTAATTATTATCTAGTATGCCTCATGTTTATTAAGGTTTTATTATAAATTATTGTATCTTTATTTTTACACTCCTTATTTCATTGTAAAAATCCAAATATCCCCCTTGATGATTTTTTTTAAAACTAATCATACCCCTAGGGCTTCCATTTGTGAGTTGTAGTATAGTACTTTGGCTAGGACCAAAAATTCCTAATAAATTAGTGAATAAGTCCCATTAATATGTTCCAACATTTATATCCACCTCATTGGTGTTCCCTTTTTGAGTTACAGTAGAAGACCATGGATAGGACTAGGCATTCCTCACAAAATATTCAAATAAAAATTCATACTATTTCCAATTTAAAATAATATTGTATGCTTCTAATTTCAGATAATTTGTGTTTCATTATTATTTACATGTCATTTACATAATGCCCATCTTGATTTAGTTTGATTGATTAACTTTATTGTACATTTATTTTAATGCCATTTTTTAGAACATGTTGTCCACTTTATTAAAAAAAAATCATACTTCCCATATTGATTTAGTATGACTTATATTCATTTAATTTTGTACTTTACTTATACATGGTTTGAAAAATTTGTTACTCTTACTTTACCATTTTGGTTTACTATATTTATTCATCTTTTATTTTTACACATTTCCCATCATGATATAGTGTGTATTACATTTTAATATTATTTATATAATTTTCCAAATCATATGAATTTATTTTAAACCATGCATGTGTGTCATATAATGATAAAAAAGAAAACATACATCACACATTTACCATATAATATACAACAAAAGTAAAATACATATACTACAAAGGAATTACATCCATCAATAACATGAATACAACTCATATACAATAAATTTACATATTCATGTATAACATGAGTATGAAACAACATAATACAAGATAAAATACAATGTATACATTTCTAAGGTTATGATCCATCATGTTTATTATGTGTTCAAGTCACACTACCCATAAAAACTTACGATTGACCCCTCTGAATAGTAAATTGTAATGAGGTAGTCTAGGATCTCAAACCATCAAGATGTCCCTATAGATTGGACATGTAGGCTTGAAAACATCCAAGATCTATATTCATATCCATATGGGTGGCTCACTCCTGGGCCAATGCCTACCAGGCTCAGGCCTCTCCATCTCCACTTCCTATAAGTAGCTATAAGCCATCCCCATGTGTCTCTATCCACCTAGATACCTCTCCCACTAATAAAAATATTCTATCATATGTAGGATAAAATGGTACCACATGTCTTCCATATTAGTAATATCAATATGCCATAGTACCCCATCAAAAATATCTTGATGGGTACCTTAAACTATGGCACCTCATCTTAACTCCTTAAACATATATTTAAAACACAAAAACCAATTATACATTACATATCATATGTGTGTGTGTGTGTGTATTTATTTATCTATAACATCTATCCATACGAAGTACATAAATAATTATGCATCTAGTGATCTATCCAAAAATAAAAATATAAAACATTTCTTATCAACACCAGTGTCACCAACCACAGTCTCCCCATCATCTTAACTACTGAACACCTCCACTATAGGCTACCTATGTG
This sequence comes from Torreya grandis, assembly GCA_037957365.1. Classification (NCBI taxonomy): domain Eukaryota; kingdom Viridiplantae; phylum Streptophyta; class Pinopsida; order Cupressales; family Taxaceae; genus Torreya; species Torreya grandis. The sequence goes on from JARHVA010005712.1 coordinate 556,727, forward strand.
AAAATAAAAAGACTTGAGATACCACCCATGTATATCATGTTCCTCTCCTCATCTACCTCTCTATAGACTAACTATGTCTGGCCTTCACCATGGGATTTTTAGGTGTAACCACTACCTCCTATATCATCTCCCTCTAATGGTGTTATTATCTCTTATGTGCTCAAAATTTTTACTATCATCCCTATTATGGATCCATAGTTTCCTCACATGTATCCTCAACCTCTACATCTAACACTATCAAATAATCTATCTCATTCCTCGGTACCCCCTATTTTTTCCTAACCTTCCCATGTTCTTGCTCGATGAGGCTTAATGATTGGTATCTTTGTAGGTACTCTTGTATCCCTTATAGATCTAAGATCTCTATCATGCCATGCCTAATAGGAAGGAAGTACTAGGGGAGACATCAGATGTGGTAATACTAGTTGTTTAAATACACAAGTTATAGGATGTGTCTTCACCTATGATGTATAATTTCTAGCAACATGTATGTGTGCCAATCTAGTAGATAGAATAACCCAATTCTACCAATTAGCCACAATATCAAAATAGGGATACCATATAGTCTTCCCATGACTAACTATCTACAAGGTTAAGGTATGGATCAAAACAAACACAACATTATATTTTTTATATTTCACCACTTGAGGTAGCCTATCATCCACTGCATGGAGCACCCCAACTTGTTGATACATAATAAACCTCTCATATATCAAAGCACTCAATAAAATCATAGGGCCTATTGGGGTTAATAAACCATGCATGTCATGCATAAGCTACCCACACAAAATAAAAACTAAAAAATATATAGTACCCTACTCTAATATTGATTGGCATAAGGCTATTGCATACAACAATACCATCCCATCCAAATTGTAATATAATACACACATTATTACAAGTCCTATCATAACCTTTTGGATATCTATAATGGTCTATATATACATAAAATTAACATACCCATAATTTATAATAAATCATATCCAATCTAGTCAACCAATAGGCTAAGGATCACCTCTCTTCCTTAGCCTCCAACACATCATAAATTACAAGATTCCTAAAAAAAATAATTCTATGTAAAGCATGTACATCTCCCAAGGTGATGCTTTTATGCAACTAGAAATGCATCATGTCTATAAATCAATCCTAGCTCAAAGAAAATAGAGCATAACTACACTTTCGATTGGGAATACATTTTTTATGTAAGATCATGACCAATATGGGGATCTGCTAAACCTGATTAGGGGGTCACTTTTCATAATACACCATGTTAGGAAGGGTTACAAAGCCTATAGTCTAACATAATCATGGGATAACCCTAGAAGAGTCTTAAGTTTAATGTTCACTCTATATATAATAAAAAATAAAATAAATGTAATCTATTGCACACGAAATCTTTTAACACAAAGTGGGGGGTTAAAAATAATATAAATTAAACTAAACATGCATAAAAGAAATATTCTCATGTCAATGTATATAAAATCCTAATGCATGGGAGAGAAGCACAACTTCGTTATATATATACTCCTACAAAAGAGAAATAAATTTAGGAATACTTACCTTTGAATATGAACCCATCGAGCCTCAATCTCTCTCTTGTCTAAGGCTTTTCCAAGATATTGTTGTGGTATGTAAGGATAACAAAGACAAATCATCTCTAGGCTACACAACCTATCTATGCATCCAAAAGATTTCTCCACAAGACAAGATCCATAACTCCAAATAAAGTATGGAACTCTAATCTTTATTTGTCAATTAGAATGGTCAATAAGTAGATGTTCATTCACACTTATTATTCTTCGCTTCTCTATTCTCAAATGGTTGTAAATTAGCTTGGATATATAGGAAAATCTTTCCCTAAATCTTATCAAATATATTGGATTTATAGGGTCAACCTAGTCAATCGTGTATGTTTTTAGGAGGTAAATCACTAGGTCTCAAGCTAGGCCAATTGAAGGGATAAAAAAATCTAATTGAAAAATATCCCTAAATAGTACAGGGTTAACCTTGTCAACCTTGTATAGTAATTAGAGGATGAAAACTATACAAGTTTGATCTAGTCATCCTAGTACAATCAATTGGTGAAAGGGGGTCAAGGCAATAACAAGGAATATAATGATATGATGAATGTTTAAAATGGATACAATAGATAATAATAAGCTTAGGGTAAATGGTTTTAGGATACAAGTGTGTAGATGGAAAGTGGTAAAAGGGAAAACAATCTTATGAAGCACCAATGGTTTAACCACTCTTTTCATGTTATAAACCTTAAGGTGTGAACTTAGATAGATTGATACTCAATGGGTTATTTCAAGATATAAAGTGTTATTAATCAATAAAATTTAAAAATATTATATTTATATATATTCCCCACTCAAAGATCATCACATGTCATGTAAGTACAACATGGGATGGTGTTTCAAGATAAAACATGATACCACACAATGTTGATTCTAATTAAAGTGTAGTAGGTAGAAAATAGGATAAATTAAAGGATATAATTGAAAAACACATACCTTTATTTACCATAGTATTTTAGATAAAGAAGTAGACTGTAAGAGATGGAAGGCGTTCAATGTGAAGAACACTAGGTGAATCTATAGAAGCTAGTGAAAAAATAGACAAAAATCAATTTTCTTAGAAAATAAGCATATAGTAGTGTAAAATGAGTTAAGTCAAAGATATTAGGGTATTAAAAAAAATTATAAAATCAATATTGTTAAGGCAAGGATAGAATATTGAAGGCAAATGAATGACAAAATGATGGTAAATAAATGACAAAATAGTTGGAAAATAAATGACAAAATGAGTGGCAAATGAATGAAAAAATCATTTTAAAACAAATTAAATCATGTTGGAAAGTATGTAAAATGTAAATGGTGAAAATAAATGTAGAACATACTAAGTCACCTTGGGAAGCATGCAAAACATGAATGAAAAATAAAATATCAATGTAAGAAAACTTAAACAAATATATGTAAGAAAGTGAAAAGTAAGCTCATGTAAGATATGAAAAAAGTAAAACATGAAAGAAAAAAATAAAATGTAATTAAATATGTGAGACAAACATGAATAAGGCATACATAAATATAAATATGTAATAGTGGAAAATTTCATATGCAAGATAAGTGAAGTCTGCAAAAAATCAAATAAGAATATGATGGAGAACTAAAAATTGAAAAGATGCTTAAGGATGAAAAACTCACACTTAGTGCTTGTTATAAGATACAATGTAGGAAAACATGACATAATAACATGGATAGTATGATAATGAGATGGTGTGGTAAATAAATGGTGTAAGAGTGTAATCCATAGTTAATCAAACATGTTTTGCTCTAAGGATAGATAAATATGAAATAAAGTAATACTAGAATGTTTTTAAGAGGTGAATAAGAAGGAATTAAAGAAAAATGGAAAATGTATTTGGAATCATAATTTGTCTATCAAGTGGGGAAATGCAATGGGTGGAGGGGAGAATGAAGGAAAAATCAAGGTAGAGGAACTCTTTATCGAAGTCAAGACACTCAAATTAGGTTTGTTAAAACAAGAGGACTTTCTACCTTAAGTATTATGAAGAATTTATCTTGGTAACACAAGTCTTAGGTCAATAAATGAAGTATATATATCATCCCATGAAGGCTATATACATGAAAATTAAAATGGCCCTACCTTCACATAACGTGTTCCCCATTCTTTAGGACCTCTTATAGAGCCATCAGTCTACTACAAATATTGTGTACTTACATAATAAATTAGGTAGCACCATAGAGTTTGTTGAATTATCATATTACAATCTACAAACCTACCACACCCTAATAGACCTCAACTCTATGTGTGGCCAACTGTGGAGTTTAAGATTTGATTATAGATAGGATACGTTCTTGTAATCAAGTCTTTTGGTGAGATTTTAATTTTGAGATTTTTATGTTGTCTTTTGAATATCATTTAATTTTGATTCAAATGATTTGTATTTTAAATTTTTTTAAATCTTTTTCTCTTCCTCCTCCATACTGATTTGTAAAATGAAACATGGGTACTAAAGATGGCTTTGATTTGAATACTTGGGACTTGGTTTCTAAGAGAGAGAAACTTGAAAGAGAATGGGATCTAAGAATCACATAAATCTAGGTGAAATAAAAGTGCTATATTGAATTCAACCTTATTTTATCCAATTTGGAGTGAAATAAATGGGAAATCAAGAGGATTAATAGATGAAATAGTTTTAATTACTTCAAATCAAAAATACAAATGTGACAAATTAGATGATCCATTTTGAGGTTGGGGAGGTTTGGATGAATCAATGTTATGAGAAAATGATTATAAAGTTTCTTTAGTAGTTTTTTGAGGTGTTTAAAATTGAGTCATAATAAAGTCTTATTTTTTTTCTTGGTGTAATGCTTCTTATAAAGTTATAGGTCAAAAGATTCAAAATTTGTATTGAAGGGGAGGTTTAAGAGTAGTGACAAATAATTTTAAAAGAATATCAACATTCATCTTATGGTCTAATTTATGAGTGAAATACTTCAATAATTTTATGAAAGTATGAGCATATTAATTAGGAAGTTGTTTGGCATTGATGAACTGGATAAGGTAATTTTCAGGAAGGTCATCATGTTGGAATTCCTTCACTAGAGCATTGACTAAATCCTCTAGTTGTGAGATGGAATGTCTAGGAAGTTTTTTGTCCATTCAAATGCATAACCTAACAATGTTTTGGCTAAGATATTTGTGGTATCAAAGGTGTTAGTTTGGTTCCATTCCTTATAGATATTACCAAAAGACTTAAGAAAGATAGTAGGGTCCTTAGTCCCATTATATGTGATAGTTGGAGAAATGTTTCCAATATCTATAGATGAAATTAATGGAGCTAAAGGTTCATTTTAATGATGTTGAAAATTTTTGTTATTTATTGGAGGTTAAGGAATGATATTTCCATTAGAATCTCTAAGAGGAGGAAAAAAATTTTGAGTTGGTTGAGACATGATGACTTGAGGTGGTTGACTAGACATGTTTAATAAATGTTGTTACATGTTCATCATTTGAGATTGATTGGTTGTTTGCATAATGTTCATTTTTCTAAATATATGTGCAAGAAGTTAAGTTGTATCAATAGGTGGATTTAAAGGTGGGGTCTTATTGTTTTTAGGAAGAACATTGGTGTTGATAAGACGAAGATTCTTTGTAGGTGAAGAATTCCTAAAATTAGTGTTAGTTATCTTAAGTGTGGTAGAAGAAGGAAGCATGGTAAAGACACCATTATTGTTAGGAGTGTAAATAATATTATAATAAAGGTTTTTGAATAATTGAGAACCATATAGATTATCAATTTGAGTGGTTTCAACGTTGATAGTTTGGGAGGTGATAATAATAGGTGTTATTGTTATGGATGTAACAAGAGGGTTTTGAAAATTTGTATTAACAGGTGGAACATAATGCAAGGTTTCAACATTTGATGTAGATGGGTTGATGAGTTTATGAATTCTAGGTTTAGAAGATGTAAAATAGGTATAAGGTATATTATTTCCATGGTTTGGGAATTATATAATAGCATTCTCTATATCTACTATACAACATAGGGTAGATTGAGATTGAGAAGATTTAGAACCATGTGATGAAGATATTCACCATAAAGAGTTATCCTCTATGGTGGATAAGTGGGGTAGGAGAGAATAACCCATATACATTCAGAATGGGTTGAGACTTCAAGAAATAATTTGATAAGAGGCTTCATGATACCAAGTAGGAGTGGATATCAAAAGGTTAGAAAGAAAAATAGTCACAAAATTAGCAAATAGGGAAGACAAAAAATAGTACATGGTTGACTAGGTTGACCTAGTAGAACAAATAGAGGTTGAGAAAGTGTACAGGGTCGACTAGGTTGACCTAATTTAATAGAGAAGAAAATTAGAAAGTCTAAAATAGATTATGAAATGAAATAAGATAATTTTTTAAAGTAATTTTTAGAAGAGTAGAAGAGAAAAAACAATCAATTGGATTAATGTTGGCCAATACAATTGAGACACACAACATAAAACCTTAAACCAATGCTAGCTAATACAATTTTTTCCAATACAAACTATAATTGAGCAAAGAGCAAGAAATCAACTTGTAAATTAAATAGCTAACTAATTAGTCAACTTAAATGTTTATTATATTATTATAGTTTGATTTTAAATGTAATGAGAAGTTTTATATATGAAAGGAACTAGAAGGACATCTCAAGATGATTTCAAGTAGTTTTGGTTGAAAGGGATCTATAGTGGTAATGAAATAGGATTGGTATTGGGCTATACCCTCTCACTTAATACACCATAGTGATAAGCATGTTAGGTGATTAGCTATAATATACCATTAACCATGATTTATAATTGACTAGAACATCAAGTTAGTTTCCCCTTTGGTGATTAAATCCAAGTAGGTTAGCCTTGGGTAGACAACTATTAAAATTCTTGTTTATATTTTTTTATTTGGTCATGTGTACATAAAATAGAAAAATAGAGAAACTAAATTAGTTATTGAAAACCCACCTAATTAATCCATGTGATCTATTCTAAGTATGCAAGTGACAAGAAAATAAAGTATGAATAAATTACTAGAGTATAAGGTTAATTCCAACTTTGAAAAAGGGTACAATGTTGATATAGTCAACAATGTATGCATAAAATATATAAAAATGTTAATAAGGTTGATACTATACTATAGAAGCATGGTTTGAAAATGAACAAGGTCAACATAGTCAACCCAATTATCCAAATAACACATAGAACATAGAACTGGGTTGGTAGGGTTGATCTAGTTGCTTGTATAGGGCAAGTTTTAAAAACCACAATCTATGAAAGGAAATATTTTAAATTAATAAAAATAGAGATAGAGAGTAACATTGGTGGATCAAAGATGTAGAGAATGAAGATTTTCATTCAATAACATTGATATATTCTTGAAAATTTTGCTAACCAGGTTGAATACATTGATCAAGATTTGTAAAAACCTATTATTGAGTGCATAGAATATATAGGGTCAACTGGGTTGGCCTAGTATGATGAGCAAGATGCCTAAAAATGTATAAGGTTGACTGGGTTGACCTAGTAGTCTGGACTAGAAGTTTGGAAAGATGAAAACACGTACTAGGTCAATAGTGTCGATCTAGTAGCCTATACCTAAAAACCTACACATAGAAGTCAGAGTTGGGTTGATGAAATCGACCCAATATGGTATATATATCATAAAAATAATGATAAAATAATTAAATAATGAAATAAGGTGAATAAATCATGTAAGGGTTAGTCACATTGGGTTCAATAAAATGTATGCAATCATAAATACATCATGTCTATAAATCAATCCTAGCTCAGAGAAGATAGATCATACCTACACTTTCAATTAGGTATACATTTATTAAGTTAAAACATTAACAACATGGGTATATTCTAGACCCAATTAGGGGATCACTTATCATAATACACCATGATAGGAAGGGTTCAAAACCCTATAGTCTAACATAATCACATAATAACCCTAAAATAGTCCTAGGTTTAATATTCATTCTATATATAATAAACAAGAAAGTAAATTTAATCTAGTACACACCAAAACTTTTGGCACAAAGTGGGGGTTAGAAACAAATAAACTAAACTAAACATGGATAAAATACATATACTCACATCAATATGTATGGAATATTAATACATGGGAGAGAAGTGTAATTGCATTATCTATCTACTCTTACATAGGATAAATAAAGTTAGGAATACTTACATTTGAAGATGAACCCACTAAGCCTCAATTTATCCATTAGCAGGGGTATTCACAAGAGATTGTTGTGGTATGTAAGGATAAAAAATACAAATCAGCTCTAGGCTATATAGCCTATCTATGCATCCAAAAGACTTCTCCACAAGATAAGATCCATATCTCTAAAGAAACTATGGAACCCTAAGATTTATTCCTCAAGTAGAATGGTCAATAAGTAGATGTTTATTTGCACTTATTCTTATTCTATTCTCTATTCTCAAATGGTTGGGAATGAACTTGTATATATAGGTAGATCTTTCCCTAAATACTTCTAAATATGTCAATTACATGGGGTCAACCTATTCCACCTTGTATCTTTTTGGAATGTAAATCACTATGTCCTAATCTAGATCGATCAAATGAATAATGAAACTCTAAGTGTAAAATATCCCTAAATAGTACAGGTTTGACCTTGTCAACCCTATATAGTAATCAAAGGCTAAAAATTGTATAAGGTAAACCTAGTTGACTTAGTATAGTCAACTGGTGAAAGGGGGTCAATGTAAGAACAAGGAGGATAATGATATACCAAATGTTTAGAATGGGTACAACAAATAAGAGTAAGATTAGGATAAATGGTTTTAGGAGACAAGTGTGTAGATTACAAGTGGAAAAAGGGAAAATAATCATACAAAGCACCAACGGTCTTCCCACCCCTTTCTTGATGCACCCCTTAAGGCATTCATTCAAAGAGATTAAGACTTGATGGGTTCTTATGAGATATGAAGTGTCAATAATCAATTAAAGTTAAAAATATTATGTGTACATATATGCCTCACTCAAACCTCATCACATATCACGTAAGTGCAACACAGGATGGTGGTTTGAGATAGAACATGATATGATACAACATTTATGCTAAGTGTAGTAGACAAAAAATAAGATAAATGAAAGGATAGAATTTAAAAACACATACCTATAATTGCCTTATTTTTATAGATAAAAAATTAGACTAAAAGTTATGTAAAGGTGTGCAATGTGAAGAACACTAGGTGAACCTATAGAAGTTATTACAAAAATAGCCAAAATTTAATTTGATTGGAAAATAGGCATACATTAGTGTAAAATGAGTTAAGGCAAAGATATGAGGGTATTAAAAAAAATGGCAAATCAGGATTGTTAATGCAAGGCTATAATATTAAAGGCAAATGAATGACAAAAGGATGGCAAATAAATGACAAAAAGGTTGGAAAATGAATGATAAAATTAGTGGAAAATGAATGAAAAAATGATTTTTAAACACATTAAATCATGTTGGAAAGCATGCAAAATGTAAATGGTAAAAAGGAATGTAGAACACACTAAGTCATGTTGGGAAGCATGTAAAACATGAATGAGAAATGAAATATCAATTCAATAAAACTTGAACAAAGATATGTAAAAAAGTGAAAAGTAAGCTCATGTAAGATAGACAAAAATAAAAACATTAAAGACAAAAAATAAAATGTAATTAAAGATGTGAGACAAACATGAAGAAGGATTACATAAATAAAAACATGTAATAATGGAAAATGTCATAGGTAAGATAAGTGAAGTCTACAAAAATAAAATAAGAACATGATTCAGAAATAAAAATCAAAAAGTTATTAAAGGATGAAAAACTCACAATTAGTGCTTGTTCTAAAATACAATATAAGAAAACACAACCACCTAATTACATGGTTAGTATTAAAATGAGATGGTGTGTTAAATAAATGGTGTAAGAGTGTAATCCATAGTTGCTTAGACATGTTGTTCTACTCTAAAGATAGATAAAATTGAATCAAAGTAATGTTATCATATTTTAAGAGGTGAAGAAGAAGGAATTAAATAAGAATGAAAAATAGATTTGGAATCATAATTTATCTTTCAAGGGGGGAAATGAAATTGGTGGAGGGGAGAAGTAATGAAAAATCAAGGTAGAGGAACTCTATCAAAGTCAAGACACTCAAATTAGGTTTGTGAAAACAAGAGGACTTTAGACCTTAAATATTCTAAAGAAATTATCTTAGCCACAAAAGTCTTAGGTCAATAAATGAAGTATATAGTTCATCGCATGAAAGCTATATGCATGAAAACTAAAATGGACCTACCTTCCCAGAACATGTTCCCTATTCTTTAGGACCCCTTATAGATTTGTTGATCTACTACACATATGGGGTGTTTTCATGAGAAAGTAGGAATCACCATAGAGTTTGTTGAATTCTCCTATTCCAATCTACTAGCATACTACACCCTAATGGACCTCGACTCTATGTGAGGCCAACTATGGATTTTGAACTTTAATCACAGAAAGGAGATGTGCTTGTAATCATGTATTTTAGGGATATTTTACATTTGAGATTTGTATGTTTCCTTTTAAATATCATTGCATTTTGATTAAAATGATTTGGCTTTTAACATTCTTGATGGATTTTTCTATTCCTCCTCCATACGGATTTGTAAAACCAAAAATGGGTGCTAAAGATAAATTTTAATTTAATACTTGGGACTTGGTTGTTAAGATAGAAAACCTTAAAAGAGCATGGGGTCTATGAATCATGTAAATCTAGGTGAAATAAAAGTGTTATCCTGACTTCAACCTTGTTTTATGTAATGTAGAGTGTAAGAAAGTGGAAATCAAGAGGGGTGACACATGAAACAATTTGAATTGCTTCAAATATCCAAAAAAAAATGTGACAAAGGGTGAAAAAAGGATATAATAATAGTAAAGTGTGATTCCTTATCATAAGAATTAGGTAAATGTAGGAAAACATGCTAACATAGATTTTTGTGTAAATTCCATCTAGCAAAAGAAGTAAAAGCTAAATTTGAGAACAAGGATCAATAACATTTTATTATAAAAGGAATGATAAGATGTTAATTTTATGAGGGAAGGGTCTTATCAATGGTCTTACACTATAACTTCATCAAAGAGAAACCCATAAGGGAGACAAAAATTAAACATGTGAAACAATTAAATGAAAAAAAGAAGAAGAAAATGTGGTATTTTGTGAGGGCCAAGTCCTATCCATGGTCTTAAACTATAAATCATAAAATATAAATATAAGGGATGCCAAAATAAATGTAAAAATAAGAGATATATAAGGAAAAGAATGAAAATAAATGCCAAATGTGATGTGTAAGAAAAAAAAAGAATGTAAACAAAAATAATTATGCTAGTAAAGGTAAACTAAAATAAATAAAGTTCACAAAAACAAATAAACATGAGACAAAAAAATAACAAGAAAAATCTATGTTAATGTTTGTATTAAAGATGAGCATGTGAAATACAAATCTATAAGTCTTGGAAGGTTTCTTGAAGTTGAAATTGTTTATTATTATGTATTGTAAAATAAGAGTTAGAATTGTAAGATGCTCGAGTGGGTAAGTAGATGTAGGGATTGACATCATAAGTGTCCCCAAAGGCTAAAGGGACATGTGGATGGGCATTGAAAGATTCCCAAACATGTGAGGTAGAGTGAGGTAACATTGAACTATTAAAATGGTTTGAACTGGGTTGGTAGGTGCATTCAAAGATAGGCAAATGTGTTAGTTTTTAGATTTTAAGGATGTTTAATGTGACATATGATGTGTAGGAGAGGTATGAAGAGGTAAAGGAGGATCGTGAATGATATGCTTTGGAGTAGGCATTTGAAATAGGTACTCTTTGGTTCATGTGATGTATGAGGTTGTGGTTCAATGGATGCAACAATATGTTTAAAATTGTTCATGTTAGTTATCCTTTCCTTATTGATGTAAGCAGAAGGATCAACTATGGTTTTAAAAAAAATAGTGGATGAGGTATAGGTATGGTATGATTGTTGTCGATCATTGGGTAGGTGATGTTGATTTTATTGTGGTTCTTGAGATTGAGTTTGACAAGCTTGGAGATAGTCTTGATAACATTTTTTTATGAGAATATCAAGATTGAAATGTGGACCAATCAAGGAATAAATAAGAAATCAATGAAGATCATGAAAATATTCATGAGAATGATCTATATTAGCATGCCACCAACAAAATTTAACATCATTTTGGAGGATGTTTGGAAGGATAAAAGATCATGGGTTTAGAGGGTGGAAATTTCTTCCTAATTTATTCTTAACTCAAGGGAAGGTGGGTAGAGTTAAAATTGGTTAAATTGGATACTCCATTTTGAGGTTGTGGTGTCTTGGATAAGTCAATGTTATGAGAAAATGATTAGAAAGGTGATTTAGTAGTTGTTTGTTGTGTTTTAAATTGAATCATAAGAAAGTATTTCCCTTTTTATTGGTTTAAAGATTTTTCTAAAGTTGTAGGTAGAAAGATTCAAACTTTGTATTGAAGGGAAGGTTTAAAAGTAGTGACAAATAGATTAAAAAGAGTATCATAATTTATGGTATGGTATAGTTTATGAGTTAGAATTCCATCATTTAATGAAAGTATGAGTAGATCCATTTGGAATTTGTTTGGCATTGATGAAATGGCTAAGGTAATTTTTAAGAAGGTCATCATGTTGGAATTCCTTCAATAGAGAACTGACTAAATCCTATAGTTATGAGATGTAATGTCTAGGAAGTTGGTTATATCATTCAAGTGCATCACCCATAAATGTTGTATAAGATATTTATAGTAGAAAAGGTGTTAGTTTGGATCCATTCCTTATAAATATTACCAATATACTTAAGAAATATAGTAGGGTCCTTATTCCCATTATATGTGATAGCTGGAGAAATGTTATCGATATCTATAGATTAAATAAATTGGTTTAAAGGTTTACTTTGAAGATGTTGAAGAATTTTTTTTTTATTGAAGGTTTAGGGATGATATTCCCATTTGCATCTCTAAGAGGAGGGACAAAAAATTTATTTGGTTAAGACATGATGACTTGAGGTGGTTAACTAGTCATGTTTACTAAATTTTGTTGCATGTTCATCATTTGAGATTGATTGGTTCTTTCCATGATGTTAATTTGTTGAACTAAATGTGTAAGAAGTTGAGTTATATCAATAGGTGGATTTTAAGGTGGGGTATTAGTGTTTTTAAGAAGAGGATTGGTGTTGATAGGAGGAGGATACTGTATTGGTAGAGGATTCCCAACATTAGTGTTATTTGTCTTAGGTATGGTAGATGAAGAAGGAAGCTTGGTAAAGCCACCATTCTTGTCAGGATTTTAAATAGTATTATCATCAAGGTTTTTGAATAATTAAGAACCATCTAGATCATAAATTTGAGTGGTTTTAACCATGTTACTTTGGGAAGTGATAATACTAGGTGTTATTGTTATGGGTGTAACAAGAGGATTGTGAACATTGGTAGTAAGAGGTGGAACATAATGTGAGGTTATAATATTTGATGTAGATGGGTTGATGAGTTTACAAATTCTATGTCTAAATGGTGTAAAAGAGGTGTAAGGTATCTGATTTTCATGTTTTGTGATTTTTCTAATATGATTATTTAGATCAATTATATGGTATGGGGTAGATCGAGATTGAGAAGATTTGGAACCATGTGATGAAGAGTTTCTCCATAAAGAGATGTCTTCTATGGTGGACAAGTGTTGGTAGGAGAGAATCACCCATGTACATTTAAAATGGTTTAGGATAATCAATAAATAATTTTATAATAGGATTAATGATACCAAGCATGAGTGGATATCAAAAGACTAGAAGGAAAAATAGATGAAAATTTTAAAATAGGGAAAGCAAAAAATAATAAAAGGTCAACTAGGGTGACCCAGTACAATAAATAAGAAAATTATAAATTCTAAAATAGATTTTGAACTTAAAAAAGATAACTTTTTCAAGTAATTTTGATAAGTAAGAATACAACGGAAAAAAAATCAATTATATTAACATTGGCCAATCCAATTAAGGCACACAACATAAAACCTTGCATCAACATTGGATAATGCAAGTTTTTGCAATACAAAATTTAATTAAGTTAAGAGCAAGCAATGAACTTGGTAAGTAAATATATAATTAATTAGTCAAATTTAATGTTTATTAGATTATTATAATATTATTTTAAATGTGATGGGAAGTTAGCTGTAAGAAAGGAACTAGAAGGCCATATAAGGATGGTTTCAAGTAGTTTGAGTTGAAAGGGATCTATAGTGGTAATGACACAAGATTGGTATTAGGGCCTACCCCCTCCCTTCACACACCATAGTGATAAGGGTGTCATTTTCCTAACCAAAATATACCATTAAACATACTTTATACTTTACTAGAACATCAATTCAGCTTTCCTCTTAGTGATGAAATCCAAGTAGGTTGGCCTTGGGTAGACAAATGTTAAAATGCTTGTTTAATTTTTTTGATTTGGTCATGTGTGCATAAAATATAAAATAGTGAAACTAAATGATTTATTTAAAAACCACCTAATGAAGTTATGTGATCTATTATAAGCATGCAAACAACAAAAAAGTAAAGTGTGAACTAATTACTAGCATATAAGGTTAATTCCATCTTTGAAACAAGGTGCAATGTTCATATGGTCAAAAATGTATGTACATAATGCAAAATGGGGTCGATAAGGTCAATCCTATACTTTGAAAGCAATGTATAAAAATGAATAGGGTTGGTAGAGTTGACCCAATTATCCAAACAACATAAAGAACATAGAACTGGGTCAACATGGTCGATCCAGTAGACTATGTAGTGGCAATTTCAAAGATTGCAAACTATAAAAGAAAAGAGTATAAAGAAAGAGATAAAGAGATATATAGTAATCTTGTTGGATAAGATATGTAGAGAATAAATATTTCCATTTAATAACCTTGATATATTCTTACAAACTCTACTAATTGTGTCAATTAGATCAATGAAGCTTTACAAAAACCTATTACTGAGTGCCTAAAATTTACAAGGTTGATTGGATAGACCTTGTATGTTGAATAAGATGAATAAAAATGTATAGGGTCTAATGGGTTGACCTAGTAGTCTATATTAGAAGTCTGGAAAGCTAAAAACATGTACTAGGTTAATAGGGTCAATCTAGTAGTTTGTACCTAAAACCCTATGCATAGAAGTGAGAGTTGGGTTGATGCAGTCGACCCAATATGACAACTATATAATAAAAATAATGATGAAAGAATGAAAAAATGAAATAAGGTGAATAAATCTTGAAAGGGTCACTTCACATACATTAAACAAAATATATGCAATTAGAAATGCATCATGTCTATAAATCAATCTTAGCTCAAAGAAGATAGACCATACCTACACTTCTAATTGGGAATACATTTTTTAAGTGGGGGCATGACCAATATGGGGATCCACTAGAATCGATTACGGGATAAATTATCATAATAAATCATTCCAAGAAGGGTTCCAAATCTTATAGTCTAACACAATCATGTAAAAACCCTAAAAAAGTCCTAGGTTTAATGTTTAATCTATATCTAAAAAACAAGAAAGTAAATCTAATCTAGTATACACCAAATCTTGGGGCATAAACTATACTCAAAATCTAAACTAAACATGCATATAAGACATATACTCACATTAATGTATATAGAATCCTAATTCATAAGAAAGAAGCACAAATTTATTATCTATCTACTCTTACAAAGAAGAAATAAAGTTAGGAGTACTTACCTTTGAAGATGAACCAATCAAGCCTCAATCTCTCCCTTGTCCAAGGTGTTTTATAAGAGATTGTTGTGGTATGTAAGGATAACAAATACAAATCTGATCTAGGCTACACAACCTATCTATTCATCCAAAATACTTATCCACAAGTCAAGATTTGTATCTCCAAAGAAAGTATGAAACCCTAAGGTTTATTCTTCAAGTATAATGGTCAATAAGCAGGTGTTTATTTTCACTTATTCTTCTTCACTTTTCTATTCTCAAATGGTTGGAAATGAGCTTGTATATATAGGTAGATCTTGTCCTACATCCTTTCAAATGGTTCATTTGTAAAAGGTTGACATAGTTAACCCTATATGTTTTTGGGAGGTAAATCACTAGGTCATCCGAAGGGCTCATGCAACTCCAAGTGTAAAATATCCCTAAACAATACAAGGTCAACCCTATAGACCCTATATTGTAATCAAAAGCTGAAAATTATACAAGGTCAACCTAGTTGACCTAGTACATTAAATTGGTAAAAGGGGATCAAGGAAAGAACAAGGAAGATAATGATATGACAAATGTTTGGAATGGGTACAACAAAGAAGAATAAGCTTAGGGTAAATGGTTTTAGGAGATAAGTGTGTAGATGGCAAGTGGTAAAAATGACAATAATCTTACAAATCACCAATGGTCTACCCACCCCATTCCTAGTGCACCCCTTAAGGTGTGTACTTAGATAGATTTAGAGTTGACATATTATTGCAAGATATAAAGTTTCAATAATCAATAAAAGTTAAAAATATAATGTGTATATAATGCCCACCTCTATGGTATCCCCATCCACCTCCCATCACAAAGAGTGGTTAATCACTCCCATACTCCTAGGAACATGATGATTAGATCAATAATGAGATGTATATTTCAAAACATTGTGATACCTATAGATCTTAAGGAGTCTATCCATGCTTGGTCCACATCTGACAGTTGCTCTAGTAAACTTAGTAGGCAAGATACATCACTAGGTTCCAAAATATCTATCATATTTACAAAATATTAAACACCATAAAATTTATTATATCTCAATATAAAAATGATACATATACATTATTAAAATTAATAAAATACTAAAAATAAACTCCTTTATCAATATGTTCTTATTTTCTATTTCCTACCCTTTTCCTACATAGTTGGCCCTTTTATACTAAATTGGCCCTATCACCCTTATTTATAAACTATGCCATCCCTTTCCCATATTTTTCATACTAATTCAACCTTCTGATATGCATTCATAACAATTTAATAAACTACATTTATGACCTACTTCATACTAAATTTGCCAACATACACTAAGTGGGACCCATCCTTATTTCTAATTAAGTCATCCTTCTGTTACATAATTGGTCACCCACAATAAGATAAAGTTAGCCCTCTACTATGTAGTTGACCAATTTATTACCTCTCACCTTTTTCAAATTATGTTTTTTGGGATAACTCTATTCAAAACAATAGTTACTTTTAAACTATTTAACATAAATGCCTTAGGTGTTTATTAATCTAACCCTTTCCTACCCAATATCCCAGATTGTTCTTAGTTTATCTAAAAATTTCCTAGGGAAATTTTATCTACGTAAAATTTCACTAATACATGTTTTTATGTACCTAGCTTAATTTTAATACCAATCAAATAAAAATAAAATAAAATTAACGCACCACCTACTTCAGCTACACTAGTTATGACCACTATGCATCCTGTACATCGTATATGCCATCTTCTCACCTTGGTCTCTCTATGGGATCTTATAGGTCTTTCAAATCTCGATTTTATTATAATAGTAAAAATTATAAGTTAATTAATTATTACCCTATTTATATTTACCATTTAAAATGATTTAATTAGCAATTATTTACCACTAAATTTCATTTTTCACTCATAGCTTTGTTTCTACTAGATCTTTTATGAATCAAATTATGTTTTGAAATATCAACATTATAGATAATTTTTCCACATATTACATGTATATTTTGAAAAAAAATAAAAATTTCACTTATTTATAGGTTCACATAATCTTCCCTACATTAGATGCCTTTGTATTTCTCACACTTCAATTTTACTCTAAAACACTAAGGTAAGTAAAGGTATGTATTTTTTAATTTTGTACTTTCATCTATCTTGTTCACTTATTATAATTTACTTAACTTAGTATTTTGTGTTGTTATTTTCTTTTCCCTACACCATCTTATATTTTAATTGTATCATATGTGATGAGCTTTGAGTGTTGAATATATGTACACATAATATTTTTAAACATTATCAATTATAGATGCTTTATCTCTAAGTGCACACCTTAAAGGGTGAAAGAATAAATGGGTGGGTAGACCATTTATGATTCATAAGATTATTATTCCCTATACCACCACTTAAAACCAACACAAGTCCCTCATATACATTTACCTATGCTTTACCACCTACCTTACACACTCTTCCAAGTAACTCACCACCTTAAATATCCCCTACCTGAACCAAAATTATTTTTACCATCCTTCGAACATAGTAAAAAGGGTCAACCTATTATGAGAATTGAGCACATTATGGGACTATGTCATCTGAGTTGATTTAGTATGGGACCTAACGACTCTATTTCCTAGACAACTAAGTCAATTAGTCTGATTATGTCAGCTAAAATTCAAGAAGGGTTTAGTGTTATATTTGACTATATATACACATATTTTACCCAATTTTCAATATAGATATAAATAATCATTCATTTGGGCATCTTTATCTACTTATCCACAGTTTTACTTGAGGAGTCAATGCTTAAGGTTTCATACTTCCTTTCGAGAGAAGAATATTGTCTTGTGGGAGAATATTTTAGATGCATAGGAAATGTCTTGTAGTCTACAGCTGACCTATATTTACCATCCTTAAAAAATAAAATAACCTCTTTAAAAACACCATTAGTCAAGGGAGATATGAAGCTCGACGAGTTCATCTTCAAGGTAAGTATTCCTAAATTTTAGTTCTCTTTTATTAGTAGATAGATTTTCATGTATTGACTTATTAATGTATTTATCTCTCCATGTTAGGATTACCTCTACATTTACTTGAGTAGGGTTATTATTTGCATGTTTAATTTTATGTTTATTATCTCCCATTTGTGCCATAAGCTTTGGTGATCACTAAATTAGATTTACAATACTTTGTTACAAAACCATAGCACTTAGCTAGAGTTATTATGTGGTATCACTATATTAGAGGCTTTACAACCCTCCATACTGATATTTTATGATAAAATACCTATTATTTATGTCTATCAAATCCATATTGGTCATGCCCCTAATTATCTAAATACAATAACAATAAAAATGGCTAGTTTGGTTTATCTTCTCCAAACTAAGATTGATTTGTAGGTCAATTTCACTTTCCCTTGTATACAAGTCACACTTCCAACACATCAGACCCACGAACCCTTTTTTCTCATGGTGTTTATTCAAACCATTTATGTGTCATAATTCCTCCTATATATTATTTTAGTTCCCTGGATAGTAGTATAATATGCCTATGAATAAACACAAATCAACTTCTACTTATGTTCATATTTCATACAATTTAAATTCTCATGATAATAATGTATCTTTTAGTTAGTTAACATGTGATAATTATTTAAAAATTAATAAAATAATAGATACCAATGAATCTCCCTCAACCTCCCTTACTATAATAGAACCCATTTCTCATCATAACCACCATGTGTGATGCAAGAGCATTACTCTTAGTTTTCAATTTTGGTTTGTTCTTATCATTTTTGGATTTATTAGTTTGTTTCAGTAGTCTTATAGATATTAATTTTCACTTTGTAATATTATAATATTTTTTATATTAGTTTAGGTTGGTTATAATTTGAATTTGGCACTTTCCTACCAAAATTCAATTTCAAAAATTTGAATTGTTCTATTTAGTTTATGAGACTTTTACAAAATTATAGTGTTTAATAATGAGGGTTTTTGGATTTTTATGTGTATATATGGTCTCAATGTGAATTATAATGTTTATATCACTTATGATCACATCCACTGTCATGTTGGTCATTGGTCTAGTTTAAAAAATCCATTTGAAGTCCATTTAAGACCTACATTTGATTAATCTTAGACAATTAGAGTCTTTATAAGAATATATATTTCTTTGTAATAGTTTTAAATAAATAATAATATAGGTTATAATTAAGTTTATAAGCTCCAATAAATAAAGAGATAAGTGTAAGTTACAAGAAAGAGGACAACCACAAGGATTCTATGTAAATTCATAAGAATGATAAATTTTCAATACTAAAAATCAGGTTTTGAAGGTGTTTATGTTATAAATGAAACATTAATGAGTTTATATATATTATTTTTATTGAAAATTTGGATTAATTTATAAAAATTAAATCATATTTAGGTAGAATAAGGAAATAAAACTAGTTTGCATACATTCTTTATATTGCCAGTAGATTTAAGTTCAAAGAGACAATTCTTGCCTTCATTTGGATTGATATTATATTTAAAAAGTTATTAAATAAGGTTATAAATGAATATTAATTTTATTTAATACTAAAAAATTCAATAAATATTCAAACTCAATCAAATCCTATAGTTCTACCCATACATACATGAACCCTACCGTTTGGAGACTTCTTCGAATGAGTATTGGTAGTTTTTGCATGCTATGTCAATTCAAGAATATGGCTTGTTATCCTTGACTATTTAAAAAAAATTCATAGACTGTTTATAACTTAAACCAATCCTTAAAACCTCTTTGTGTTCTTTCCAACCAATTTTTCCTCTCTTGGCTTGTGTCAAAGACCTAGTGAAGTGGTTTGGCCATTTCATGGGTTTGATATGTAGAGACTAATTAAGACTATAAAAATTAGTAGGGATTGTGGGATTTGAATTATAAATGTTAATTAAACATTATTTTTCCATTTTGTTATGTGTGTATATTATTAGATAAGAAAATCAATTTTAGGCCTAAGAGACCAAATTAGAAACGTAATTATCAAAGAAAAGGTAGGGTTAGTGTACTTCATTTATTATTTGGTTCCTGACAATTGGTAGAGTAATATAAAACCTTAATCTATATCTAAAAATATATTTATTTGAATTGAAACCATATAATTTTGACAAACCTTTAAAAAAGTGCCTTTAGAGCATTACCAAAAAGAGACCTGAAAGAGTGAACATCATTGAAAATAAAGTAATTTACTTTTGATGTGGAAACCTAAATTTTGTGTTATTAGAGGAAGATAGAGGGATATTTGATCCATAATTGATTGGCATCTAAACATTCTAAAATTGTCAAATCTCTAAAAATAATGATTTGAGAGGGCTAGTAGAGATAAGCCTATGAAGGTAAGCTTGATTCAAAGTTGTTTGTAATAATAAATATACATAAATGAGGGTGATATCAAATTTACATCTTACTAGGTATAATATATCACCCCTCAAAAGGTAATAGTGATCAAAACCAAAGGTCCCCAATGTAGTGTACCAATGGTTAAAATCAATAATAAGATTCAAGAATTAAACAAACCCCTTGATGATGTTCATATACCTTCATAAGAGATAATATTGTTGATGCATGCATTGGGTTATTTACAAAACCAAGTATATTAGACAACTTTGTAAAATAAATCATACTACTCCTAGATTGATTCTAATGTTATCCATGGTAATCTTTCATGTATAGATTATTAAATATAAAGTTACCACCAAACTTTCATATATCAATGCTACCAAAGTTTAATGGAAATTGAGATACATAATTTCAACTTCAAGCCTATATAAAGGATATGGCACATGTCACTAGTATTCTAATTCTCCTATAGTTATTTCCACAAACTCTAAATGGTGAGGCATAAAAATGGTCTGATCATTCACTCCCTAGTGGTTCACTACATACATACAATGAGATAAACTAATTATTTCTCATGTAATACATAAATAATAAGGGAGCTTAAGTCACATATGAGAGGTTGCCTTATCTACACCAAGGTAAGTCAAAAATAGTGAGTGATTACATTATATGATTTACATCTTGCATGAAATAATTGATCTATCACCTGACAGATCTAGAGGTATAATACATCTATGATAGAGGTCTCATATTACATATTAAGAATAAATTACTATATGATACATCCATATATTTCTTACATATATGTAACATAGCTATGACATTAGATACGAAGTAGGGACTAGTTGAGGAAAAATCAAAGGTATATTTGGATGTAGATATCTTAGAGTAAAATCATCCAATATGGTATAAGCACCTAATCCACCTATGAGTAAGGAAAAAGTGGAACATAAATTACCAATAAAGATACTCAATAAAGGTAAATAGACAATTTACACATCTTTTACATTGGTTATATCACAAGATATCTAAAGTGGGGCCATATAATTTTTAGATAAAGATAAGCTCCATGATATAATATTTACATTATTAGATAGAGGAATCATTTCCCTTCCTCCTTCTCAACATGATCCAACACATCATTCACAAATAATAAAAAACAACCGTATTTAAAATATCATAAAATGAATGGACATTGGGACAATAATTTTTATGCACATAGAGATCATACTAACCAATTTGTTGATAGAGGCATTACTGCATTCAAATAGGGGGAATCAATATCTCTTTCTACACACTCTCCTAGATCACACTCTTCTATAGTGAGTTATCCTAGGATGTTTCTTATAAGGAACCATTGGTTACTCATTGTACAAGCTATGTGGTTTCTAGGACACCTAATTATGTGATATATCATACAGCATATATTCAGTATATATGGAAGCCAATTCACAAAGATCAACCTAATTATATAAGTATGGTAAAAAAAATGGAAATCAACCCTAATAATAGTTTCAATTCAACCACCAATTAATATATTTGGTAATAGTCATAGAGATCATATCATAGATACAATTTGACCATCAATTAAATCATATCATAAATACAGTTTGACCATCAAACAATCACAAAGATCATAACATAGTTTTTATTTGACCACTAATTAAGATATCTAGAAATAATCATAGAGATTAGAGCACAATTTTAGTTTGACAATCAAATAAGATATTTGGAAACAATCATGAGATTAAAGCATAACATCAATACAATCGCTAATTAAGATATTTGTGAGACATAGTGAAAAACATATCACAACATCAATACAACAAATAATTAAGATATTTGAAAGATATAATGCACAACTAAGCACAATATCAACATTACAACTAGTACTGACAATTTCAAGACATCATGCATAATTGAACATAGTTTCATCATAATGTTTGATTAAGATATTTTTACATAGTCTAATAATATATATAATAGTAGTACACCTCGAGCAATATCAATTTTAAAGGCTATTTATACACATACACAACATCATTAGTATGGTCAATTATTTAATCTTCCATCATAACTCAGATAGTGCATGCTACCATCCATAGGCTAGTCCATTTAGCTCAAAAGATTCATAGCCCCACTCCATAGGAAATTTTTTATGTAGACTAATCAATACATCCTATTCATTGATCTAATATACCTCATAACACAACACATGTGGTCACTCTTCCTTTATTTGATACAAGACACCTCAATAGTGAGTCTCTTACAAGACTCATCAGTTAATATGTTTCTCTATACTTGTTCATAGTTCCTCTTACCTTGATCCTTATATATAGTTTCATTTTCATGATTGCTTGTACAAATCACTGATACTCAAAAAACACAAAAACAATATAAAATGTTAAAAAAATATAAAAACATTTAAATATTTCTCAAAACATAAAATTTAGATTGTTTTCATATCCATGTTTACATTCTTTATACTTGTCAAGTAATACATATAATAATTATCTTAGTATAGTCAATTTTATCATACACACATGATTCACTTGTTCTTTTTGAGTGTTCACATATTCTTATAAGACTCAGGTGAACCACTCAAATCTAGATTTGATATTATCTGCCCATTAGAGGTACATATATAGCTACATAGATTCATCATTGATACATTTACCCATTGGGGTCATCTTATACATAGGCTCTAGATTACTAGGTTACATCATTTTATATTGTATATCATATAGTTTGCATTTCTTATATAATCATATTGATCACCCTATACTAATTAGATATTTTTTTGAAACTACTACTACTATAGACTCAATTATGTACATCTTTTCTATTATACATATTAATGCCACATGTTCATGCATACTTTCATTTCTAGATTTCCTAACTTAAAATTCATTATGTCTATTTAATTATAGATCTATTCAATGGAAATTGAGTATGCCATTGTTCTATGGTTATACACAAATTATTTTCATTGTACATATGTTTTGGGCATGTGCCCATGTCCTTGTATGTGCTTTATTTATTGGGTATGCAGACATTTGAACATGTCCTTCCATGTAACATTAAGCCAACCTACTTGTTATTTATGTATGTATACATTTGGACATCTCCTTTTATGTATTTCTTTATTATATTTAGTGACATGTGATCATGTCCCTTATAATTTGGCCCCTAGGCCTACTTTGTATGCCTCATGTGTTTGTATGTATGATTTCATGTATCCATCATGTCCATGATACTTCAATCTTACTTCTTACAAATACACTCAGTTTGTGATGCCATGAGTGCTCTCATGAATCTCCCCTTCTTCCTTAGGTGACTTGATGGACATCATACCCCATCCCCCTAGATAGTTGCATAGATTATTACTTAGGTTATGTATTCCATACACATGTTTACTTTATTATATGTATCTTGACAATATTTTGAATTATATATCTAACATTCATTATACATTACCGACTTATTCTTAGATTATGTTACTTTTTGATGTCATGTATATACATTATATTCGGTTATTACATAGATATCATATGTTTTCAGCCTAACACACATCATTCAAACCTTTCTAGTTGAGGATATTTATTGCATAGGTATAAAAAAATCCCATCAAAAGAGGGGGAATTCATAGTGGTGTGTCATAGAGATTAGGCCATCTGAGTGCACTAAAAGAACAATTTTAAGCATGCAAACATGAAAATTATAGATCTCAAAATTAGGAAAACATAGTGGATAATAGTCAAATAAATATTAGAGTTAGTGTGGTGGAAAAACAATACAAAGGCCAATAGAATTATATAAAGGTCACTATCATGGTGCACTACTATCCAAGGAATGACACTCCTATCTAGTACCCCAAAAAATAGGTAAAAATATATTTGAAAAAGAACACAATAGTTACAGTCTAGATTTACAAAGTTTTAGTCAAAAGTTATCAGATTTGATTAGTTTATGCTTAATTTTATACAAAATCATACCAATTTTGATCAGATTGGGGGGCATCATGCATGGAATGATCATTATTTTTTGAGTTACATATATATGTAGACATAGATTAATACAACTCAATCTGTAATCTATATCGATAGATATCAAAATTAGGGGCATGTGTATGACACATTATTTCCACATGATTAGTTTTACACTATATCATATCAAATGGAATGGTAAAATCCATGCCATTCTATATGTTGCATAATTTAGACACCATTTTCACTAGGTTTCACACCAAATTGATACCTTATTCCATTTGTAGTGGTTGGAATTTTCATGTAATCCCCGAACTACATTCTTGAGTGCCTGAGAGGCCCCTTATATTATTTTATTTTTAGAGTTTTTGAGTGGACCTAGAGCCATCCTAAATAGTTTTATTTACATTATACAATTTCAATCATAGATTAATATACTACACATGGCTAGGAAATGATGGATTCATAGCCGGCTTGAGGTCTTCAGCCACCTATATAGGAAGGTTATACAAGCCATCACTCTAATCTAAGTTATTCAAGTGTGTGATCCACTTTACAAGAGTGGGTAATGATGGATTCAAAATTGGTTTGAGTTATTGATCCACCCACACATATAGATTGAGTATTTCATTATCTCTATCCAAGCTATTCATTGATTGATCATTATCTACATGCACACACATAGGATGTCACCATGTTTTTTCATTGGTTCATGTACCTAGTGAGGTGTATTAATTCCTTTAATCTCTCTCTTATCTATTTACTTTTTTTTGTATTTTATTTTTATATTATCTTAAGGACTAATTCATCCATGTTTCATTTATAGGATACATAATGGAGCATGTTTTGCACACTCAAACTCATATTCATAGGCTTCACCTCAAAAATAAGTTTATGTACACTTACTTTTCCTTTATCCTTGTCATTTTTATTTGCTACATTTCGATAATAAAATGGGGGTAAGTGTAGTCATACAAAATGTCACTTAAGTAAACTAAGTGTTACTTAATACCACCCATCCCTATCTTAACCCTAGACCTATCTTAATTCCTCTTTAGATGCTTATATATATATATATATATATATATATATATATATATATATATTTCAGTGTTATACTAATTTTGTGATGTCTAAAGATGTGTAATAATGATTTCATGAAATATATATATATATATATATATATATATATATATATATATATATATATATATATATATTTCATGAAATCATTACACATCTTTAGAAATAACAAAATTAGTATAACACATTCCTTAAAGATCAAAGTCCCTAGTGCCTTAGTTTCTACAACCTTGACTCTAACATAGTTCTTTGGACAAGAGTGTACCACACTAGTGACCAAGGTATAATGTTAGTGTCCCTTTCCTAATTTCAATCCTAATGGATATATTTTTAATTACTAAGACACATAGGGTTGGATTATACCTATTTCAAACTTTGCATAAGCACTAGATCAATATAAACACATGATTTCTATCCATTTATCTAATAGATATAAATTAGATGCAAATACACAAAAATAATCTCTAAATAAGTGGTGCACAATTAATGTCATTAATATTTATTCTAACCTACTACTACATATATCCATTATAATATTCATAAGCTCATATTACTCAAATTTCTAGTCTTAAGCATACTTAAAAAACTCAAGACAACACTCATACTAGAATTCAATTGCATTTTCACCAAGTACTTGGGTGGGAAAACCACAATAGGCTTAATTTATACTTAGAGTAACAATATGTAAGCATATTACCCACACAGTGGTGTGGATCACATGTCCAACACATCATCCCCACTAACCTACTTTTCTCATGGTGTTTTATTTAAATTTTAAGGGGTTATAGAATTTAATCCTTAGGTTGTTAAAGGTATTGCATATAATAAATCAGGGTATTAAATATGAAATAAATACAATAAATCATTTGTGAAATAATTGACCTAATATGATGTTTATAATAATATAAACAAATGACATAAATGAAAACTCAATTGGAAACTACCTAAGATGAAGAATCTTGAAGATAAAAGTTGATACAATAGTTGGTCTAAGTGTTAGAAACAGTATCCAAGTATTATAAACCCTCTTGGACAATAGCTCCCTAGCTTGGACAATATCATTATGGTGTGAGTGTCTAATTTTTTTGCTAATGTCCTCTGTGTAGGAACTAATTTATATTTTTGGGATCACATATGTATGAGTTTTCCGATACCATTCCTATGTGAATAAACCCTACTTCACTATCTATGACTTATTTTGGCATATTTTATATGCAAAAGCATAGACCTCTATGTGAATATGCTATTATATTAGCATAAGTATTAAATGTGGGATGTTAGTTAGGTAGGGTAGACATCCTCAACACACTGCTATGATGAGATTTACCTACATACCAATACTCCAAGGAGGGATCAATATTGATGTAGTAATCCTCACCTAAGTACTGGTGCAAGTGAAAGTGAAGCTAGTATGAATATTGGTTCAAGTTCCTTAATTGATGCTTGATACTGTAAATCTATGCATTTTAAACTTGGGAGGGCTATAAATGACTATATGTAGAAGTAGGGTAAAATAAGGATTAATAAAATTGATGTTCCATAACTTGTTCTAAAATTATTAATGTGTATTTTCATCTAATTTATATGTAGTGAATAAAGGGATAAAATTCATGTATATATACTAATCTATAATTGAATATATGAAAACCTAAATTGTACCTACTGTGCCTTTCTAAAAAATCTAGGTTTTCCTATTTTTGGGTATATTGGATACTAGTGACATACCTTGGATAGTAGCATTGTGGAACTGGTGTCCACTTTTAATTATATTATCTATCTATGTTATTTCTCTACCAAACTAACTTTGATTTATGTCTGACTATTTTCCACTATGTTTTCCTAAAATTGAGCTATGTAATATGTGTTTGTGTGCTAGAAACTATACTCTCAGTGCATTCATATGGCTTGATCTCTATGAAATACATCTATAAATGTCATAAACTATATATAAGATCAAATATGTACATAAGCTATGTCTGTAATAGTTGTAGTTAGAAAAAAAGCTATATAGTGTAGGATGATCAATATCAAGATATAAAGAATGTTAAATCTATGATATAGAGAATGGAAAGACATAACCTATCAATAATAACTATGAATAATATTCCCGTAAATGGGTTAATATATCAAATGAGGAACTTGTGTATGTTCCCCCAATGGGTAGATAGTGGTAAATTTAGATTTTTTGGTGGAATTGAGTCCTATCAGAATCTATGAACACTAAAAAAGAACAAGTGAATTATGTATGTATGATAAAATTAATTAAAGTACAAAATTTAATATATGTAGTACCTAAAAAGTATAATAAATGGAAACATGGAAATACATACAATCTATTGTTTGTATTTTCTAAGAAAATGTTTGAATGTTTGTGTTTTTGACATATTATATTATTTTTGTATTTTATAGATATAAGTTATGTACAAGAAACATGAAAATGAAATCATATATAGGCAACAAAAATGAATGAAACTATATTCAATAAGTATGGTAAATGAAACTATGTATAAGTAATCTAGGAAAATGAAAGCTATGGCCAAGTAAGGAGAGATACTATTAACCAATGAGTCTTGTGAGAGACCCACTGTCAATGGATCTTATGTCAAAAATAGGAATTGTGAATTATCATGATTTGTGATTGATATGTTGTATTTGAATTGAGATGCAATGTGAATTTTAATATTATTCATTGTTGGTATCTTGGAAATCATAATAACCTAGACTATTCCACTCATTGTTAACATCTTGATTTTGAACTAATGGGATGCTAGTGTTGACTTATATTATATCTAGATGAGCATAAGAAATTGATCATACTATTAAATTTACCTTTATAAATTATACTCTAAAATATATTATTTTATTTTTCCCTTTCAAACTATGCTTATTATAGACATATAATTCTTTGGAGGCTCTTTTGTTAGAAAGCATGTTTTAAGAATGCTTGTTGGCTTATCATGATTTTAAATTGGTAAATGATGTGGTTCTTCCTTTTGTAATATGACATTTATATCTTGATATTTTTACTTGAGAAACTATCTTTATGAATGATTTTCCTTAGTATGTTCCATAAATCCCAAAACTTGTTCACCAACATTATCATATGCTAGAAGAGTAGTGATGCCTTGAGCATGTTTGCCTAAACCTTGACCATGATAATAAAACTATTGATTTTTTTTTTACCAAATCGTACTAATTTGAAAGTGGGACCTAATTGTAGAGAGGTATATTTGTATCTTTTACTTTCTTTACATGTGATTTTTTTAAATATTTCTTGCTCTAATTTTTATTTATGAACCTTTTGTTCTTTTGATTTATTCTTTGGTAATCACTTTTGTATTGTTTCTAAATTTAACCCTTTTTGAATTTATACAAGTGCCATTGTGTGTTTTTTGGATGATATGTCATTATTTGAGTCATCTATATCAAGTACCTATTATATTTTCCTATTTAGTTTTAAACATGAATAAGTGTGATGCCCATGCATTCTATGATATCCACAATAATATCTAAATATCCTCACTAGATGTAGAGGAGGTAGGTTTATCGACTTATCTTTAATCATTTGGATTAAAATATCACTTGAAATTCTATTTTGAATTTTTAAATTCTTATCAAAACACTATTATATATGGACTTTGTTGTGGTTTTTGGTTTTGATATATAACATTGTTTGCCATAAATTGACTAGGTGAAGATGCATTTACATGATTGACACTAGTGTGAACTAGAGGATTTTGTCTTATATTTTTATTTAAAATACTATAATATTTTCATGTAATGTTGATTTTAAGTTTGAAATTTTAAAATGAGACTATTCATATTGATAATTTGATCCCTTATAGTCTCACAAATGCAAACCCTAGTTGCTTTTGATTAAACATGTATGCACACACCATAGTTAGATGGAAAGTAGTTATCACCCTCATGGAGATGAGGAGGAGAAGGAGATATTTCTTGTGCATAATATATGACATTTATAATGAAACATAGTTGTTAGGGTATTAAATTTATGGAATGTTAGTAATTAAATGAATTAAAATCAAATTTAATTCACCATAAAATATTAATTTAAAACACATAAACCAGATTTTAAATGTGTAAAATAAGATCTCTATATGTACTACTTGCATAATAGAATCAATTAATCAAATCATAGTAAATTATTTCTTTAATGGAGAAAATAAAAAATCAGCAATATCACATAATATAGATATGCCATGGTTTACCCAATGTGGGCTATATCCACCAAGAAAATTCTAAAAAAAAATAATCATAAAATAAGATTACAAACTCTCCAAAGTGAACCTCTCAAAAAGATTGAATGTCTCCTCAATAATTCACAAAATAATTATCTAAATTACTGATCTAAATCTGATGTTTGTCAATAATAATCCACAGATACTATGCCACCCCTGTACCTATAAATAATCACAAGATAGGCTACTATACCACACCATATAAATAAAAACATCAATCTACAAAGTCACACAACCACCTTTATATAAACAAAGATGGAAGAAATCCATCCATGAAGGAGAAACTCACCATGCTTATCCAAGATGGATTTATCCTCAAGCAAACATGACATACTCCACTCAGTCATGTTTATCTGAAATCCCACCAAGGAAGGAACACACAATCCTCAACTATCCTTTAAAAAAGGCTTACACAAGTAATAATGGGATAAAAATTAACTCCTTAAAATAAGGAAATCAATCCAACTTCCACAAAACATGGAAGTTAAAATGAAAATTAGATTTTAAAAAAAAAACTACCTAAAGCAAGGAAGTAAATCTGATTTCCAAAAAACATAGAAGTCAACACATAAATTAAAAAAATATCTAAGAATATTCCACTCACATGTAAGAAAAGTTCCATAAAAGGTGGAGTGGGTAATGGCCACAAGAAAATGCACTCCCCATATTTGTGTAGCTCTTTAAGCCCTCAAAATGTTCCACCAAGGTGATGTGATGTACTGAAAGGGATGCACACTCAACAATCTCCCACATGGAGACTGTTTCTCTAGAATAGAATATATAACTACTCCATAACCACTAAGGCCAACCAAATCTGAACATAGTCTCAATTTATCCAATATGACCACCTTGGTCATCATATCTATAGGATTCTGGCTAGTATGAATCTTCTCTAGCTTCAACAAGTTATCTTCCAAAGTTGTCCTAATGAAGTGATAATGTAACTAAATGTGTTTTGTACTCGATTAGAAAATGGAGTTATTTTTCAAATGAATAACACTTTGACTATCATTGTGTAGTCTCCCAACTTCCTACTCATGTCCCAACTCTCAAAACAACTATTGTAACCAAATCATTTCCTTACTAGCATCTATGGAAATAACATACTTTGACTTTATGGTTTACAAAGGCACAGACTTTTGTATCTTATAAATCCAACTAACCATTGTATCTCTAATATTAAATATATAATGTGTCATACTCCTCCTGCTATCAATATCCCATGCCATATCCAAGTCCACATAACCATGCAAAGTGGTATCTGATCTAATATAAAATAATTCAACATCCATGGTTCCTCTCAAGTACCTAATAATCCATTTCACTACTTGTTAATGCTCATAACCAAGATCACTCATATACCTACTCACAACTCCCACTTCATCGGCAATATTTGACCTAATACAAACCATGGTATATATCAAGATACCAACTATCGATGAGTAAGGTACCTTGGATATCTTAAGCTTTTCAACCTCCATCTTGGGATACTTCTCCTTTGATAATCTAAAGTGTCATACCAAATAAATACCAACAAATTTAGAATTCAACATTCTAAACCTTTCCAAGAATTTATTCACATACTCTAATTGGGATAAAATTAGCTTCCTCTCCTTTCTATCATGAGTAATCATCATACCAAGGATCTACTTTGTTGTACCAAAATCCTTCATAAAAAGGAGCCATTAAGCTATTTCTTAAGTATATGAATATTTTGTATGTTATTTCCTTCAACTAACTTATCATCCACATACAAGCATAATATAATAAAAGAACCATCATCAAAATGTTTGATGTACACATAATGGTCATAATTACACCTTTCATAACCTTTTTCCAACATAAAACTATAAATTTCCTTATACATTATTGTGGAGCTTTTTTCAGGGCATACAAGTTGTTATTTATTTTGTAAACATATATCTCCTTTTATTTGACCTCATATCCCTAGGGTTTCTCCATATACAACTCTTCATCCAAATCACTATGAAGAAAAGTAGTTTTCACCTCTAACTATTCTAAGTGCAAATCCTCAACTATAAATAAACTAAGAACAATCTTAATAGAAGTCATTTTTACAATAGGAGAAAAAATGTCATCAAATCAATACCTATTTTTTGTGCAAACCCCTTAACCACCATTCTAGCCTCATACCTTCTCTCCCTTCATCTTCTTACTTTATTATATATATCCACTTGTTTGGCAATGTACTCATTCCCTTGGGTAGCCTTATCAAATCCCATGTTTGTTTCTATATGAGAGATCTATGTTCCTCATCCATGGCTTGCTCCCACTTTTTCCTAACATCTACCTACATTGCTTCCTCATAACACACTAGTTATCCATTGTTAATGAGTAATAAATATTTAAAAGAAGGAGAAAAATGTTCAAGTGCTTGTGTAGAAGACCTTGTTACCATAGGAGTTTGGGGTTGTTGTGTAGAAGGTTATTGAACTAATTCATTAGATACTTTGCCATCCATAATGTCATCCAATACTATAGACTCTTTTTGATTATGTTCCTATTCCTGCAACTAATTCTTATACATGACTTTTTCATTAAATATTACATCTCTAGACCAAAATATTTTCTTGTCTCTCATGCTCCATAAATGAAAACCAAAATCATCCTCACACTAACTAATAAATGTGCATTTTTTTTAATTTTTCCTCTAGCTTGGTCATATCATCATTATTAATAAGAGCAAAAACCTCACATCCAAAGACTCTAAGAAAATAATAATCAATATTCTTACTAGACCAAGCTTGATTAGGAATGTCTCCATCCAAAGGCATTGAAGGCCCTCTATTAATTACATAAATTTCCATGCTAATTACTTCTACCCAAAACTATAAATACAACCTTGGATATAGCCTCATACTCCTAGCACATTCCTTTATCATTTTGCTCATCCTTTTAGATACCCCATTCTAATATGGATTTCTTGGAACCATCCTTTGCTTTTGGATTCTATTGTCAGAATAATAATAGAAGAAATCATTATTACAATAGTCACCTCCATTATCTGATCTAAGACATTTTAACTTGAGACCTATTTCATTTTCAACTAGGGCTTTCCACTTCTTCAAAGTGTCAAATATAATAGATTTCCTTTTAATTCAATAAACCCAAAATTTCCTAATTTCATCATCAATAAAAGTGACATAATAATTGGAACCACCAATAGAACCTAAGCTAGTCCCCATACATCTAAATGTACCAACTCAAACTTATACTCTTTCTTTGTGGGTCCAACTTTCAAGAACATAACTCACTTATGTTTATCATACAAATAGTTCTCATAGAAGTCTAAATCAAATTATTTTAATCTAGGCAACTTGTCTTTTAAGATATCCATGTCCTTATGGATCATATGACTAAGCCTGTAGTGGCACATAGTTAAATTTCCATCTACAATAAAAAAAATCACAAGAATCAACACTACTTGTCAAATATAAAGTATCAAATTTCTTACCTTTTGCAACCACAAGAGCACCTTTGGTAACTTTGTAATAATCTATAGTAAACATTATCAAAAAACCCTCACTACCTAATTAACCCACTAAAACCAAATTCCTTCTCAACATAGGCACATGTTTGACATCCTTAAGTAGCCATGTGTTCCCATTCTACATTTTCACCTAAACACAACCTTTCCCTACTATCTCACATGGTTCATCATCACCAATATAAACATGTCCCAAATTTTCCTGAACATAATCAGTAAAATAATGCTTATGTGGGGTGGCATGAAAATAATCTCCTCAATTTAATACCCAAAACTCAAAACAATTATCCAAAAAAATAATTAAGGAATTTTGACATGTTTTACTTGGCATCACATTTACCTCATTCATCTCCTCCTTATTGGCATTTTTTATGCTAAAGTGACCAATATTCCTTCTTTGAATGCCCACTCTTCCCATAATGCTAGCATATCATCTTGGCTCTAGATTTGGATTTAGATATACCCTTTCACTTTCCATGGTTTCCTTTACTCTTGTCTTTTTACCTCCCTCTAGTTTCAATAAACAAAGTATTACCTAAAGTTGATTCACAAGTTTTCTTCCTTAGCATTTACTTTCTATGAATCACACCTATAACATCTTCAAAATTTAAACTTCCCTTGGTAGGGACTGTATTACTCACAACCATAACCAAACTATCCCAACTATTAGGCCAAGAACACAAAATCATAAAATCCCTAAATTCGTCATCAAATTTAATTCCAATATAAGTGAGCATATTTACAACCATATTAAAATCATTTAAATGACTAGTAATATAACCATTCTCACACAATTTCATATTAAACAATATTTTCATAATAAATATTTTATTTAAAGTAGAGGGTTTCTTATATAACTTTACAAGTTTGTCCATGAGATCCTTTATAATTTTCTCATTTTAAATGTTCTATGCAACAAAATATATAAGGCATAACCATATGGCTCCCAATGCCTTCCTATCAAGCAATGTCCAATCAACGTCACTCATGGTTACAAGTTATTCTCCTTTCCCCTCTGAGGGGTGATGAAGTTCCTTATGATACAAGTAATCTTCCATTTTCATTTTCCATAAACTAAAATTTTTCCCATCAAATTTATCAACTCTAAATTTGATCTCTTCTCCCATAGCTCCCACTCAAGATAATAACCCTTCCTATGATTTACCACATCAGTAAAAAAACACCACCAACACTCTAATACAAGTTGTTAAAAATTAAATGAATTAAAATCATATTTAATTCACCATAAAATCTTAATTTAAAATAAATAAAATATATTTTAACTATGTAAAATCATATCTCTCTATGCATTACTTACATCATGGAATCAATTCTTCAAATCATATTAAATGATTGCTTTAATGGAGAAAATAAAAACCCAACAATATCACATAATATAAATATATTGTGGATCACCCAATGTGGGCTACATCCACTAATAAAATACTTAATAAAAATAATCATAGAACAAGAGTACAAACTCTCCAAAGAGAACCTCCCATAGAGATTGAATATCTCCTCAAGAATTCAAAAAAGAATTCTCTAAATTGATAATCTAAGTCTAATGTCTATCCATAATAATTCACAGGTTATATTCCACACCTATACCTATAAATAATCACACCATAAGTTATTATACCATAACCTATAAATAAAAACATCAATCTTCAAAGTCACAGAACCACCTATATATAAATAAAGATGTAAAAAATACATCTAAGGATAAACTCATCATGTTTATCCAAGATGGCCTTATCCTCAAGAAAACACACCATCCTCTACCCAGTCATATTTATCCAAAATACCACTAAGGAAGTAATATGCCATCGTCATCTCTCCTCCAAAAAATGCTTACACAATTAACAATGAGTTAACAACTAACTACTTACAACAAGGAAGTCAATCCCACTTCCACAAAACATGGAAGTCAACATGGAAATTAGATATTTAACAACTAACTTTCTAAAACAAGGAAGTCAATTTGACTTCCACAAAATATGGAAGTCAACATAGAAATTAGAAATATATCTAAGAATATTCCACTCACATGGAATCAAATTTTCATAAAAGGTGGAGTGAGGAATGGGCACAAGAAAATTCTCTCCCCACATTTTTGGAGTTCTTTAAGGCACATGTTCCACCAAGGTCATGTGATAGCCTCAAAGGGATCCACACATAACATGTAATAAGTCCAATAAACTATATTGTAATTGATATAGACATCAGGTACATATATGTGCATTTTTTTTTTAATTTATTCTAGATGAAAAGAAACAAGCATGTAAATGAAACAATAAAACTTTGCATTAGAAAGTGATAAACATATTTTATCATTATTAAAATGATTATATAAAAATAAAAATAAAAATAAAAATAGAAGGATTTGAGATCTGAGTATGGGTTATATGTGGTTTGTAACATAAACCTTAAAGGTAGTATAGGGTTAGGTTTTTTGTATTATTAAAAGTAATTCAAGTTCACAAAATGATTTAACTTTTAAGGGTTTATGGAGTGAAGGCCTATATTGTTAAAGGGTCTGAGTAAAGTAAATCAAGGTATAAAATATACAATAAATAAAAACACTAATTTGTGAAGGCAATAATATAATCTTATGTTTATAATAATATAAATAAATGACACAAATGAAAACCTATCTAGAAACTACCTAATACAAAGGATATAAAATCTAAAAAATGGTATAGGAGTTGGTCTGAGTATCACAAATATGATCCAAGTGTTAGAAAGCCTCTTAGACAATAAATCCCTACCTTGGATAGTAGTTTTTTTATGTTCGTGTCCATTTATAGTGCTAATGTCCTTTGTGTAAGCACTAATATGTACTTATGGGAGCACCTATGCCTAAATCTACCAAGCTTGTTCCTAAATGGACAAACACTATTTTGTTAACTGTGACCTATTTTGGCTGATTTTGTATGCCAAACTCTAGACCTACATATGATTAGGATATTATATTGGAACAAGTAGAAAAGGTGTGATATTATTTGGGTAGGATATAAATCCTCAATACACTATTGGGATGATATTTTACTACATACCAATACATCGAGGAGGGATCAATCTCAATGCAGTTCTTCCCACCTATGTGTTGGTGCAGGTGCAAGTGCAAGTGCAAGTGCAAGTGAAGCTATTAAGAATGCTAGTTCAAGTGATTTAAGTGAGGTTTGAGGTTGGAAATATGTGTATTAAAATCTTAAAATTTTTATATATTACTATATGTAGAAGTAGGTCTGAATAGGGATGAATAACCTTAATTTTTCACAACTTGTTTTGAGCTTGTTTGTGTGCATTTACATCTAATTTCTATAAAGTGAATAAAGGGATAAAATTCATGTATATATAATGATCTAGTGCATGTGAAAGGTTTAAAATAGGTCTAACCCAACCCTAGGTGTTTTAAAAATTTAAAATATATCTATTAGGACTAAAAAGAGGTAAAAGGACAGTATCACCAAACTAGATGCTAGCATTGTGGTGCTAGTGTCCAAGTATGGTGCTAATGTCTGAGTGGAAAAACCTGAGGCACTAAGGGACTGAATTCATAAGAGAGGTAATAGGATTAATTTTTAGATGTTTAGGGATGCATAAGTCCCACACTAAATTTGGATAAGTGTATAAATAGGCCCTAAGATATGTCTAAGGCTAAGCTAGGGATGGGTGCACTCAAGTAACACTCTTTAAATTGAAGTGACACTTAAGATGACTAAAATGTTTATTTAAACCCTTAAAATCATGAAAAATTAGGGTTTTTTGAGTAAAATATAGACAAAATAAAATTTTTGGATCATACAAAATTGTAAATTTAGACCAAAACTAGAAGATGTCATGTTATACAAAGCCCAAAAATTATTCATAGTGATTTGAGTAGAACACTAACACATTTCCTTGGACACTAACACACCATGATACTAACTAGGGACCCATGCTTGTATATAAGAGGAATTATGACACTTGGATCCTATTTACAACAACCTAATCAAATTTTGTGCCAATATTTAGCCTCTATATCATCCTTCTTAGTTAGTTTCCTATTAAGTACTTATGTCATTCATTAATATTTTAGAAAATATTAGATTAGGTCAATTCTTGCACAAATCAATGTGTGTATTTATTTCATTTGTATTCCCTAATTTATTATACTTATATCCTTTAATAACCTAAGATTTATATTTTATAATACCTTAAAATTTAAATCACTTATTAACTGATCATATGATAAAGATAGGTTAACTAAGGGATAAGGGTTCTAAGAACTAAATCATGATATTAACTATCTTGATTTTAAATGAAAGAGCAAGTATACTATAAAAAAATTAAACCATGTGAAAAGTAAATTTAACCATAATATTAAATCATGAGATATTCATTTTAAATCAAAAGATGTGAATAAAAAGAGAAAATAACCTTGACGACATAATAAATAATCAAAATACCCATATATACTCATAAATCAAATCCAAAACATATAATAATGTAATAAATAATGTGATATAACACCATGATGTGTTCATAAATACTAATAAATCTTGACAAAAATGTCATCCATAACATCTAACACATCCTTATCTAACTAAATTATGATGTTAATTAGAGTCTCATCAATATTCATAAAAAGTTGTCAAAAGGATTCCTATTGTATCATCTCTATAGAAAAGGTAGGTATAATAATATCATTACGATACTCCCAAGGTACCTCTTTTATGGGATGCTCAATGTGAGAAATAAGTTTCAAAATGTGAATGATATTAATAGATCAATGTAAAGGTGTAGGTTGTGGTGTAGTAGGATCCTTCATTTGTGAGTGGCCTATAACATGATGTTGAGCTAGTGTAGGCTGTGTAAAACCCCAAAAATATTTTTGAAACACTTAGATTATATTAGTATGGTGTGTATTACACTAATGCCAATAATAATATACCTTCCCATATTAAGGAATATAGTCTAGAAACACCATAGGAGGTGGTACACTCTTATCCTAGGGTTGTGCTATAACTAGATGATGGGTATTAATTTTTTTCCTAAGCTAGTGGTAATGAGTATAAGAATGGTTATGTGAACCATGATATAGACAAGAACATCTAGTAGTTTATGATGGAGGTTAGATATCTGTGGTGGTAGAAGAAGGTACCTAGTATTTATGGTGTGCACTACAATCCTTCACCCAATAACCAAAAACTCTATGGATGTCATAATAAGGCTCATATATCCATCATGTTAATAAATGATCAAGCTTAGGAAAAGGTAGTATGTCATCACCAATAGGAGAAATCAAAATAGGATCAACACTAGGTTGAACTACATGAATGGTTGTACTCATAAGGGGTTGAATTAGTGTAGCTAACATCTATGTATAAAGTAAGCTAGAATAATCATGGAATGTAGCAAATTAGTAACGTCCCATCATGGTATAATCCATGAGAATACTCTAAAGAGGATCATCTAGTTACTTGATGTGTAGTGTGTGTACTCCATTTCATACTTTTGAACATTAAATGAAGAACTAATATTGGTTAATTTAGTAAGAGAAGGAAATACAAGAAAAGAAATAATAGAATGTTATAAAGAATGATATATAATTATCTATGCATCTTTTGCTTGATAAAATATAGATAAAAATGGATCATATAAATAATATCCATCATCACAGTCATGAGTATAAAGATCAATAGTACATGTATCAATAATTTTATCATTTAAATAAGCATGGTGAATGGATTTCTTAGTTTTTACTAAGTTAACCAAAATTTCACCACATGGTTATTCATGAAATAAGGGCCATAGAGAAGGAGGTAATTAAATAATTATGTTAGGAGAAAGATCATAAATTATGATTTTTATACTTATCTCATATGATATTTCATTGTCTACATCTAAATGTTAGGTAGTGTGTTTAGTATTAATTTAGGATGACCATTATAACCTCTAATAGAGTTAAAGGGATAATTAAAACATTGTGATTCATGAAATGGGATTATAGGTAAGGGATCAAGGGTGGTATATTAAAAAATCCTTCTTCTTAGAATTTTTCAAAATTCCAAGGGTTCTTATCTTCTTGAATCTTGTATATATCACTATTATATGCAAATTTAACACAGTGGCATGCTAACAAGGCAACTATTCTCATGAGATATGTCTAAGGTCAACTGAGTAAGATATTATAAGGAGTGGAAAGTTAAATATAATGAATTTCACATGTAATTTGATTGAGGGAACTATGATATGATTCCAAACACAACCTAATGGACACATTTATCTTTTATCATATCCTTGACATGTAATTTTCATGGATTTAATATTACCTTCAGATTATTCAAGTGCTTTAATGAAATCTCTTGATTCTAACACCAACAATGGGAAGTTTCAAGATGTGGGACTTGCGACTTGAAACAACCTCCAAATTTTTAAGAAGTTGGTCTCTTCTATATATCAAGTGTATACTGGGAAAAGGGATAGGAATTTTAACAAAAAACAAATGCAAGAAAAAAAATCTAACTATGGTGATGCGCCTATATGTAATTCGACCTTAATCCTAAGCATAGTGAGACTATAGAGACTATATGCAAGATTCAATTACATTTAAGAGCAAACAAGTGCATGATCAATGTAAAAGATGGAAATAATAGAAATAGAGGCTCACAACATAGACTACTTTTGCAGTGATACAAAAATATCAACAAAGGCACAGGGTTCAATCTTCTTATTTGAATTCTCTATTCACATAAGAGGCATAGAAACACACACAATTGTATAAACTTTCCAACTCAATAAAATGGAACAAAGGAAAATGACATTCCTAATCATAGTTCTAGAAAGTCTAAAACTCTTGACAACACAACCTAGACTACTTTTACAATGAAATAGAAAATATCAACAAAGGCACAGGATTCAATCTTCTCATTAATTCTCTAGTCACGTAAGAGGTACAGAAAAATGCATAGTTACATAAACCTTCCAACTTAAGAAGATAGAACAAACGAAAATGTTATTCCTAGTCATAACTCCAAAAAGTCTAAACTATTGACAATAATTATCTCAAAAAATTCTCTCTGGTATCTGATCCCCTTTTTTGGTGATCTCTACACCCTTATTTATAGCCTTGGATTCACTCCAAATTGTCTGCTTGTTCTCAATCTAACGGCCCAACTAAAATCTAACTGAACTAGAAGTGTCTAACAAAAGATATTTCTCAAATTCTAAAATGTTTTATCTTCTGGTACTTCATTAGCTGAAATAGATCGCATGACACTCCCTTCTCTTAAAATGGAAGATGACACTTAGCCAATTCCTTGAAAACCTTCTTATTACTTAGGAGACACCAAAAAATGACACTTGGCATGTTTCATAGCACCTATCAAAGACACATGGCACTTTTCGTGTTACTTAACTAGGGTTATGTGGTGGTCTCCACTTCTTTTAGTTACCTTTTTAAAAACCTATAGAAGGTGA
This sequence comes from Torreya grandis, assembly GCA_037957365.1. NCBI lineage: Eukaryota > Viridiplantae > Streptophyta > Pinopsida > Cupressales > Taxaceae > Torreya > Torreya grandis. Next base: position 597,727 of record JARHVA010005712.1, read on the forward strand.
CACATGGTGGTTTCCACTTTACTCTATTTATATCATAGAAACAATTGGGTCTCATTTCATATTTACATAGATAGCTACACATGGCGGCTTCCGCTTGCTTTAGAAATAAAACTTGAGACCCACCATAGTCTTTGGTATATCAGTGAAGCAAAATGAAGATAATTCATATCTCAACACATGGTGGCTTCTACTCTCTTTAGCTAGGATACGTGGCATCTTCTATCACTTTTAGAAAAGCAAATTGAAATCTTCTACAATTACCACTTGGTGCTTTCTACCTGATCCTGATACTTAGCTTGTTGAAACCTTTTGCTGAAAAAAGATGAAACATGGGTACCAATATGAAAGTGGATGCCGACACTTGTCACATTTTGCTGAGTTACTAAGGGACATGGGGCACATTCTGTGACCTTATTAAAATTATTAAAAGTTCCTCAAAAAATGACACTTGGCATCTTCTGCTTGAATTCAACACTTAGAGAAAAATGAATCAAAAGGAAATTAGAGCCCGTGATCTATTTCAAAACTTCACCGTCTCAAACAAAAGTATGTGGGGACATCGATTTGGATCATGCGCTACTAAAAATCAGAATGAAATGTAGAGTATTTTTTACTCTATACTTATTGGCAACCCAAAGGACTTTTGAGCCTACTCAAAAAGAATCTACAACTCCTGCATGATCTGAAATCACTAACAAAACATAGTTTTAACTAAAATGTTTCAAATAGATTCCATTTATAAGAATCTCTTCAGGTTCACTTCCATTATTTCTAGCTCAAATGAATTTTTTTGTTTACAGACCCAAATTTTATAAGGGCCAGTCTATAATGCTTCAAACTTAGTGTGTTGACCTGGTTTGACAGCTCTTGCATCCCATTTCAAAACAATTGAGCTTATTTCAAAATGGGGATTTGAAGTCCTTTCATAAAAATAGTCTTTAATTATTTTCTAATGTTTTATCAATAAATCATGTTCTACATCCCTCTTTTCTTGAACTTCTAGAAGTTTTGCGAGTCTGACCTACATGGGGTCATTTTATTCAATTTCAATCTATTTGATCAGTTGGAGAGTAGGAATCTCCAAGCTTAGGAGAATTACAGTAGGTTTCTAATATATCAATTCATATGGGGACATTTTGATCAAATGTTTAGGCATAATTCTATCAGCCCATAGTGATAAATTAAGCACTTTATGCTACTCCTTGTGATGATCAGCCCCTATTCTTTTGATGAGTCTAATTAGGTTCTTATTAGTTAATTCTACCAAACCATTACCCTAAGGGTAATAATTAGAAGAAGTTTTCAGATATATTCCATGCTTTAATTCAAATTTAGATACTTTGGACCCTAAAAATACTTTAGCATTATCTAAAATTATGGTGCGAGGAGCCCCAAAATGAGTAGTGATACTCCCTAGAAAATCTAGGTTCACATTTTTTGTTGCTTCCTTGAGTAGCACTGCCTTGGTCCATCTGGTGAAATAATCTATGGCTATTAAGATCCAGTTGTGACACATGATAGACACTAGATTTATCATTCTAATGAAGTCAAGACCCCATTGAGGAAAAGGTTCATCCACAATTATAGGACTAAGAGGCATTGTTGCATTCCTTCTCATCCCCACACAATATTGATAAGATTGACATTTTTTAACTAGCTGATAACAATCTGTAAATAAAGTAGGCTATAAATAACATGCCTCACTTATCTATATAGCTATAGTCTTTATAGAAAAATGTCCACTTGATACTCCATGATGCATTTCATGTAGTATTTTCTTAGCCTCATCTTTTTCTACACATCTTAGCAATTTGCCATTAGAATTTCTTCTGAAAAGAACCTGTTCAATTAAAACAAAATTAACTCCTTGCATCCTATAGTATCTTCTCTTATTTTGAGGGAGTTCTCTTGGGTAAATCCCATTTTTCATAAAATAAATCCTGCTTCTGACCCAAGATTCCTGATCAACTTCCTGTATTCTCAATACAATTTATTCTTCTATTCTTGAATTTGTCTCTTTAGGTATCATCTTTTCAAGCTCCTGAGTCATATATTGGCACAAACCCCTACCTCTGACTAATTTAGTGGGTTTGACTTCTATGTCATAATCAAGAATCTTAGTTATCTAGTTTGCTCTTTTTTTAGTAATTTCACCTTCCATGATATATTCTCTGACACGTGGATGAGCTACAAGTATCAGGATTTTACTTCCTGATACTATATGCCTAAACTTTTTAACGGATTTTACCATAACATATGCTTGTTTTTCCATAAAGTTATATCTAGTTTCATATTTCCTAAGAGTCCTTGAGAAAAAGGCTATTAGATGCTCTCCCTCCTATTTACCATCCTTCTGTGTCAGGACATCAACAATACTAAGCTCTCCTCCATATACATACATTACAAAAGGCTTAGAAAATTCTAGGTTTCTAAGTACTAGAGCTGTTGAGATAGCTTTCTTAACCTCTTCAAAGGCTTACCTTCCTTCTGTAGTCTACTTGAAAATTAGGTCTTTTTTAGTAAGAATGTCACTGGTCTTACTAAGCTTGCAAAGTCAGATATGAACTGACGGATGAAATTAATCTTTCCCAAGAAAGATTGAATTGCTTTCTTATTTACTGGAAGAGGTAAGTTCATTATAACTACCACTCTTTATGGGTCTATGGATACTCCTTCTTTAGATACTATATGTCCCAATAATTTTCCTTGAGGGATAGCAAAAATACATTTCTTAGGATTCAAAGATATTCCAAATTCTTGACATTTTTTAAACACAGCTTATAAATGATCAAAATGATCAACAACATTCTTTGAAAAAATAGTAGGATCATCAAAATAAATCAAGATGATTTTATTTATAAGTTCCCCAAATTTTAGATCCATAGCTCTTTGAAAAGTGGCTCTAATGTTTGACATGCCAAATGGCATTTTAGCATATGTAAATGTTCCCCATTTGGTAGTAAAAGTAGTCTTGTATTGGTCTTCATTAGACAACCAAATTTGATTGTATCCAAAGAAACCATCTAGCAAAGAAAAGCTCTTGGATCTGGGCACAGTCTATAAAATCTATTCCATGGAGGGCAAGGGATAGTGATCCTTCAAAGATGCTTTGTTTAGATCTCTAAAATCTACACAAAGTCTTATATCACCATTATTTTTTCTAACTGGTACTAGATTTCATACCTAAGTTGAGTGTTTGATCAAAAAAATTATTTTAGAATCTAAAAGTTTCTAAAACTCATCCACCATTAGATGCTCAATCCTTGGATTCACTGGCCTCTATTTTTGTCTAATAGACCTAGATCCTTCAATCAGTTCTATTATGTGCTAAATAATGTCTCTATTATATCCATGAAGGTATTCATAGCTCCAGGCTATGACTCTATCATATTTTTTGCATAATTCGATTAGCCTTTCCTTTTCTACTTGAGTTATAGAATTTCCAACTTTTAATTTTTTCCCTTCACTTACCTTTGTTTAGAATAATCTGCTTTGTTTGCTTGGAACCTTTTCTTCCCCAAGCTTACATCTTTTGGATCGAAAAGGCTCTCTAAAGTGATTAAACCTTTGGGAAGCTTATTATTCTTTAATTGTATAATTGATCCCCATATGCCTCTTCAATCTTTGGTTTCAATTGATTGGCAAATTCCCCTAACTTTTGCAAGAATGAGAGTACCTGAAAATCATTCTCAAACACTTGCCAATTCTCATCATTATCCAGGATAGTTGGCCTTACTATAACCTTTATTGACTCATTGTTAACTAATAAACCAATTGCTAGATTAAACTATGGACCAATCTGTGCCTTCCTATCAGCTTTAAAATTTTGAATCCTAGGAACTACTTCAATATTAAAAGATTTAAAATATTCTATTAAGTCCTAAATTCTGTGCTTATAAGGTTTCATCTTGACATTTTTTGCTATTGCCTTTTCTCTAATTTGCTTTACTACTAATTCTAATTCTCCTTTTTAGTATGAGATTATTTATTCCCTTTTCCTTGGCTAATAGGAGCCCATGTACTAAAGATTCATACTCAACATCATTATTAATACAAGTAAATTGAAAATGGATAGCCCTTAAAATTCTCCACCATTTGGAGCAGTAAGACAAATTCCTACTCCAACACCATTTTTACTTCTAGCCCCATCAAAATTTAAAGTCCAAAATTTCTAATCCTTTTCAGATCCTTGAGTATTTTGCATTTCTTTCCTTAAAACATTTGGGATTCCATGGTCCTCATCAAAAATAATATAAGTACCCAGACTAGTAGAGTTAAAATTTTCATATGGGTCACTATGCATCATAGCTAACAACTAGTTATTTTCTTTTTCTTGATTATGCTTAGTCCAGTCACCTATCTTAGTTAAATAGAAGGAATCTAGTTTGGATTTTCTTACCTCTAATGCATTGTTCACTAAGGTTGTTGTCTGCAGATGAACTATGTCTTTGAGTTTTCTTTTATTAGCAGGTCCTTCAGTAAATTTGGGAATTGCTTAATTTTGAAGAGCTTCTTGTAATAGTGTCCTTTGTTCAGGAATAGCTAATATGTTGCAAATTGATACTTGTGTTGGGGTCATCTTCAGTTGATCAACCACATTCATTGACCCCAAACTTTGAATTCTTGGAAGATTAGGATATCTTGTCTTTCCTTGAACTTGTTTAGGAACTTCTTCATTCTGCACTGGCTGAAGCATTTCTTGTCTAATAGTTGTGTGTTGATGACATTGAAATGAAGGATTCTCCATAACTTCATTACTTACAACTTCAGGCTATTCCAACATTCTTCTCTTTGATCTAGTATAGTAGTTTGATTGCACCACTAGTTTCTTGGAAATAGAAGCTTAATTCAAAAATATTAATTCTTCATCTTTAACCCATGAGAACAAAGCATATTTTGGGGTTATTTCTTCCTCTTATTGTAAATACATCCCTTGCATCTAAGCCATTAAGACTAAATTTTGCATACCAGAAGACTGGTAGGCTTGATTGTCATTGGAAATTGCAAACTAACCATCCATTCTTCTTTGCTCTGCCACCTTTTGTTGTAGATTACTCATGGGACAATCTCTAGGCATATGAGAATTATTACAAGGGAAACACTAGGAATTAGTGTTATCCACATAATTATTTTGCCCTGGAATAATCTCCCTATTTGAACTGGGAGGAATAGTCTATGAGGGTGTGGGGACTACAACTAATTAGTTTGTTAGCTAAGGGTTATTTTGCCTCAGAGGACCCTAGTATTGGTTTGGCTGAGATGAAAATATATTTCCTTGATAGCCTTGATATGGAGGCCTAGGGAAACTATTCTGCTATCTTTTTATATTAATCAGCTCATTAGAAAATGTCCTCAAGATATTCTTGATATCATCAAGATCATATGACTGACCAGGAACAATTTCTTTAGCAGGTGGTTGAGGATATATGTACATAGACACATGTGGGGTTATGGATTTAGGGGCTTCTTGAGGTAATGGCAAGGAAATTTTTGGGAATATGGGCATGGGAGGCCTTGGAGGTAACTTTCCAACATCTATTAAATTATTCTCAGCTCTGACCGCATAGTCATAAGCCTCTGGCAAAGTGTGTCCTCCAAGTGACTAAATCATAACATATATATTTGAAATTAAAGCCTTAAGATAAAAAACTATAGCCATACATGGTAATGGTCTAGCTATAGTAGGGATTCTTTCCCAAGTCTTTTGAAATTTGGAATTGAAGTCAGTCACTGCTTCTTGTGGTGCCCTGTGGATGGTAATTAATTGTTGTAACAAAGAATATTTATCACCCTTCTCTTTAAATCTTTCAAAGAAAAGATATCTGAGCTGATCCCATGTAGAGATGGTATTTGGGGTTAGGGACCAGTACCATTCTAGATATTTCCCTTTAAAAGAAGCTGCTAATAGTCTTATGGCCACATTTTTCTATGTGACAACATGTATAACACAAACATCTGATACATACTTCAAATGTTCTTCAGGTGTTTTAAAGTCTTGCCCACTGAATTTGGGTAGAGCTTTTAGGGCATTCACTGGGATAGGGTCCCAAGTGGTTGGTGGTATTGAGAGAATCAATGGACTACCAGTGTTCCAACTTGCATAATTTCTTGGGGGTATAGGGGCTGCCATATTTGCTCTTGGTATTGGTATAAACTGGTTGACTCTTCTTCTTGGACTAGTTACCAAAGGTAGCAAAAGAATACATGGATTTATAGTAGATTGTGATCTATTTACTGGTCCATAGCTATGACTCCTAGTAGCTCTCTAGTTCATATGATCTTGAAAGAAACTTCAAGATTGGTCCCACTGGGCATGCCAAAAACTATTAATGTTTTAAAATTTTCACTTGATTCTAACACCAACAATGGGAAGTTTTAAGATGTGGGACTTGCGACTTGAATTAACCTCCAGATTTTTAAGAAGTTGGTCTCTTCTATATATCAAGTGTTTATTGGGAAAAGGGATAGGAATTTTAATAGAAACACAAATGCAAGAAATAAAATCTAATAATGGTGATGCACCTGAATGTAATTCAACCTTAATCATGAGCACATTGAGATGATATGTAAGATTCAATTACATTTAAGAGCAAACAAGTTCATGATCAATGTAAAAGATGCACATAATAGAAATAGAGGCTCACAACATAGACTACTTTTGTAGTGATACAAAAAATGTCAACAAAGGCATAGGGTTCAATCTTCTTATTTGAATTCTCTAGTCACATAAGAGGCATAGAAACATGCATAGTTATATAAACTTTCCAACTCAAGAAAATGGAACAAAGGCAAATGACATTCCTAATCATAGCTCTAGAAAGTCTAAAACTCTTGACAACACAGTCTAGACTACTTTTGCAATGACACAAAATATCAACAAAGGCACAGGATTCAATCTTCTCATTAATTCTCCAGTCACATAAGAGGCAAAAAAACACACATAGTTACATAAACCTTCAAACTTAAGAAGATAGAACAAAGGCAAATGATATTCCTATTCACATCTCTAGAAAGTCTAAACTCTTGACAATAATTCTCTCAAAAAATTCTCTATGGTATCTGATCCCCTTTTTTGGTGATCTTTGCACCCTTTTTTATAGCCTTGGATTCACTCTATATTGTCTACTTGTTCTCAATCTAATGGTCCAATTTAAATCTAACCAAACTGGAAGTGTCTAACTGAAGATATTTCTCAAATTTTGAAACAATTTATCTTGTGGCAGTTCATTGGCTAAAATAGATCATAGGACACTCCCTTCTCTTAAAATGGAAGATGACACTTAGACAATTCTTTGAAAACCTTCTTATTACTTAGGAGACACTAGAAAATAACACTAGGCATCCTCCATAGTACCTATCGAAGACATGTAACACTTTTTGTGTTACTTAACTGGGGTTATGTGGTGGTCTCCACTTCTTTTAGTTACCTTTTTGGAAACTTGTAGAAGGTGACACATGGTGGTTTCTTCTTTACTTTATTTATATCATAGAAACAATCGGGTCTCATTTCATATTTACATGGACAACTACACTTGGCAGCTTCCACTTGCTTTAGAAATAAAACTTGAGACCTACCACAGTCTTTGCTATATTGATGAAGCAAAATGAAGATAATTCAGATCTTGACATGTGGTGGCTTCCTCTCTCTTCATCTAGGATATGTGGCATCTTTCGTCACTTTTAGAAAAACAAATTTAAACATTTTGTGATTGTTACTTGGCACTTTTTGCCTGATCTTGATACTTAGCTTGTTGAAACCTTTTGCTGAAAAGAGATGAAATGTAGGTGCCGATATGAAATTTTGATGTTGACACTTGTCACATTTTGTTGAGTTGTTAAGGTACATGTGGCATGTTCCATGGCCTTATTAAAATTATGAAAAGTGCCTCAAAAAATGACACTTGGCAGCTTCTACTTAACTTCAACACTTAGAGAAAAATGAATCAAAAGGAAATTAGAGCCCATGCTCTATTTCAAAACATCACCGTCTCGGACCAAAGTATGTGAGGATAGTGATCTGGAGCATGCACTGCTAAAAATCAGAATGAAATGTAGATTATTTTTTACTCTATAGTTAAAATCAAGGGAACCAAAACAAGTGCCTCATCCTTCAATAATTAAAGCACATTTTCCCTAAATATCTCTAATTTTTACACTAATAAATAATGGTTGATCATCCACATGAGGCAACATCTCATGGAGAATCATGGAAGATATATGAAGTTTGAGTGAAAGAGAAGTGTCCATTATTTCATCAAAATGGATAAACATTCATTCACACTATAGGAGGATGCTATCTTCAGATCCTGGTAAAGTAGATTCTTGATCCATGGGTGGAGGTTAAGGGATATTCATTTTAAATAATAATTTCATTATTCTATTTTGATGTTGAGTAGAATTTCTCATGATTTCTAAGAAATGAATATGATATGTGAGATGTGATAGTTATGCTATGCAATCCCATTCTTCATGATCTATTAAATTATTATTGGATAGATGTACATAATGTTATAGTAAATACTTTGAAGGTGGATTTAAAATATGTTTAAATTTATGTTGATAAGGTATGTTTGGCTTAGGTTTGGTTAAGATAGTTTGAATATTTGTAATCACTTGTACTATCTTAGGTAATGTGGTTGTATCTTTGGTAATTTATTGTGGTTGAGTATAAGAAATATCAATTCATGTTTGTGAGGTATCCAATTCATATGTCTTAGTTTTAGGTGGAGTATAGCTTATATAAATGGTATGAGAACTATTTTTGATGTGTATTATTGGTGTTACTACTTTCATATTTATTGATTTCACATGCCTCAATTCTATGAGATGGGTTGGGTAAGAGTATTTAACAATGCATAATTTTGAAAAATTATTATAGTTGGAGGCTAGATAGTGTTGAATATAAGAAACTAATCTTGACATGTTATTCATGTTGACAAAATTATCATCATTGATGTTAAAATATACAGTAATTTATACATATTTGGTAGTAGGATGTTGATTAGAGTTGTCTTTCTGGATATGAAGAAGATCTTTGTCAATAGTTAAGTGAGTATTGGCTTTATTTAAATATTCATTCTTGGTTTAAGTTACATGATCTTTAGTTATCTTTTAAGGTTTTTATCATTTACGCATAAGTGATTCATGATCAAATTTATGTCCAAGGAGACAATCCATAACAAAGTTTCCTAATTGGAAATAAGTTTCATGAGAAGGGCCCCAAATTACATGAAAACAATAAAATTTATGAGGATAAAACCAATTTTTAGTAGGGTGGGTAGGATCCACATCTCATGGGGAAGGTAATGGAAGATGATTTTGAATATCTGCTAAAGAAAGAGGTTTGTGTAATCCATATTATTTCCTTAATAAAATGTGGAACAAGGATGATAATTATTATTTGGTATTGGAGGATTATTCTCCATCGTGTTGTTTGGAGAAATGACAAGGATGGTGTCTATGGATTCATAAGTATCCATGACACCATCCTTTGTTGCATGAATATTCTTATATTTTAAATTCATTTGAGTTCATTTAGAAGCGTGTGAAGGTTCAAATTGGCATATAAGGAAATATTGATGTTGAGATTGGTTGAGGGCCTCTTCTAAGGATTTTAGGGAAAGGGTCCTATCATAGTATTGTATTTTAGGATGAAGACCATTATTGAGTAGGTGGAAGAGGTTTTAATCTAACATATTATGCTCAATTTTTTTATAAAAGTTTTTCGATCATTTAATTAATAATTTTTCTATTTTGAATTCTAATTATTTATAGTTGATAAAGTGGGCTAGGTTATTTTTTTGGAAGATCACTAATTTGGAATTCTTGGACTAAAGCATTGACTAGGTGTTCCAAGCTAGTGACAATGATTTTTAAGTTTATTATACAAATATAAAATGACACCTAATAAGGTTTTACATAAGATTTTGGTGGTAAAAAATTTATTAATTTTAACCCAATATTTATATAGGTTTCTAAAGGTTTTTTAATGTAACGTTGGATATATGGACTGTTATAGTTAATAGTAGTAAATATTAGCCCTATCTCAATGTTTATAATTTGAGGAATAAGAGGTTCATTTTTTAAGTGTTTAATAGTTTTATAAATAATTTGGGGTTATGGTATAAGTTTACCGTGTGCATCTCTAAGGATCGGTGTGGGAATTAGGATTTTGCATTCCCCATTGAGTAGGTTGAGGTTGATTTTGTTTATGAAAAATAATTATTTTTCATTTGCATAATTTGATTTATATTATTAGTTTGAAAATTATCCATTTATTATTTTTAATAATATTTTAAATAGTATAATCAACATTGGATGAAGTATTATTATGTGAAGTATTAAGAGCATGAGATGTACTAGTGGCATGTGCTTAAGTAATAGTAGCATGAGAAGAAATAGTATTATGACTTGTTTGGAATGGGTATTAGTGTGGGTGTTTTGAGGATACACACTAAAGGTCACACCTACCATTTTCATATAAATACTTGGCATGGATGTGAAATAACACATGGAGAATGACATCATAGTATTAGACGGAGACATGATACAAGGTAAATGTGTGGAAGAAATCATGAAATGACTTGCCCTAAATCTTGTGGAAAAACTAGGTAAAGGTGGATGGGGTTATATAATATGAGGTCCCATCATGAGGTTATAAATGACTATAGGATCCTTATCTGTATGATTATAATTTACATTGATGAAGATAATAAATATAGCCATGTATTCAAGATCACTTTAATATTCTATAGTTTGCATGAATAAAGGATTAAGCTTGTTACGCCCCTAACCTATCACATGTATGAGGATAGTATTAGTTGAATGTGGCTTACTTATCCCTCTTTGATGTTATATAACATTTATCTATGCTTTCTTTTGATTAGTAGGTCAGCCTATGGAGTAACCATGGCCTAGTTAGACTATATATAGGAGGTAGTGGGTAATTATTTATCATCATATTGTGAATTCTGCTCTTATTGAAGCATGTGGAGGTTTCCCCATTGAAGTGGCTTATCTATTATCATATATTTGGATATATTTCAGTCATATTTGGATATAATTCTACTATTATACTTAATTCTTGAAGTAATTTCATTACAAGTGGTATCAGAGCTACGATTTGGGCAATCTTGTGGGTGAAACACTAATTTTTTAAATTTTGTGATATATAAAAAATGGTTGTGAATTTATATTAAAAAATTTTAATAGAGGTGAGAAATAATCAAATTAATCTTACATTAAAATTTCAGCTCATTTGGATCTATTTTAAAAAAATTATCCCTGTGTTATTTTTTTCATTAAATTGCTCTATAGTGCACAATTCAAAGAATTTTTCTGAGTTATTTACATTTTTGGAAAGATTAAAAAAATTTGGATACATTATGTTCTTTGTATATTTTTATTTTATGCTAACATAATTCCAAAATCACTTGGTCAAAGTTAGGTCAAAACTGCCAATAAAGGTTGACATCGTAAAACCCTTTTATGGTAGGTCCATAAACTCGAGGCTGAGGAAAGGGTGTTGAAACTCTAGGTAAAAATCCAAGCAAGGAAGAGATGGAGTCAGAATGGGGATGTACTAGACCATTTTTACTAGGGTTTTCTAACATATATCATAAAGTGAGCCAGCTTGACTATAGTGTGCAAGGCATTCAGAGTGAGGTGTAAGGCATACAATCTAATATGCAATCCATACAAGATAATTTGGGAGATATCATGATGGATTTGAAAATTAATTAGTCAAATCATCAATCTAAATCTATTGATAACCCCACTAGGGTGGTTCTCCTCACCAGTCTACTTCAAATCTAACTCCATGGCCAAAAAACAACCTATTACCAAAGGTGGATATGCACAATTTTGACGGAAAAGATACACTCAATTGGATCAACCAAATGGAAATTTTTTTGACCTACATTAGATTCTAGGTGGATATAAGGTTACCATGGCATCCTTGTATCTTGAACTTAATAAATTCATTTGGTATCGATGGTTGTGTGCTCAAAAGAAAAAGATGACTCTCAATGTCACCTAGTCAGTTTTACAGAGGAGCTGTAATTACACTATGACAATAGTTTGACATAGAATTACTTCAGCCAACTGGAAAAATTGTGACAAAGTAGCTCTGTCAAGGATTATATTCATCATTTTTAGAACTTGTCCTTATGTGTCGAGACAATTTCTGAAGCAAACTTGAATGACCTATTTTTGGGTGGACTCAAGGACCACATTCAACATGAGGTATGCATGTTTAATCCACTTAATATTTTTGATTCTATTATCATGTCATGTAGAGCTAAGGAAAACTTCATATCCAACAAGAAGCAACCATTCACTCACTCCAAATATCATAGCGTATCTTCACCAACATTTCCTCCACCTACTAGATTGACCCCTTATCAAATTGAAGAGAAGCATGCAAAAGGATTATGTTTCAGTTATGACAACAAGTGAAGTAAAGGACATAGATGTGCTGAGAAGAAGTTAGTCTACATTGAGGGACCAAATGAATATGAAGAAGAAGATGATTCCCCTAATGATGATGATGAAGATATAGAGGAGGCACTTGAAGATTCCCAACCTACAATCTCTTGTCATGCACTTTTAGGTATTAGCACTCCACAAAATCTTAAGGTGGTGGGTTTCCTCAAGAAATAGAAGGTGACAGTGTTGATTGATTCAGGGAGCACACATAACTTTATAAACCATAAGTTGGCCACTTGATTCAATTGTTTCATCTACCTAGCACTGAAATTTCAAGTCATGATGCAAATGGTGGCACAATTAATTGTTTAGGCAAATGCCATAGTATTGAGCTTACTATGGGTTGGTACAATCTCAAATCTCTTATGTTTGCTATTCCCATTGGTAACACAGACATTTTTTTGGGAGTCCAATGGCTCACAACCTTAGGTACCATGAGATGAACTTCCAAGAAGTATTCATGTGCTTTTATTCTAAAGGTAAGAAAATTAAACTAAGTGGATTACATGCAAAATCTCCACAATTGATTAGTTCACATTAGATGACCAAGATGCTAAAAAATGGGGTAGAGTAAATTATTACAAGATTATGCTCCATAAAAGTTCAACCCACATAGGAATCTACACATCCTAATCTATAGATAATTCTTGAGGACCACTCATCTATTTTTTGGGCCATGCCAAAAGGACTTCCAGCAAAAAGAGGACATCATCATTGTCATTCAACTAGTTCCAGGTAGTCAACCACCAAATATCAAACCATATAGATATCCATATGCACAGAAGAGTGAAATTGAAAAGATGGTCCATGAGATGATGGAGGTAGGGATCATCAAGCATAGCCAAAGTACATATTCATCACCAGTGGTCATGGTGTGGAAGAAGGATGACACATGGAGGATGTGCTTAGATAATAGGGAACTCAACAAGTGCACCATCAAAAATAAGTTTCCTATTCCAGTAATTGATGATTTACTTGATGAGTTGCATGGTGCTAATTATTTCACAAAATTGGATCTTCACTCGGGGTACCATCAAATTAGAATCAAGGATGAAGATGTTCATAAAACTACTTTTAGATCACATGAGGGCCATTATGAGTTTTTGGTAATGCCCTTTGGTCTTACAAATGCACCATCTACTTTTCAGAGCTTGATGAACACTATTTTTAGGCCTTTTTAAAGGAAATTTGTGCTAGTTTTCTTTGATGACATATTGATTTATAGTCAGACATGGGAAGCACATCCGCAACATGTGAAATAGGTGTTAATAGTTTTAGAGAAGCACCAACTTTGACACTTTGTGCAAAGTCCATGTTGCAAGTAGATTAGGTGGATGAAGCTAGGTTAGATTGGGAGCAAGACAAGGATACACAGGTTCTAATTTAGAATCTCTAGCAAGGTAATTTAGCCTTTGACAAATTTGAATGGAAAGGTAATGTCCTATGGTATAAGGGTAGGTTATACTTGTGCAAAAATTTAGAGCTTAAGCATAAGATTCTTGCAGAGTTGCATGCATCTCCAATTGGGGGACACTCAGGGTTCTTGAAAACTTATCATAGAATTAAGAAAGAATTATTTTGGGAAGGACTCAAGGGATATGTAAAAAATTTTGTGGAAAAATGCTTGATATGCCAATAGAATAAAGGTGAAATAGTTAAGACCCCAATTCTGTTACAACCATTATCAATTCTTAGTCAAAGGTGGGAGGAGGTTTCTATGGATTTCATCACTAGGTTGCCTTGTTCTAAAGGTAAGAATGTTATCTTGGTCATTGTGGATAGGCTTGCAAAATATGCCCATTTTTGTGCTCTCTCACACCTATTTTCAACAAGTACAGTAGTAGTTATTTTTATGGAAGCATTTCTCAAATTACATGGAACCCCAAAAATAATTATAAGTGATCATGATCCTATTTTCACTAGTAAATTCTGGACTAAACTATTTTCTTGTTTGGGTACTCAGCTAGCTCATAGCTCATCTTACCACCCCCAATCTGATGGACAAACTAAAGTGGTCAACAAATGTTTAGAGGGGTATCTCCATTATTTTGTATCAGATAAACAAGAACATTGGGTTAAATGGTTACCACTTGCAGAATGGTGGTATAACACATCTTTCCATACCTCTTCTAAAATGTCTCCATTTCTAGCACTATATGGTTACCATCCACCTTCCATCACTTCTTCATTAAAGGTGCAAACCAAGGTTTGAGATGTGGAAGAGAAAATTCAACATCAACAAGAGGTTTTGGCTAGTTTGACAGAGAATTTGGCTTTGGAACAAAATAGGATTAAGCAACAAGCAGATCAACACCATAGTGAGCAAAATTTTAAGGTGAGTGACTGGGTATTTGTTCATTTGCAACCTTATAAGCAAATGTCCTTGAAGCAACAAAAAATAGGATAACAAACTTGCTCCTATGTATTATGGCCCTTATCAGGTTCTATAAAAAATTAGAAGTGTGGCTTACAAGCTTGAGTTACCTCATTCATCTCACATACACCCAGTATTTCATGTTTCTTGTTTGAAGGTCATTGGATAGAAAGTTTTAGCCCACACAAAGCTCCCAAAACTAGATGAAGAAGGATGAGCCATTTTGGAACCAGAGAAGATCCTCCAAACACGTACTAAGAGGTTGAGAACTAAAGACATTAGGGAATATTTGATAAAGTGGAAAAACTAGAGTAGTGAAGATGCAACTTAGGAAGGTGAAGATTTTTTGCAACAACATCCAGAGTTGTTCAATGTTGAGGACAACATTGGTTTGAAGGGGAAGGGCATGCTACTCCCAAACCTATCACATGTAAGAGGATATTATTAGCTGAATTGTGGCTTACTTATCCCTCTTTGATGTTATATTACATTTATCTATGCTTTCTTTTGATTAGTAGGTCAGCCTATGGAGTAACCATGGCCTAGTTAGACTATATATAGGAGGTAGTGGGTAATTATTTATCATCATATTGTGAATTTTGATCTTATTGAAGCTTGTGGAGGTTGGCCCCTTGAAGTGGCTTATCTATTATCATATATTGGATATATTTTTGTCATATTTGGATATAATTATGCTATTATACTTAATTCTTGAAGTAATTTCATTACAAAGTTATATGGATTAAGGAGGATTCCCATGGATATTTCTCTAGGTTTTTTAGCATAATTTTTTTAAAAATTTATTAGACTTAGTAAAACTCATCATGTTAGTTTTAGTTTTCTCTATAACATCATTAAAGAATAGTTAAATAATGAAGGGATTAAGTTAAACACTTTCTAAAAAACTAGATAATCTATATTATACTAGGTCAACTATGTTGACTAAGTTTTATAGGAAGATAAAATAACATTTTGTAAAATATTGGGTTGTGTTGGTTGATGTAGTTATATAGGAATATAAATAGAATAACCTTTAAAAGACTCAGTCAAGCTGGTCAACTAGTTCTATAAGAAGATAAATAAAACATGTAAAAATATTGGGTTGAATGTAGGTCTATATAGAGATAAAGAAAATAGCCTTTTAAAGACTGGTTTAAGCTCATCACCTTAATTTTGTATAAAAATTAATATAATGGTCTATAAAAGACCAGGTTAATGTGGTCAATGTAGTTATATAGGAGGATAAATAGAATAACTTTTAAAAGATTGGTTGAATTGGTTGACCTATTTCTATAGTTAAAAAAGGATTTAAAATGGTTTGAGCCAAGATAATTTATTATTTATTTGCATAAAATTAACAAAACACATATGCAACTAGGTCAAGATGGTCGATCTAGTTGTATCACATAGTATAAATCTTGTATCAATGTTGGCTAATATAGGTTTGAAATAAAACATATAATAGAAAACAACAAGTAACAATAGTGATTTTTTTAATCTAGCTAACTAATTTATTGAAAATAAGATCAAGAAGTTATACGAAAGGTTTTGGTTAAAAGTTTAGGCTCCCATAAATACCTTATTATCCATTAGATAGTATCATCCCAATGTTTCAGTGCACTAACTTTGAAAGAATTACCATTATAATATCCCATTAATCTTAGTTTCAAGGGTAACTTGAAATTAAATTCTTATTGATAAATGCTAATAAATGTACCATACAAACAACAAATGGATACATTCTTTATATTTAATAAAGATGGAAATCTTAGGCATTTCCAAAAAATCATGAAGCAGGTGGAAATTAATGAGCATGTTTAGTTCTATATTATAGCTATGAGTATTGGGACAAACCCATCATGCCATAATATCTATAAAATATAGACAAAAATCATAAATAGAGTATTGAATATCCAATCATGATAGTATATAAGTAGTTTGAAAAATGTTGGTACATAGTTTCTAGAGAAACCCAAGTTTGAAAAATGTTGGTACACAGTTTCTAGAGAAACCCAATGTTAAATCTAAAGGGAAAAATCAATGTTTTGAAAGTTTTTTTTTATAAATTTTTGGAATGTAAATAAACATGAATCTAACTAAAAATTAAAGTATGTTTATTTAATATCCATGCAGGTTAATTAACATTACTTGAGCTATGTGAATAATAAATAAAATGAAGTTAAGCCAATTAACTTAGTTGTGATATTATAATAGAATAGAGTCGAGCTAGTTGACTCAGTCTATTGAAACATAATCCAAAAGTAACCTAGTCAAATGGGTCACATTAGTTTACTAAATAGAAAATAGATATAAAACTAAGTTGAGTCAGTTAACTTAGTTCAATTTAAAACTATAGTTTTATAGAATTAAAAAACTTGGAAAAATAATACTAAACTTTGAATTTTGAAAAAGCACGGGAAATGAAATTAGTGTAAAATTTGATAGAGTCATTATTGAGATGTTTTAAAATGAACCTTTTATTATAAACTGAGTTGACCAAGTCAATCTAGTAGTTTGTATGTTGTTTTTGAATTATTGTTTTGAGTTATGTTGTTACATAAAATTTTAGATCTGTAGAGGTAAATACAAAATATTTAGATAGAGTTAAGTGGGTCAACTAAGTATAAATAAAACTGATAAATAATATAACCAAATAAATCTATGTCAATCAGATCGACATAGTAGATTGAATAAAATGTAAAAAAAATAAAAGAATCAAGCTAGTGAATTTAGTTAGATGATTAAAATAGGAAAATATAATATATCAATAGGGTCAATCTAGTTTTTCTATTCTTTAAAATTGTGCATAGAGATCCAAAAAATTTTATAGGGTCACCTTAGTTGTAAAATCTATGAAAAAGTGCCCTAACTATGTCGACCAAGTCAATGAAGTTGTATAAACCTACACATATAACCTAATGAAGTTGAAAGGATAAACTAAGTACAAAAACCTACATACAAAGGATTAAATTAGGTCAACAAGGTGGAAAGATTATGAAAACCTATGCAAAAAATATTAAAATGTGTTAAGAGGGTTATTATAGTTATCTATAGAGAATAATTAAAAATATGCAAAGATTAGATATACATCATGCTCACTAGAATTTATGGAATAAAAATTAGACAGTTCGATAATTTATCCTAATTAATAATATTCAATCTCATATAATGGAATAAACTAAAAAGTATGTTTGGGTATACACTTAAATTTGGATCATGACAGATAATGGATATGCTAAAGCTACACTATGGGATCTCTTATCACACTATATAAAGGAGCTATTTCCAAGGCCTCTAGTCAAATGTCATCTTGTGATAACCCTAGCTAAGTATATATGATTTTAAATAATATTAAACAAATTAATATACTAAATATCTATGCAAACTAATCTAATAAATGCATATGCAAGCTAATTTAGTTCTCACTAAAGCTTGTGGCTAAAATGGGGAAGCTAATAAACATGCAAATAAAAATCTATCTATAACATAAATAATACATAATCAAGGAGAGGTACAAATCAAAATATATTAACTCTAAAATATCTACTTATCAAAATATGAAGGGCTTAGGACTATACTTACCTTCATTGAAGTGAACCTCTCATGACTCAATATCTCCCTTGGTCAATTGTGCTTTCTATAGGTTGGTGTGGGCTTGTAATGATTACAAAGATAAATCAAATTTAGGATACCAACCCAATAATCAATGAAACCTCCTATGTATCCAAGACTTCTACAATACAAGTGCTACTCCTTTAAGGGAAAAAACATAATCAATGAAACCTCATTTTGATTGTATAAGCATTTTATGAGCATTAATGATGAGAAATTGATTGATTCTTTATTAAAAATGAAATTAAGGGTGTATATAAACATGGATTGATCCTAAAACCTCCCAAAAATTAAGTGGACATAGTTGGCCCGGTCAACCTCATTAAGTGGAAAGTACAATCATTAGGTTTCAAACTATGCCAACTTAAGTTGACCTAGTTTCTTAATGTGATGTAGATCCTATAATAAGGTCAACTAGTCGATCTAGTAAGAGACATGGAAAAAATGGGTTTTTGATTAGTTAGTCTCTATTTTAGGTAGTGAGTTTTATATGAAAGTATATAAACTATGTTTCAAAGCCTAAGGAAATAGATATGAGTAACTTGTATTGGTTTTAAATTCTATTATAAGGGCCAATAATCCTATGAAGCACCAAAGATATAATAATCCCTTTCCCAATGCACCATTTAAGGTATGCACTCAGATAGATTGAGATTCGATGTGTTCTTATAAGAGATAAAACATCAATAATTGACAAGTTTTAAAAGTATTTTTTGTATAAAAAAACCATCTATGTATTGGTCATATGATTGTGAGAAATAAGAGTAATTAATTATTGAGTAGAAATAAAATAAATTACAAGGTAATCAATATGTTTTTAAGGAGAATAAGGAACATGAAAAGGATGAGTAAAATGCAGATGAGAATTAGCATTAGAATAAGAAGTTTTTGGAAAGTATACATGTGTATGAGATGGATTGATAGGTAGATCAAACATGTATAATTTAGAAGGCGATTCGAGAGTAGGGGATGGAGGAATGGGTGAATAAGTGGTTGGTATGGTTTGAATATAGATTTTATATATTTTGGATGTAATAAATTGTTTTGTAGTATTATATATTAAATATGAATACTCAACATTTACGAAGGCAATATCAATAATTACCTACACTAGAAAAGGTGGAGGGTATGGCTTCTTTATTTCCAATTTCTTCTTGGGTGTTGCATCATCACCACAAGTCTTATATATAGCTTTAATTTTTTTGTAATATTCTCATTCACATCAATATATTAGTCTTGTAATGAATATTTTATACACATCAGCTTGAGGAGATGGTCTAGAGTAAATCACCTTAGTCTACTTCACCATAGAACATTATCCTTTTATTGGACTTCCTCCTATTGTGTGTTCATCTAGCTTATTCATAAACTAGGATCAAGATAGTTTAAAATAAATTTCATCCACTCCTCCATGTTATACACCTCTTTGATATCCTAATTTATTGGTAGTAATGGGAAAACATTGATTTTATTTTCATAATCAAGGTCATTCAAACAACTTCCATCATCTACAATTCCCTCAGTGTCCCATTCTATTCCGTAGGACTTTAGATAGCCTAAATTAATTCATATCAATCTTTTTTAGTCACTCAACAATCATTCTCACAATCTACCCAATAATATAAAATACTAGGGCATCGTAGTAGCTTGCTCCGAGTCATAATTTGGTCTCCACATAACCATTTTTTTATTAAAAATTCGGTCTCTTAAACTCATAGAAATGAATTCTAATGATGACCAATTTTATTTTGATATTTTGAGCATCAAATTAATTATTGAATTTATAAAATATAAAAGCAATTGGAAAATGGATTATAGTTATTTTAATATGTTTACACTTTGACATGTTGACTTTTTCAATTTATTGACACACTTCAATCATAAGAATTTTATCACTATAAAATTTTGGTAATTTGTATGGAAATACCTAAGAACCACCAATTATTATATATGTAAACCTTGTAAACTGAATAAAATAACTACCATATTTCAAGGAAAAATATTTAAATATGGGTGATATCCTCATTTAAGATTTTCCCTCCAATGTCCATATTGTTAACATAGTGAAGACACTGTTCACTCTTTTCAAATTCTTATTGATTTCTTATAGGAATAAATAAGGGTACTATTAATAAATGGAAGCTGTTTTCGTGTATAGTTCACTAGGTGTGATTCTAATCCATTTACTAATGGTTTTAATGTAATAGAACAAATACAAAATCATATAAAATCATTGACTGGACTCTAAGTTGACCAATTGCCCATGAAGTTTTTGGTGGATGATTTAGGCCCAATATATAAATTATGTTCAATAAAAATTTATATATATTAATAGACATATATAGTTGTGTAATTTTTCATTCTATTAATTTCCCATTATCTATTCAAGAGTTTTATTATATCTGACAACTCATTGTCAATTTTTTTATATATGGAAAATTTGTGGAACCTTGGATGGCCCTTTCTTCTTGTCTTTCAACAATGAATGGGATAAGACCATTTTAAATTAATCCATAATTTTTTTATGAAGTAATGTAATGTATTTTTTCATTTCAAAATTATCTTATATTTTTAGAAGCTCAAATACACCACTCATGAATTGACTATCTAGTTTTTAAACTATTTCACTATCAACTACTTTCACTTATTTGGTCTACTGGTAATAATATTTGGTACATATAAGTACCAAATGTTTAAACTTAATGGAGTTTTGGAAACCAACCATGTGAATAGTACCACTCTCTAATAATATTTTTGTAAGGGGAGTTATAGTTTTATACTATAGCCTTTCCATGAAATCAACCATAATTATATGGCCCGGCCTTGAATCACAAATTTATATAAAATTAGGTTTCACATAAGATAATTTTTCATACCCTTGACATTCATATGTAATTTTATGGACCTTATAATTATTTGATAGGATATTCTTGAGATAATTTCAAGGTGAATTTTATATACAAAGTTGAGGGGATATTTATTTCCATGGGTGCAAAAGTTGATCAATAATATTCATAATGCTAAGGGATTTGGCTAATGACAATTACACTATTTTGGAAGGAAATTGAAATATAAGTTTCTAGTAATCTATCAAATTTCACAATGAGGGAATTGGCATTTTCTTACATAGGTATCCTTAAAATAAAAATAAATAGAGGAAATAGACAAGCAATGGGTTTACAGATTTTGTATTTCTTTAAACACATAGCCTTCAAGGTAGAATTATGTATTGGAAATTCTTGTAATGGTTGATATCAACATAGAATATGGATTCATTCAAGGCTAGAGAGAAAAGAGATTTTGATTCAAAAAGTAAGAGTCATTAGAACTTTTTTTTATAAATGTTATCCTTTAAAACTAATATATAAGACATTTATCATGTGTTTATTTACATTTAGGGAAATGTTTGTAGTTATTTAAGTTCTACCAAGTTATACAAGCCTAAAAAAACTATTTAAATTTTAACTTAAACACTTTATTACTTTGTATCAATTAATAAAAATATAATGTTGTTGGGAACTAAGTTAATTCATAGCAATCTCTTGTTAGCCTATTTGATGAAATGGAGTCAATCACATACTAACTTAATTCTTAGCATTGCATCTAATGTCTGATAGATGTATTGCATGCTATTAGGAACTAATAAGTTCCCACAACAATTCATTTCTTTATTTAATGAATTAATTCTATCAAAAATTGATGAGTTATAAACACCATTATTTTATCCATTTCATGTTTGAAATCAAGTACCCCATAATCAATTGATTAGTAAAATTACTCTAGTCAAGAACCAACTTGGAAAATGGAATAATAGAAGTTAGGCAATTAGAAAATGTTTCAAATTGGAGGTTCAAGATAGACTTTTTAGTATTCAAAATTCATCATTTCCACTTGGTTTACTAAGTAGAACAAAAATTTGGAAGAAATGTGGGCTTCATTTTTTTCCTAGCAGGAACTTAAGTTTTGAGACATAAAAAAAACCTTTCACACTAAGATTCTGTAATAGAAATTGATCACATTAAATTGGTCTACTCACTAGTTAAAATTTTGTGAAAATAATTGGGAAAAATGGATACCTCAAATTTTTATGACAAAATATATATTATCATAATATAATAATTATTATTATTACTATATTTTTTAAATATTACATATATTAGTATAATAATAAATTAATCAAAACTTTCTAAATATAACATTATAACCATGTAAAGCTTTAGTGGTAAGTTTTGATTGTTGGGGAATGTTAGTATGGAATTTTTTTAAAGGTTTGATTTATTTTGATTTTTTAATGCATGTCAACATAATAACATTAGTAATAAACATTTCATCCAATTATAAACAAGTTTTTAAAAAATTATATAGTAACTCCCTAAAGAATATTTCAAATGTTTTGTATGCCATACTTTATAACTATTCAAATAATATTAATTAAAATTAACCACTTTGATTAACTAATTATATAGAATATTTATTTTTTGTGGTAATAATTGGAATGAAGCACTAGATAACATTTATATTAATAATTTACTAATTTGTTTTCATCTCACTTTGATTTTTATTTTTTAATTTATGGTCTAATATGATTTAATAAATTTTAATTTCCATCACAACATTTATTTTTTAAACTATAGCATGAATATATATTTTATTTTAAAATGATGATCATGTAGACTTTTTTTCAAAGGCATGAAAGTTTGATAAGGTAGAGTGTATCGAAGGAGGATGAGACTACATTATATAGAAGTGGGGAAGAGTATTTTTTGTTGTCAGTGTTAATAAGGTATTTGATGGGAAAGTATAGTTGATGAATTTTAAACTTTAACAAATGTCCATAATAAATGATATTATATTTTATAATAGTGGGAAGTGTTAAACTACATAGATTTTTCAATTACACCAATTCATAGTGATCACATATATAGTGACTTGGAGGATGATAATGCTATCCTAGAACTAGAAGTAGATTGTAGTGATGACATTGATTGACCTAGATCAATACATGGAATAAATATAGAATGAATTTAGTTGTAAACAATGTGTTTCTAAACAAAAAATATTCTTGAGTAAATAACTACATGGCACAAGGGTTTATAAGTCATGTTTTATAAGGTCATAAAATATATGAAAAAAATCATGACCTCTGAATTTTGGTGTGATGGTTAAAAATGTCGTAAATTATTGTTATAAATGCCCAAAATTTTTACAACTTAATAAATTAATAGTTTCTCCAATTATAAAACTAGTTTTTTGTGAAAAAATAAGTGCTTTAATGATTAAAGGGTCTGATTAGTTAGATGGTTCATCCCTTGTATATGGTGTTGAAAATGATTTGAAGCTGAAAGATGTTAGTGCAAAACTAATCCATTTATTCCCATATATAATAAAATATGTTTTACAGGGAATAATAAAAAATATAATTGAAAGATATATTTTAAAATTTAAAGGATTATATTTAAATACCTTTGGTGTGTATATAGATAGATTATTAAACCCTTATTGCAAAATATGGTCCCTATCTAAATGAACTCTCATATAATGGCTTGCTTTGAAATTGTCTAGCATATGTGGTTATCCCATAGATGTCATATTTAAATAAGTATAAGAATTTGATTAGGTAAACCAAATGATATATGTAATTTTGTATTTCGCTAATTAAAATTATTTTGAAAAAGTGATGAAAAGACCCTACAATGCTAAAACATGTAAACAATTGAATACCACTCTACCCAATTCATCAATTGACAATTTCTTATTTGGATACAAACTGGTCAATGTTTTTGGGTGAAGTGTAAAATATGTAATATCATTTTTGTAAATAAGACTATCTTAAAAAATTAATATTTCTTTATTTAATGTTTTATGGTGAAAATATATAACCATGAACCAAGAGGCTAGAAATAAATTTCTGCTAGATGAATGAATAAAAAATGTCATATTCAATGTGGGTGAGGAATCAATGGAGATACATATAATTAAATTTATATCTTAATGCATGACACAAAGATCATGTGTACCTAAGGATCATCTTATACAATCATAAATGTGAGTAGTGAATTAAATGGTAAAATTAGGAAATAAGCAAAGGTTGAATACCTCCACTGAAATTAATTACATTTCAAGAATGATAAAGATATGTTAAGATATTTATCTAAATTTGAATCATTATATAAGACAGGAGAAGATTAAAACTCCTAAAAGACTACATAATGTATTATATACCCATAGTTTAATGTGAAATAAGTGTATGAAGGATCTCAATTTTTTGAACCTTATTCCTATGTCATAGCCAATATTCAATAGGATATTTAATGAAATTTTTAACATGTATTGATAAAAAAAATATTCTATTAGTTAAGTGTGATGAGTTTAAAAATTATTACAAAACATGTAGAGCCACCACATGACTGAAATCACTCTCAATACTTAAAGAGGAGTGAAAATGGAATAATGAATAATTCAAATATATCATGAAAATTACTATTTCCATAGATTGAAATAAAAGTAACAATCTCAAGGATTATTCTGAATTCTACATGATAAAATGGAGAAAATGAAAAATTCCATACCAAGAATGGGAAAGAAAGATATTTCATAAATTTATGTTTGACTGGTATGCTCAGACATGGACATAAGATGGGGTGTTTTTGTCACTTTGCCTTATGATTTTTTGAAAGTGGATAAAATTATAAAGTCACGTTATTGGATTTATGTCTTAATAAGATCAATAAACTAACCATTCATGAATATGGGGAATTATTTTATAATAGTATTGGATCATTAAAACATCCATTGCATGATGCACTATTAAAAAATTAAGTTCATGAAAAATTTAAAGGTTACAAAGATAAATTCATCTAGTGTAAATAAATTGGTGTTACTAGTAAAAATATTTCATTCAAAAAATAGCTACCAATCCTCTACTTGAAACTAGATAATGATTTTATTGACAAAAAATAATCATACCCTATTTAAATTTGCATTCATGTTGAAATAAATAAGGGTATTTAAAACAAATGTAATCATCCTTCAAGTGGGCCACACTCATGTGGATATAGATGGTAATTATGGTAGATTAAAAACATCATTATGGAAATTAGACACATTTTATTTGTTTGATATCATGGACACCTACATGACATGCTAAGAGGGACCAATTGTGTTCAATACATACCTTGTTGAAGATGTGTATGCCTTTAAGGAATTTGTGGAGCCACACTTTTTGCATGTAAATCACAAAATAGTGAGTATTGGAAAACTAAAGATGTTCAGGTTCATTATCATGGATGGTATACAGATGATGGTATATAAAGAAAAAAAAGGATATAAAATGATCTTTTCCAATCCTAATCTGACATATAAAATATGATGGTGAGTTATGCATGCCAGAAGGGAAACCTCCTCTTGCACATGGTATCAAGATTTTCTAAGGCCAAATAAAACATGCACCAAATTAGATGAAATTAAATAAGATATTGATGTGGATATCATCATCTAGGTATCAAAATAAAAGAAAACATGGAAAAGAGGATCAATTAATATAAAAAATAAATGATATAAGGTAATTAAATAATTCCTTGAACTACGCAAATAGGGTAATGAATTTTAAGTTACTTTGTGAAATTATTGAAGATCCTAAATGAGTATGTGTTGTCATCTTGGCCTGAGATGCATTTTTATTATGAGGTTCACTCCAATAATACCTTACAATAAATATAATATCAATTTTTAAAATGAATAAAACATTGATATTTATATCATCTAATTATTTGTCATTAGTTAATGGATTGTCACCATATTTAAGTGACTTAAGTTCATATTTATAGGTAAGTTTAGTCAAACATGGACTAGGTTTAATTTGGTTCAAATCGTAAGGTGACTAAACATGTCCGAAGACTTTTGTTATAATTTTACTATTGTCTTTTGTTTAAAAGAGAAGGTACCAAAATTATATATGAAATTAATATTTAATAAAATCTAAACATATGCCTAATAATCTAGACATGTAATATCACCATTAAATTGGAATTCAATATATGTTGTATTTGAATATAATTATTTTATATGTAATTTGAAAATTTTATCAATCCAAATATAATAATATAAAAATTTAATTCTAATATTGGTACTTTAAAAAAAAGGGTTAAATTTGGATTGGAATATGTGAGGGTAGTTTAATGACTGGTATAACCTTTTTCGTGAAGTCCAAATCAATGCCTCATATTTCCAATAAAAACCCCAATCGCATGAAAAAAATACATATGTATTTGTGTTGTTTACATTATGTATGGAAATGATAAAAATGTCCCACATAGAAACCATGTTTCTATGGAGAACACATTGAATAGTTATTAAGCCATTGATCAATAGTCATGTACATCATTTGACTATTTTATTTTTCACCTAATTATAGATACATAGGATAAAATATTTTTCCTCATAATAATGTTTAGATATTTTTAATTTTGATAACTAAAAAAATATTTAAAAATATAATTACAAGCCTATTTTATGGTAGGTTGAATTTATTGTTGATGCACTTATTGTTATAATGTTTTTCTTATAATTTTAAATGGTGTGTGAATCATCAAAATGGTATTAAAAAAATAATGCATAATTTTAAAATATATCTACACTAAAACAATGATGCCTTTAATCATCCATGGAAAGAGGGTCCATGGAGGCTTTGTTTGAGTTTAGAGGAGGGACAAGGCATGGGAAATCCTTTCCACTCTTTGACTATCCTCTTCCCATATTGTTTGTGATGAAAATAAGATTAAAATTTTAGATTGAATTTTGTGTGATGCATTCTTATGGATTAGGGTAACTTTTAGGGATTTCCAAATCTGATGGTTATGATAGTAAATAATCTAAGGTTGGAGATTTATTTCTCTAATTTTGGAGAGAAAAGTTTTTTATAACTAAGTTACTTCTAAATTTTTTTCAAGTTTAATTAAACTTTATTAAGTTGTGCACCTTATATTTTTATGTTGAGTTACACTTATAAATGAGGTGTAACTATGTAAAATATTAGGTAGTACTAGGATAACTATGGGGCATAATTTATGTGATCAATAATAGTCATGATATTTAAATTGGAACCTAATTTCACACTAGTTGGAATGCTATAATAGAAAATTTATAATCTCTTATCACACTAGTGTAAGTGCATAGAGTTTAAAATCAATTCTATGGACATTTACGCTAATGCATTCATGTTATAACCATAACATGTATGTGTTATGGCCATAAATTATATGAATTATTTAGATTTAGGCTCAGAATTTATGAAACATAATGTGTACGTGTTATGTAATCCAAATAATGTGTACATGTTATTTTGACTATACATGATGTGTACGAGTTGTGTTTAGTGGAAATAACTTGTAAATGTTATGTTTAATTTTAATAACATATATGTGTTATTTAGACTACAAATAAAAAAATAAAAATTCCCAATCCATGAACATAATTATTTTATTTTCATTTTCCTATTTGTCTTGCCATTCCCTTAGATAAACCATGACTGTGTTGTGCTTAGAGGAGGGAAAAAATCACATTGATAACTTGATACCTTACCTAATAAGCAATACCACAATGGAGTGAAAGTAATTAATAAAAAACTAAACCTATTAATAAAATATTTTTACAAATTTTATATTTGTATTATTTAATTATTAAATCCTATTTGTTTAATATCTTGTTACACTATATGAAAAATTTATAACTATCCTCCTAACCCCCATCCTAACCCTCCTAACCCTCATATCCATCCTAAAATTACAAAATATCCCATAGATAATTAGGATGATCTAGTTATACATAGTGGAAATTGAAAAATAAATTATAGTAATAATTAGGAGAATGAGGGACCCCATATCAACCAAATCCCACTTCACCTATTTGGTTGATACCATAGATTTAGTATTAGGTAAATCTAACTCCATGAGGATTCAAATTAACATATGGGCATCATATAGGGATATATATAGGGCTTGTTATTCTAAAAATTACCAACACATGATTTTAAGGACAAACAACTATAAAAATCCATTATTTATGTCTTATTCATCAACCCAACAACCAATGCACATTTTCTATTATCCACTAAACATTTACCAATCCGTCAATGCCAACAAAATTTCATTATAAATAATTTTTGTGATAAATGGAGAATGATGTTTGATTACCCAATGTGTAAGAACCACAAGGTCTCATTTTATTTTTGAAGAAAATCTACTACATGTTTTTCCTTAATGAGGTTTCTAATTATTTTGAATATGGAAAGTTTTAGGGCCTAGGGAAAGGCTCTGAATAAGATAAACTAGGTATACATCATGAAATTAATCATCCTACAAGGATCCCTACCCAAAATCCACTTCATCCTAAGATCCCCCTTATGGTGAAGAAGGTCATGGATATTGACACATTATTTGTGTTTAATGAAATTATGGATACACTCATTCTATGTATGAGTAGGATTTCTAAGACTAATATTTGGGATAATCAGACTAGTGTGTGTAACTAACATCACCATTTCAAATGTTGTGTTGTTATATACACTAGACCTTCATATGATTATGGTGGTGATTATAAAGAATTATATGATATAGTCATTAGAGATGAGTTTTTGGCACATATATTTGGTGTGCACACATCAATAACTACACATATGTAGATATCTTTTATATAAATTTCATGTCAAATTTAAGTTTTATTTGTACTTAAGAGCCAAAAATTAATTTACAAAGAAATTGGATAATATATATGTATTTTTTATGTTTCAAGAGGATATGATGCCTACATCTTCATAGTCCACAACTACATTTGTGGATCTTAGCTAACTAATTTTTACATATGCCGAGCTATATTTTGGGCCATCCATTACTACATATGTCAATTTTACAATGCCATCATTTATATATAATAAGGGAAAATTTTGAGTTAATATCATACTCTATGTACATGTTTTACTTATATATATCTATGCTTTTAACTAACAATCATACATATTCAAATTAAAATTTGAATGACATTTATGTGAATGCAAATTATATTTTTGAGATGTGTTCAATGATATAGAGATCAAATCCTTCACTTAATAATGATAAACATTATATATAGTCTCCATCAACGTCTAATTATGTTTTTCTCAAGTATGCTTCTATTTTTCATATGTGTGTGTGTGTGTGTATATATATATATATATATATATATATATATATATATATATTTGTGTCTACTTCCATTCACATAGGGTACTATCTTAATATAGAGAAGTTTAGAAATACACAAGTGACAA